>JAUIMM010000638.1:770000-1259082 GCA_031769625.1 Taudactylus pleione
ATTTGCTCTGTAACAGGCATCCAGGCTACTCAGCATTAGGCCCTCGATCTGCCTGATCATTCTGGCCTGGAAGGTAATGTAAGCACCTGCCTTGCACGTGGCAGAGTGTCCGCATTAAGCAGAGCCTGCTATAAAATTTGGCCATCCCCATCATTCATTTAAACCCTTCAGTTTTTCTCCTGTATGATCATTCTCGCTCCCTGCCAGCTGATACTGTATATGTCATGTCTGAGGGACCTGCACATCCACAAGTTCAACATTAGTATATGCACTTGCACCAGACCCAGGGCCGGCTCCAGGGGTCAGAGCACCCTGTGCCGGCCCATCATATGGCGCCCTTTCAAATTTGGGGGCATGGCCTAATTACCATAGGCCACACCCCCTATCCGACGTTATTTGGAGGCGTGCCCGCATGGCACGCCTCCAAATAACGTCAGGCTGGGGGTAAAGCCCAGCAATCCGTCACTGGCTGGGCTTCCCCCAGCCCTCTTCCGTCAGTGAATGGATGCCGCTCGCATGCACGCGCCATCCATTCACACTCCTGGGGTCCGGCACCCAACCTCCCAATTAGACCTCCCCTTCGGCCCGCGGATGGAGCAGCGGGACATTACTGTCCTGCTGAAATCGGGATGCTGGGGAAGGGTGCCACCCTCTAGGGGTGGCGCCCTTGTGCGACTGCACTGGTCGAACACCCCTAGAGCCGGCCCTGACCAGACCCATGCGAGGTGCAATAGATCCATCTGCAACAGGCTGCCCTTCCCCATGCCCATGATTTAGAAGCCTTTGCATGGAAGCACTTTTCCTGCACAGATATGTGACTGTTGTTTATAATTTCCATATACTATAGCTTGTGGGCCTCTTTCAGAGAAGTACGCAAACCCAATGCGCTTGTGGGTGCCCATTTGGGGGCGGCGTTGGCCTCCGTTCCAGAAAATGGGAGCTTGTTGCCCCATATTTTCGCAAGTGGCGAGGGCAAGGTCTGCATTTTCCGACGCAGGCTTCCTGGCCTCGGCAACGGAGCTGCGAGGGCCAATCTGAGTAAACTCATGGTTACTCAGATGACCGATGCTGTCTCAGAAGATCTGATGCTGAGTCTTAGGGCGCAGTACTCGGATGTGTAATGCTATCAGGAGGCATCTTTTCTCCTCAGATGCCTCCTGCTGCGTTAGCATATGTCAGCATCGCTGCTGGGTGCAAATACATAGCAGCAATGATAACAGTGTCCATCTCTGAATTCGGTCCTGTATGTGAATTCACAGGGTTCCATTTTTCACTTCAATTAGTCAAAACCCAAATGTTGACCAGCTTCCAGAGAGCCGCTTCCTGTAGCCCAGCACTTTTGGCTTTTTTTTTGGTTGTTGCTTGCATTTTTAAAATACTTCACTCAAAAATATCTGTTCCTGCCATGCAGAGCTAAGCGCCCTGCCATGCCATATACAGGATCCTGGCCTGTTCTCACAAGAGTTGGGTTACATTGATTTATGTGACTCAATCCTATTGAGTCCATTTTGCTCGTGTCTTTGTTCCTGAAATGGAAATCCAGCTCTGAGCTGTATTCATTGATGACAAATAACTGAATCTATTCCTGGGCTCACCAGGGCTCAGGAGGTCCTCAGCCCAGATCACTTCCTTATAAATTGATTAGTAAGGCTTGCAAGACGATATTTAAAAGTGCATTATATTCTTAAATGGATTTGACAGACTTAAACTGCATTCATTTCATAGAGTCCCCTTTCAGGGCTGAGATTTTCTGTTTTCCGAGAAATGGCTTTTTTTTGTATTTGATGTACATTTTTTTTAAAAAAAGGGTATTTTTCAATTATCCTACCCTTAAAAGGAATTTTGTCACAATACTACAACTATAAAATGGTGAAAACATTTAAGAACAGTGGAGCATGGAAGTGTGAACGCTATATAACGATCTGTTGTATGCCTTATCCTTTACGATTGTAAATAAGAATATCATTTTATTCAGGCACATCGTCTCCTGCCCCTGGGGAGCTTGCAATCTAATTTCCTTACCACCAACACACAAACACAATAGAGCTCATTTTTGCATTGTGGGTATAGAGAATTTGGAAATGTACCTTTGGTGGGACTCAAACCCAAGTGATGTAAGGCAGACTCACTGACCACTGACCAGCAAATATCTGAATGGTTGCTTTGTAATTACTAATTATAGACCTTGCTTTGCTCTGGGAGACTGCAAACAATGTAAAACTCATAACAAAAAACACCTGCGTAAATGATGGGCACCAAACATATTGAAAGAAGGGCTTACACACAATTGTGTCTCATGTGCTACTGTACAAATAGCATCCAAGCATAGTCAGTGTCATGTATAAAAATACTGTGACTGCTCTCGTTGCCTATTATTAAGGCTGTGACCGCAATAAGGGGCCTATCCATTAGCAGATCTTTCTCTACGATGAAAGACAAAAGATTTATCCCTTGAAAATTCCTGGGGCTGCGGTGACAGATATCTGTCATGTACATGACAGATTTTTGCAAACGTCGAACGACGAACGATATTGCATGACATCATTCAGGGAGTGGATTTTTTTAAATGTTTCTATTACTTTTCATTAAAAATATCGTTCGTTGTTTACCACTTATAAACTGCCAGATATATCTAATATCTGTCAGCGATAAGCGATAATTGACCAACATGTTGGACGAAAGACACAATTTGTCGGCCGCGGGAGTGCGCATCTGTCATTGTTCAGGGCCTATCCATGACAGATAAATTGAATGACTGAACGATATATCGTTCATCGTTCAAACTTATCTGCTAATGGATAGGCCCCTTAAGAGTACGCAGAGATTTTGGAAGGGGTGATTGCTAGGATTTGATTGATAGGAACATTAGTGACCAAAACAGCTCAACTTGCTAATGTTTTACCACTAAGATAGTATTCTTATTACTGTAATAACATTTATATCTTCTCCTCATCATAAATCCTGCACTTGATCCTGATCTACTTTAACCCTCTATGCTGGTATACATGCATGGGACATGGATGGGAAAATAATTCCTTTATAAAAGCCATTTATTTTATTTATTTAAAAGAAATCTGTTGAATAAAGTATCCCTATGACAAAAATCCCAGCAAAAAAACAAAATAAACAACCTCAAAACACCAACGGGCCTAATTCAGAATTGCCTGCAAAGCGAATGCATCTGTGTTCTGTTGCACTGCGCACATTCCTGAGGGCGTCCGAGGCACACATGCTCCTAACTGAGGATCTCCGGGGTATTCAGAGTTGCATGGGAGTCACCTGGGTCTCCACTTGTGGCTAAACGGGTCTAACTGGGCGTCAACTGGGCATTTGCAGGTAGAATAAATGAGCTATGGGCTTGCCGAGGGCGTGTAGACAGAATTGTGGGCTAGGCGAGTTTAAGCAAAGACCCGGCTAATTTTGCACCATGGATAGGACTGGTACAAAAAACGCGCGCTGATAATATAATGGAGGTGTAGCGGAGGTGTGGCCACATAGATGTAGCTGTCTCTGAATACAGGTCGGAAATCCGCGGGTATATTCAAGCACGAAATTGCAGATGCAGCCACTTTGCTCGCAGGTCTGGATCAGCCCCGAAATGTGCATTTTTCACTATGGACTATCCACTAGGTCTGATACCTATTGTAAACATAAGTCACAATTGTGTTAACAGTATAAACTACCTGTGAGAGACACAGCCAGAGACACCATTAGTTACAGCTAACTAAATGATATAAATATTTGCACATTATAATTATAACAATGTCATTTTAATTATGGCTCCAAGTATTATCCCACAGTCCTAATGGAATGCTAAAGTGATATTTCAGAAAGATCTCTGTTTATTTGCAGTTCCCCTATCCTACTACAAATCTGTCATCTTGTTTACACACCTCTGCACCTTTTACTCCCACAAACAAAATTCCTCTGCCCAG
Source organism: Taudactylus pleione (assembly GCA_031769625.1). Classification (NCBI taxonomy): domain Eukaryota; kingdom Metazoa; phylum Chordata; class Amphibia; order Anura; family Myobatrachidae; genus Taudactylus; species Taudactylus pleione. The sequence continues at coordinate 773,936 of JAUIMM010000638.1, forward strand.
CAAGCTCTATCCGGTCATCTGGCAGCAATGCACACCCCTCTCACATTTTTGGAGATGATGGTATTTTGTTATTTGCATTCTATAATCCCTTTCCATTAGAGGTGATGTAAATGTACAGTAGTACGGTAAAAAACGGTGGTACACACTGATAAATAAAATTAGCACGAAAAGCCATACTGAAGTCCAATTATCTTATTGATACATACCGTGCTACAATCTGTCTTTGGACTTTTGCTCCATCATGTCTGAGTGGTTACTTTTTGTTAACATTTCAAAGGTACAAATTTGCACTAAATTCAAACCAACCAATTAATAACTACTTTAAATCTGTCTAGTTTGGCAATGAAAGCAATTGTGTGAATGGTTACTATGTGTAATGTTCTGGTTTAGTTGTGGACTCGGGGTGGTGACAGGAGCAGATACAGAAGCGGATTTAAATAAAAAGGTAGAATCTCTAATGAGTGATTTAGCAGACATGGGAATGGCAAAAGCAAAAGTCCAGGTTTAGCACTAAAGTGCACTTGAAAACTGTAGTGAGGATAATGGGAGAATGTCCAGATAATGGCAGATAAGAACAGCCCAGGGATGCAGGTTAGTGAGCTGAGATAAATACAGGCAGTTGTGATGAGTCCAGCTGGGAGTGAAATGGAGGCAAGGTGCAGGGTGTCAACAGGCTCAGGCACTCAGGCAGGGAAAAAGGTAGTGGAGGATGCAGGATAGTCCAGTGGGGTTTTGGAGCTGACAAGCAGGCTGGCAGGTAGCGTTTTCACAGGTAACAAGAGGTGAGCACAGAGAACTCCCTCTCAGCTAGGCTGAGATACACGTTGCTCTGGCAATGAAGGAAAGCTCTGAACCTTCCTAAATACCCCATGTCGCGCTATGACTGGCTGAGAGGAGCACATGACTCACCAAGATTGGGGAGTTGAATCACATGGTCAGAAGGCAAGATGGCGGCACCCATGCCAAACGGAATGGAAACACCACCATGCCCTACCAGCCCTGAGTGACAATGTGCCTGCACAGAAACACGTGCAGCCAATGCTCCTCGCCAAACACCAGCGCCATCGCCAGACACCCCCCGCCATAGTGACCTCACAGGTAATACCCGACGACCACCATACCGAGAAACCCTGGCCGTGACAGTACCCCCCCCTTTTGGGTGGCCTCAGGACACCCACCAGGCTTCTCCAGACGAGCAGAATGGAACTTCCTGATGAGTGCAGGAGCATGGACGTCTCGGGCATCGGTCCAACAACGCTCCTCCGGACCGTAACCCCTCCAATCCAGCAGGTATTGCAAACGACCTCTGCGAAGATGGGAATCCAGGACCTGGGAGACCTCAAATTCAACTCCTCTTTCCGTCTGGACTTAGGGAGAAGCAGGCAGAACTCTGTGGAATTTTTTCAGCACCAGGGGTTTGAGTAAGGAAATGTGAAAGGAATTGGGAATTTTCAGATATGAGGGCAACTGTAGGCGATAAGCCACGGGATTAATGACTTCAGTGATGGATAAGGGACTGATAAAGCGTGGGGCAAACGTCATAGATGGTACTCGAAGACGAAGGTTCTGGGTGGACAGCCAGACTTGCGTGGTACCTTCCTACACTTTTTATCGGCCTGGATTTTATAACGGAAGGATGCCTTCACCAAGTCAGCACGTACCTGAGGCCAGATGGCCGCAAAATCCCGGACCGTATCTTCTACGGCTAAGACATCTAAGACAGGCAGGCTTTGAAATTCCGGAACGCGGGGGTGAAGACCGTAAACGTTCTGAAATGGAGTTTGATTTGTTGAAGAGTGATAGGAGGCATTATGTGCGAACTTGGCCCATGGCAGCAATGCAGCCCAATTATCTTGAGACGATTTCATAAAAATCCTCAGGAAGGTCTCTAGGTCTTGATTAGCCCTCTCAGTGGAGCCATTGCTTTGCGGGTGGTAAGCCATGGAAAAATTTAATTTCAACTGAAGAACAGAACATAAGGCTCTCCAAAACTTTGCAGTAAACTGAACACCACGGTCAGAGACTATCTCAACAGGAAGACCATGCAGACGGAATATGTGTTGAACGAACAGGTGAGCCAAGTCAGGGGCAGTAGGCAGCTTCTTTAGGGGTATGTAATGGACCATCTTTGAGAATCAGTCTACTACGACCCAAATAGTAGTGAACCTTTGTGAGTTTGGCAGATCTGTGACGAAGTCCATGGAGAGATGCGTCCATGGAAGTGATGGAGTGGGTAGTGGCAACAATTCACCATCCGGGGCCTGTCGAGAAGATTTATGCTGGGCACAGGAGGAGTATGAAGAAATGAATTCTAATACATCCGTTTTTCATGGATGGCCACCAATAGTTTCTCTTTAAAAACTCCAAGGTCTTCCGGGTACCAGAATGCCCTGCGAAGCAAGAGGAATGTGCCCAAGTGAGGAGCTGCTTCCTTAACTCCGGGGCCACGAACGATTTCCCAGTAGGCGGCTAGACCTGTAAGGTGGCGAACACTCTTGACTCCAAGACAGGGGTATTGTGTTGTTTCTCTAGTTTGTCATCACAGAGGAGGGATCTAGATAGAGCATCTGCCTTTTGATTGAGTAATCCAGACCAGAAGGTCAGAGTGAACTGGAACCTGGCAAAAAATATTGCCCATCGGGCCAGATGAGGACTTACACATTGAAGATTCTTGAGGAAAAGAAGATTTTTATGGTCAGTAAACACAGTGAATGGAAACTTTGCTCCTTCCAGCAGATATCTCCATTCTTTTAATGCCAACTTCACTGCCAGGAGTTCTTGTTCGCCTATGGCGTAATTTCTTTCGGCAGGCGAGAATTTCTTGGAGAAAAAACCCACAGGGATGAACTCGATTGTCCTCATAACGCTGGGATAGGACTGCTCCCACAGCTTCTGATGACGCGTCCACTTCCACTTCCTATCCAGATCTGGCTGTCGAAGGACTGGAGCAGAAATGAAGGCTTGTTTTAGGAGCTGGAAGGCAGATTCTGCTTCAGGTGACCATAGAGCAGGATTGGCACCTTTACGGGTCAGGGCTGTAATGGGAACCAGTAATGACGAGAATCCCTTGATGAAGCGTCTGTAGTAGTTGGCGAACCCCAACAATCTCTGGATGGCTTTCAAAGTCTGAGGTCGGGTCCAATCCAAAATCACCTGTACCTTCTTGGGATCCATTTCCAGACTGGAGCCAGAGATGACATAGCCAAGGAAAGGCACACTGGGTACACTGAAGATACATTTCTCCAACTTTCAGTAAAGGTGATTCTTTCTGAGATGAGTTAAAACTTCCTTCACATGTTCATGATGTTCCACAAAAGAAGACGAAAAAAATAGTATATCATCCAGGTAGACAACAACTGAGACGTATAACAGGTCCCGAAAAATCTCATTAACAAAACTCTGAAAAACAGCAGGAGCATTACATAATCCAAAGGGCATCACCAAGTATTCGAAATGTCCATCCCTGGTATTAAAGGTGGTCTTCCATTCATCGCCAGCCCGAATACGATGAGATTATAAGCCCCTCTTAAATCAAGCTTTGAAAATATGATGGAGCCCTTGACCCTGTCAAACAACTCAGGGGAAGTGGGTAACAATTCTTTACTCTTATGTCATTGAGACCCCGGTAATTTATACAAGGTCTCAGGCCACCATCCTTCTTGCCAACGAAAAAAACCCCCAGCTCCAGCAGGTGAGGTGGAAGGTCGAATAAAACCCTTTGCCAGGTTGTCCCGGATGTATTCGGACATGGCTTGCGTCTCAGGCAAGGATAACGGATAGGTATGACCACGAGGAGGTATCTTGTCAGGTATTAGATCGATCGGACAATCCCATTCTCTGTGGGGAGGTAAGACATTTGCTTGTTGCTCAGAAAACACATCAGCGAACATCTGGTATTCTGGTAGGTCGTATTTTGGGAAGACAGGATTTCTGACAGTCTGAACCCCATGAAAGAATCTGCATGGAATACCAGTCTATCCTGGGATTATGCTGGCATAACCAGGGTAGACCTAGGATGATTTCTTGAGAAGCCTCTGGTATCACTAAGAACCTTAAAGACTCAGAATGAAGTGCTCCGATTCGGACTAGAACTAGTTGAGTCTCCTTGGTGACTATTCCATTAGTTAGAGGACATCCATCTACAGAGGTCAGGGAAATAGCTTGATTGAGAGGTGTACACGGAATCTGTAATTTATTGATCAAGCTGGAAGTCATGAAATTTCCGGCTGCTCCAGAGTCAAGAAGAGCAGTAACAAAGACAGGTTTAGGTTTGAGATCTAAAGCCAAAGTAATTTTAAAATCTTTAGTATTTGAGGATGGGCTCATAACTCCTACCTTGATGTCCCCGGGGTCAGTTAGGATTTGGCATTTCCCGGTTTATGGGGGCAAGAGACTACCAGGTGACCTGACTCTCCGCAGTACAGACAGAGGTTTTTTTGTAATCTTCTCAGACGTTCCTCTTTGGAGAGGTGGGTATGATTCACCTGCATTGGCTCTTCATCTGTAGGGGAAGGAATAGGTCGGGTAGGAAAGGAAGGGGTGAATGACCTTTGCCGGTCAGTTCTGTGCTTTTCAGCCTGACGTTCTCTGAAGCGCAGGTCAATTTAATTACAAAGTGAAATCATGTCGTTTAAGTTAGTAGGAAGCTCCCGGGTGACCAGGTCATCTTTTAGTCGATCTGACAGACCATGCCAAAAGGCTGAGGTGAGGGATTCCTCATTCCATTTGAGTTCTGATGCCAAAATTTGAAACTGCACGGCATATTGCTGACGGGACGGATTCCTTGTCTCAGTGTCATGATGCTAGACGATGCTGATACAGTACGTCAAGGTTCATCAAAAATCCTCCTTAATGATGACACAAAGCCTGCGTAGTTATCCAGTAACGGATCTGAACGCTCCCAGAGTGGAGAAGCCCAATCCAAGGCCGGGCCTGACAGTAGAGAGACAATGTAAGCCACTTTGGTTTTTGCAGTTAAAAAGTTATCAGGCTGTAGAGTGAAGTGTATATCACACTTATTTAGGATTGCCGTCGAACTTGCTTGGCATAGGGAGATGTAAGCGGGGAGGCAACCTGCCTCCTGTATTCCCAGACGCTGAAGCAGATGTAGTTGCTGGTACTCCAGGGGTGGATAAGGAAGTTTGTAAATTATCCTGTCGCTTAGACATCTCTTGCAGAAATTGAGCCATTTGATGCTGCATAGTTTCCAGGTTTTCTAGACAACCAGAAATGCACTGGAATAAATCCACTCCAGACCCCTGTTCCATGGCCGAATCCATGAGGCCAGTGCAAACTGTAATGTTCTGGTTTAGTTGTGGACTCGGGGTGGTGACAGCAGCAGATACAGAAGCGGATTTAAATAAAAAGGTAGAATCTTTAATGAGTGATTTAGCAGACATGGGAATGGCAAAAGCAAAAGTCCAGGTTTAGCACTAAAGTGCACTTGAAAACTGTAGTGAGCATAATGGGAGAATGTCCAGATAATGGCAGATAAGAACAGTCCAGTATGCAGGTTAGTGAGCTGAAAAAACACAGGCAGAGGTGATGAGTCCAGCTGGGAGTGAAATAAATACAGGCAGAGGTGATGAGTCCAGCTGTGAGTGAAATGGAGGCAAGGTGCAGGGTGTTAGCAGGCTCAGGCACTCAGGCAGGGGAAAAGGTAGTGGAGCATGCAGGATAGTCCAGCGGGTTTTTGGAGCTGACAAGCAGGCTGGCAGGTAGTGTTTGCACAGGTAACAAGAGGTGAGCAAAGAGAACTCCCTCTCAGCTAGGCTGAGATACACGTTGCACTGGCAATGAAGGAAGGTAATGAACCTTCCTAAATACCACATGCTGCGCTATGACTGGCTGAGAAGAGGACATGACTCACCAAGATTGGGCAGTTGAATCACATGGTCAGAAGGCAAGATGGCGGAGCCCATGCCAAACGGAATGGAAACACCGCCAGGCCCTACCAGCCCTGAGTGACAATGTGCCCACACAGAAACATGCGCAGCCAATGCCCCTTGCCAAACACCAGCGCCACCGCCAGACACCCCCCGCCATAGTGACCTCACAGGTAATACCCGACGACCACCATGCCGAGAAACCCTGGCCGTGACACTATGATTTTGGCATGGGATTGCACTATTGAACAATGCTAGTATACAACACCAGGCCTGGGGAGGGGGGGACACAGTTGTACTGGAGAACCCCACAGATTAACTAAATATAACCATTGCCTGCAATGATCAGCAGGGCACATGCAACAAGATCCATCCGGGGAACAGCTGTAGATCTTACTTTACTGCACCGTCCGGCAGTAAAGTAGGGAGGAACAATTCCTTTGGATGTTCCCTATTGCAGAGAAACCACTTATAGGTAAAGAAGACTTTCAAATGACTGACCTGTACCTGCCAGGGAACCAGGGATGGGGCCCCCCAGAAAAAATAGGTGTACCAGGCCCCTTGATTTCTGTTGCCAGCCCCGTACAACCATCTATATTTTCACTTAAGCTGTTCCTCCTATAGAACTGCTGGTTGTGTAGCCTGGATGCAGATCACACCACTTGCACAATGAGGATGAAATGCATCAATACCTTTTCAGTAGACCCCGATTCTAGGAGGTTGGATGGCTTGCTACACCAGCTGCATCACTACTGTAGTGAAGCTTGGAGCGTTAATCCAAAATGGAACAAACCCTTTTTCTGTTGACAGGTAATTGATCATAATGTTATAATTAGTTAAATAACCCTTAGGGGTAAATTTACTAAGAATCGAGTCTGGGAGAGTTAGCATTCTCTGGAGAGTTTGGGCATTTTTTTCCACTCGCAAAATTACTAATGTAAAACCCGGGAGAGAAATCGCCTTTGCTAAGGGAAAATACTGGAGAGTAAGCAAACTCTCTTCACTTCACCGTTGGCTAAACTCTAGTAACTTTTCACTAGTGAAGATAGGATTCGGGAATTTACCAAGATAAGAGTTTAAAAACTCATGAGAATGGACAACACTCCTGTAAAAATTTGTGAAATCAATTCACCTGCCTGTGAGCTGCGAGTTTGGCAGAAACATACACAGATCAGTTTTGTCCATGTGTGTCTCTGCCTGTACATAGTAAAAAAAGGGTTAAATACCCCCAAAAAAATTACGTATGGTCCCCCCCAATAGCATAACCAGCCGTGGACTGCTCAGCCAGTCCTGGTTCCAAAAATTACAGGGAACAAAATAAGTAGGGTTCCACCATAATTTAGGAACCAGCACATGGCTGCAGGGCCAGTGCTGGTTTTAAATATAGGTGGGAAAAAAATGCGTAGGGGTGCCCCTATATTTAAAACCAGCACCGGACCCAAACCGACTGGGGTGTAATGCCACAGCCAGAAGACAGGAGACCCTATCACCGGGGCTCCATGGCCAAAGCATTCACACCCCAAGCCGGTCAGCCCAAGCTGGGGATCTCAGGGGAAGTGCAATTCCAACACAGTACACACACACCATATACAGTAAAACTTTATTACACACCTACCTACCTCACTCCTAACAGTTCCCACATGGGCTAGTCAGTGAGTCAGGAGCCGGAGCCAGTCAGTGGCCGCTCTACAGTTAGCGTCCGCTTATTGGCTGCTGGCTCCTGACACTTCACACTGATCAGTCAGGAGCCGGGTAGCGGGGTATGTGGTCACACACATACACCGTTACAGTAAGTATATGGATCGGGTCCATTTTTTATTTTGCCTAGGGCCATGGATGCTACGGAGACCAGCACGAGGATGGAGGTGAGTATTAGATCTTTATTCCAGGTACTCCAAATGGATTCTATGGGAACAAGGGGACAGACCAGCTGGCAGCAGGTAAGTATGTGTGAGTGAGGTAGGTGTGTAATAAAGTTTTACTGTATACGGAGTGTGTAGTGTGTTTTTTTAACTATTTTACAGTGGAGGTACGGGTGCCGTCCGTCTGCAGGCACTTGTAGTTCCACAAGTGCCAAAGGGCAAGCATGCTGGTACCTGTAGTTCCACTGTAAATTACAATAGTTTTCAACTATTTAACACATTATTACCCCCGTACCCACAGCCCAGGGGTGTGGGGAAGAGCCCTGGGCTTCAGCCCAAGCCTGGGGTTTCGGGAGAGGAGGAACCCCTTCTCGGGAGGGTCCCCACCTCCCCTGAGATCCCCGGCTTAGGCTGACTGGCTTCGGGTGTTAATGATTTGGCCCTGGAGACCCGGTAATAGGGTCTCCTGGCTGTGGCATTACACCCCGGTTGTTTTGGGTCCGGTGCTGGTTTTAAATATAGGGGGACCTCTACGCATTTTTTCCCCCTATATTTAAAACCATGACAGGCCCTGCAGCCAGGTGCTGGTTCCTAAATTACGGGAGAACCCTCTACGTTTCGTTCCCCATAATTTTAGGAACCAGGACTGGCTGTGCAGTCTGGGGCTGGTTATGCTTTTGGGAGGGAGGGGCACCTACGTCATTTTTATTTTGACATTTAACCCATTTTTTACAGATACAACACACAAGCAGTATTCAGATATCTCACTGATATGTGCAGGCTGCTTGCTCATGAGAGTTTTGCAGAGAGAAAACACTGCAATCACGGGTGAGTAATCGCCTTCAAAACTTGCTAATCAGGGGAACTATCTCGATCTGCTTCACCATCGGCTATCTCACTCTCAGCTAAACTCCCTTCTTTGTAAATTTGTGAGTTTCAGGAGCCTCAAATCACCCAAGTTTTGGCAATCCTAATCGAGTTGAAAAAAAAAACTTGATCAGACTCGATTCTTAGTAAATCAGCTGTAAAGTTACTTATACTGTATGCATTCCACATTTTTTTGTTGACTGAAGCACAGTGAGGCAAAGAGACATATCACATCTAAAATTGGTTAAAATACCAGAAATTGTAATTGCACTGATTTGGCCAAATTTGGATACAAATTTGCGATTCACCTATATTTTGCGAATCAGAAGTTTCAGTTTGTAAAACATGATTCATCTAATGCAGTTTTCAAGATATTATTGTGTCTGCAGAGTTATAAACACAAAATAGGCACATTCTGTACTTAACAAGCAATGACTTGCTCCGCCTAGCTCCTTCCATTGGCCCTTGCAGCCTCTAAGTACCAGCACAAATCGAAGTGCATGACATCACCCAGAGAGAATTTTGCCTTGGCAGTTTTGCTTGTCATAAATGACTTCTTATGTATTGAAGTCGACATATCCCAAGAGAATTTCACTGACTCAGTGTTCATGGTATAATAGAGCTCGATAAAAACTTGTGCTTTGAATTTTGAGACTTGTATTTTCGGTTTGCAGTTTATGCTAGTAGTTTTCCGTCAATGTCCCCTGTTCACAGGTTTGCATTTGCAAATTATATTATATATTATACATTTATAATACTTTTTTTTTATTAATAAAAAATTATTTCGATATTTTTTGTAAATGGAACACTAATATGTTGGAAGATCACCATACCAGGTATTACATATGCAAGTAAAAACCTCCAATATGTATTAATTTTATCGCCTCAAACATGTCGGATTTCATAAAATTTCGCCTGATTTTTAAAACTGATCTAAAATGCAAAAGTCAATATGCTACAAGTTGAAGCATCTCTACCTATGATATATTGCATATAGAAACCAGATATTACAAAACTCTGTTAATATTTTGGAGCAGGAGTTTAACAGATATTGTTGTTTGAATTTAAATCAACTACACCTAAGATATAATTTGAATTGTAGGTGATATTTTGAAAACGATGAAGTGAAGCATTTTTTTTTTTGTTGCACAAACAAGTTTCTTAATAATTACTTGTCACGTTAAGATGTGTTTTACCTTCACACCTAAAAACGACACACAAATGCTAGGGACATTAATTTAATCACTTTTTCAGATGGCGTCAGTAATTATTATTATTTATTATTTATTATTATTATTATTATTATTATTATTATTATTATCCTTTAGTAATACGAATAGACATAGAGTTGGAACTTTATACTAGTATAATCTTTATTTGCTTTAAGTTTCTATTCTTCACTGCACGCTTCACTGGCAGAAAAATTGTCTCAACGATGAAACTCATTTCTTGCTACTAGTCGTAATTGATTCCCATCAGTATTAGAATTTTCCACAATGCCTTCCCGTGTAAGTGGTTAGTGCAGGTCAGAGCATACGCTCTTGTATTACAGATGCAGACACTTAGGTTCTACCTTTACAGAATATAATTTTGACCTTTAACTGAAGCTGGAACTATTTTCTAAAATCCCGTCCATTTATGGGAACAGAAATGAGAAATTCCATCTTTGGGTATTCAGACTAATGCTGGTTCAACCTAAACCTTTAACCTACTTACAGTAATTATTGCTAAAAAGTTTCTACAGTAAGGGCTTTGCAGTAATTTTTTAAAACTTCCACGGTGCAAAAAGAAATAATATAATTTATAAAATTATAGCAGTAAATGTTAATACTGTAAGTAACATATATGTCAGCAAATTATGTAGAAATGAGCATGTTAAATAAAAACGGCTTTACGAATCAAAATATATACGTCCATATAACGCCACTATTAAAGTGATCATCGAACAGGTTTCACTCCATGTTTAAAACAAATATTGAACAAGATTCCAACCTTGGCAATATAGATCATCTTTAGAGCAACTGAAGAGAGTAGGTCATCTAATAAAATACAATTTGGATATTGAGGTCTACAGTAACATGGAATATCTTTGCTGGGATTCTGACATCAGCCTTTTGACCTAGTCGCATCCAGGATGTAAGCTTGCTAAAAATCTGGTAATGTCAGGGCCCATAATTTCCCTATAGAAATATTTAGCGTGGCATTGCGTGCCTACTTACAATGGCAGTGGACCCCTCTTTTCTACTGAACATGAACTACATTTGACTTGCAGAAATCATTACCCAAGTGTATTGAACCATCCATCTGGCTTGGGTATTAACACTATAGAGCTGGACTACACATTCTTTATGTCTTCAATGACCCCTAAACCTCCTCAAAGATTGAATATCACTAAATTTTTTGAACTCTGAAAGGCTTGAGGCTGACTAGTACCATAGTATCAGTTATTATGCCATGCTTTATGGCCGTAGTGCAGCCCAGGCTCTGTGAAAGAAAGCCCCGATTCTTTTGTAAGAATTCATGCAGTCTTGTTTTTGGGAAAGTGACAAAGGTACCTTTTTGTTCCCAAGCCTATGGGCCTGATTCAGACAGAAGCTAATGCGATCGCAGCTGCGTTTTTGTATGCAGCGTGGCTGCAAAAATATGCAAATAGTCACCAAGCTTACCCGAGCATAAGGACGCTAACTGCTGCCATCTTAACTGCATGCAAAGATGCATACCTGCGTAAATAGCGTTAACATTGGCGCATATCAGCGGCCATCTGACCCTTGCAGAAGGTCTGACCTGCCACAGCCTTGGAAGCTCTTCTGACACACAGAGTTGCGTCATTGCCATTAATATCAGCATTGTGAACAGGGAGTGGGGCCACATTGACTCAATCGCGCTGTCACTCCCCAAGCTCATTTGCGTCATTTGCCGACCACGCCCCCTTTTTACCGCGACCCGCCCCCCGCTTAGAATGCCCGACAGCTCCCTCCCGGAAGGAGGGAGCGAAATGTCGGCAAGTATGAGTTGCGTATGCACTTGCAGTGGCTAATTTATGCACGTCCATGTAACAGCGTTTAAACAGACAGACACGACTGCGTTTCTCAGATCAACCCCTATCACCAAACGCTGATAACCTGTCACTCTGCAATGGATTCCTCTGTGTGTCTGTAACCACCTGGGGCACTTCTCGGATAGCAAACATGAAATATGGCAAGAGATGGTCCCAATCTGTGTATGGTTGGTTGCCTCGGAGTCTCCTAGCATAGCCAAATGTTTCATTTTCAACAATAGACATAACTCCCTCACAATATTGGAGACAAAAGTCCTACCTTGGTCTGTTTAAAGTTATTATGCAATTCCCACACAGGTGAACATATAAAATAACTACGGGGCAATATTTTTAGAGGTCAAGGTTCTAAGCGGATTGCTTCTGGATAGTAGGTATCATAGTACTAGATCAGCAAGAATGTGTCAAAATAGATATTTCCAAGTTTTATAATCGAGGTTCAAACCCTCCACGTACTTTTTTAGAAACGCAGAGTAGATCTTAATTACTATGGTAAGTTGATTGTCCTCATTTTAATGACTATTGATTAAGCCAAACAATTACTTCTTCCACTGTGTGTCCATGCAACTGTTTGCCTTTAATCATGTATCCTATAATATTCTCTACTATACTTTCAGTATGTATTCAAGCATACAGCATTAGAATAGCTTGCCAGGGAGTCCTGTAGTTCCTGCTTGGCCCCACTGCATGAGGACTCTGCTTCCTCCTAGGGATGTCCAGCAACGTGTCTGCTGTCGATGGTCTCCACCTAGCCATCATTGATGGAAAGCAACTGATGCACACATGTGAAAGAGGGTGAAAAGTTAAAAACCCTATTATACTGGTGATTAAGATATCATAGGATGGCCTTAGTTGCAAGGTATATTTTGACCCTCAAGTGACTGGCTATGTCTCTCTGGCAGCTGGCCACACCCTTTCTGGTTGCTGGCCACACCCCTTCCACTGTACTTAATGGGCCCCTAACATTGCATCCCCCAAGTGGAACCTTCATGCTTTCCATGTTTTCAGAATTACTAAGATGCCACAGCAGAAATGTAACATCAATCAGGTCCCTAAAATTGTTGCAGCTCATTGGTTTCCCCCTATTGTCCCGTATTTATCAGTGTCCAGTCCAGAGCTCAGATCTATTTCATGTAATTAATCAGCACTGTTCCACATTTAGCATGATTGACAAGGTAACGCTCTTTCCCCCCGCAGACAGTGGCTGCTCGCTCTTGATGTTAAATGTGCTCATTTAGATGTAATTTCTCACCTGTGACAATTCCATTCATCACACATTGACGGATGTTCAATAGCTGCTGATAGATCAGGCAGCCAGCGCTTTGTCCAATGAGCTAAATGATGTCCTGTTTAGGCTTTCCAGCTGTTGCCGTGCCAAGCCTCTTCGTGTATAGACAAGGATGATGGGTATTATAATTCAGGAACAGTCCTTCTCTGCTTTCACAAAGAGCATCATTTCAGTTATTAGGGTTTATAGCAGGTTTATAATACAGACAATAATGCCCTGCTTTTATACACAAATGCAAAATCAACATGATATTTCACAGGATAATGGGGTCTATGTACTAAGCCTTGGAGAGATAAAGTACCAACCAATCAGCTCCTAACTGTCATTTTTCAAACACAGCCTGTAAAGAGACAGTTAGGAGCTTTTTGGTTGCTACTTTATCTCTCTCCATGGGTTGGGTATGATATCCCGATGGCTGAATAGCCACCGGGTGAAATACCGACGCCGGAAGCCCAATCAAGAGAGATGCCGACAGGGGCACGTAAGTACACTAACCCTACCCCTCCTCTAACCCTCCTTTGGTGGTGCCTAACCCTAACCTCCCTGGGAGGTGCCTAACCCTACTAACCCTAACCCTCCCCCCGGTGGTGCCTAACCCTAACCCCCCTCTCCACACCCTATACCTCACCCTCCCCAGGAGGTGCCTAACCCTAACCTCCCCCCGATGGTGCCTAACCCTAACGCCCCCTCCCCACAGCCTAAACATTAACCCTCCTCCAGAGGGTGCCTAACCCTAATCTCCCCCCGGTGGTGCTTAACCCCCCCTCTCCACATTCACTTCATGGGGGGTCGACAATACAGATATTTTTTTTTACAAACCGTCCTGATTATCTCCTTCCTCCCTGAGCACTCCTTTTGCTCATGTGTAGGCTCAAGTAATAGAGAAAATATCTTAATATTTGAATTTATTTGAAATAAACCAGCCGATGAAAAGAAATAAAGAAAATTAATTTCAGACATTTAATTTTAATTCTGAGCATTAACAGATGTTTTTTTTTTTTTTTTTAGCTAAGTCGCTTATATGTTATAGGAGGAAATTACAATCTGGTCTAAGAATTAAATATAGGCAGTCTGTCAATGTAGCACAGCGCGCTAATTTTCACAAGCTTTGCAAACACCGCGTTTGCCTCAGATACATCTAACAAATAATCCTGAAAAATGTAATAGATAAAACTAGATGCAACTTGCTGTATGGTTGATTTTGCCATAAAATAAGCTGCAGATTTAAATTTAGCGCCTACATCGCCAAAATTATGCTGGTTCCCGAAAATCGCAGGAAATTACAATTGGGCCATTGTCTCCACAAAGTCAAGCTGGTGGGTAGATTAGATCAATGCGGCCAGTTCTAAAATGAAAAACAAATTATTCGGACTTACAAGACAGGTCTAATTGCCCAGTTGGGGGGGAGGGGGGGGAGGGGCGGGAACTGTAAAGCCACTCTGGCTAATGTGATTGTGGAACTCTTGGAGGCCAGAGCATAGAGCTAGTACTCTACCCATTCATCCGGGAAGTAGTCTGGAACCCAACGGTCTAAATGCCAACCGCCGGCTTCCAGACTGCTTTATCCCGACTAGGGACGAATGACAGGCATCTAAATGTAGACGCCTGTAATTTGCCGAACATTGGGAGACCGGCGCCCGGCATCCTGATCGAGTGGATGCCGGGCGCCGCAGCGGACAGCCCGCACGGGGAGGTTAGGTTTAGGGCTCCCGGGGGGGACTTAGGGTTAGGCACCCCCCCCGGGAGGTTAGGGTTAGGCTAGGGGGAGGGAGGGTTAGGGATAGGCACCCCCGGGGGGAGGATAGGGTTAGGCACCCCCCTAGCGGGGACATAGGTTTAGGCAGCGGGCAGGGGGGGTTAGGTTTATGCACTTAGAGGGGGGTTAGGGTTAGGCACAGGGGGAGGAGGTTAGGGTTAGGCATCCCTAAGGAGGGTTAGGGTTAGGGGGGTTAGATTAGGTTAGTTGATACTTACCTTTAGGACAATCAGGATTTCCTCCTTTCTCGGGCAGCCGCTGTTGGGAATTGAACCGCCGGCCATGCACCTGTCGGTAATACATATCACACCCATTCATCCGTATTGTGCCTTTATTGCCGTCTCCCTCACAGTTTAGGGGGTTCAGAAGTGAAGGGCTTGGCGTGGCAAGAGGAGTAGAAGAAGGAAGCATTGATACTCCATTATCTCTACAAGTTATGAAGTAGGGGAGTTTGGGTCACAGGTGCTGATGAGAAGCGGGTCACCTAGGGAGTACTAGTTGCTAGCATTGACCCTGGGAGGGAGGCTGGTTCTGAAACTCTGCCCACTCATTTTAGCATGTGGGTAAAATAAATACAGTTTGGGTCTTTTAATTGTTGCAATGTATGAAATACTGAAGTTTAAAATT
Organism: Taudactylus pleione; assembly: GCA_031769625.1. Classification (NCBI taxonomy): domain Eukaryota; kingdom Metazoa; phylum Chordata; class Amphibia; order Anura; family Myobatrachidae; genus Taudactylus; species Taudactylus pleione. The sequence continues at coordinate 789,276 of JAUIMM010000638.1, forward strand.
ATGGGGTAAATTTACTAAAGAGAGAGTTTTTAGGAGTGGAGATGTTGCCCATAGCAACCAATCAAAAATTAGCTATTATCTTCCATTGTGTGCTAGTTAAAAGTTAAGTAAAATCTGATTGGTTGCTATGGGCAACATCTCCACTTCTAAAAACCCTCACTTTAGTAAATATAATATACCCCTATATCATTATCTGAATATGAGTACAAAACACACAAAAAATAATCTGAAATTATGGGTGGCACAGATTTTGAGTATGAATGGTAAATGAAAAGTAGACCAACCACACCTTTGGTAAACTCCTGTCATTTGGGAAAATTTGTACCTATGCATAGTGCCACTGTACATGCCCCTATCTCTGCCAACAGTTACATTTAATAGTTATACAGTGCAAAGCAAATGTTACAATTTATATGGTAATTAAAGCACTTAAAATTAGGGGTGAGCGGGTTCGGTTTTACTCGGATATACTCGGATCTTTAAACGGCATTTTATTGGCTATCGCCTATCATGTGTTTTGGATAGCCAATATAATAAATCCGAATTTGCGGTAAAGTGGCGATAAGAACCGAGTAAATCCGAGTAAAACCGAGCCTGCACATCCCTACTTAAAATACATATAGATCTCACAGAGAAAAAAGAAATCATAGTTAAAAAAATAAATAAAAATAAAATAATTCTATATACAGGCAGCTGCCAACCTGAATTCCCCATTCAGATAATCTTTATGGAAGTTAAAGTGTATAATTCACATTCAGTAGGAGCAGAAAATATGGATCACTAATGGGAGTTTGTTACGTCATCATATATGGATCATCAATTCATCTTTACTTTGTGTTCTGATATGGCCTCTATACTTGACACTGACTGGGGATCTAAAAGGAGACTAAGGACCCTGACATTATAGAGACGTACCTAGCCAATGCACCGGTAATGCATATTTACACTTAGGAATGCGTTGGACATGTCTGGCCAAAGGTAATAGAGAGTTTGGAAAAGTGAGAGTTTAGCAGTAAACTCCATAGGTAAACGCAGGGGGGATTTCCGTCTGCCTGGAAACCCCCCTCCCCAGCCCACACCATGACTACAATAGAAATAGTAGATTGTTACTAGTGCTGCATGTTCTTCTCAGTATCACAAATTAAATAATTAGCACCACCTGTGGACCTTTTAACATGTATCAGCCAGTAATAAATAACCTGTGCACCAACTAGAAGATCTGGAAAACATGCACTGTTAGAGATGCACTGCTATAGAGCCCAGTATGTACATAACATATATGTCCAGGGCAGTGCTAGGTTCTTCTGCTGCTCCTCATGGCTTCACTAGTCTGGAATGGTGCCCACATCTAAAATAAATATGTTCAGCTCAGGCAGGATGGCCCTAATGCTGCATACGGTATAATGGCTTACTGTGATCGCTGGTCCTGTATATGCTGGAATTATTACACACAATACACTTTGTATGACGCTTATTAAAGCTGGTTAAGTACTATTTCTGCCCTCTTCATGACAGGCCACACTCACTCTATAATTAAGCATTTGGAAACCCCCCTCTGGAAATCCTGCGTTTGCCACTGAACTCTCACGTTGGTCGAGTTTTATCTTCAAAATAGGAAACATCTGGATGAGATTTTAAATCATGAGAGTTTTTGAATCTGAAAAACATGCACGTTTGCTCTATTGCTTTGTTCTCCTACTCTATTACATAGGCCGAGTTTAAAAAGTGTGAGAAAACTCTCCCATTTTCTAAACTCACCCTATTACATTTGGCCCGTCATCTTCAGAGCACCATGTTTCTATAATACATCTTATAGTGGAACGCCGATTACCTGAACCAATGATACACAATGCCAATAATCCGAACAAGATCTATGTACACATTTTTGTAATGTACAGTTCAATGTTTTGTTTCTTTATTTTCTGTTTGATCCAATGATGAACTGACTTATTTGATGGTATATTATCTGATAAAACCTAAACTGAATCAGAAAAAAACAGGAAAAAAAAACAACAACATACATACATAGTCAAATTATCCAAATAAACTGGTTATACAAACTGTCCTTGATCCCAATTAGTTCAGATAATCGATGTTCTACTGTACTCTTACCCTACCTTAGAACTGCCTTGCATCATTGCCTTATATATTTTACCTGCCTTACACAACAGCTCAGATCATCAAATGTTCTTTAAACTATGGACATTTCAAACTTCAGTTTGCGTTAGTGTCATCCTATCATCCTGGCAATTTGATCTGTGCACCACTGCAACTGGAGAAACTAATTATCAGAGAGTCTGAATGCTTCTCTTCAATTATTTATCTGTAACCAGTTTACTTTGTAAGCTGGTAATGAATAGAGGTATGTTGTTACCTGATGTCGTGTTTGAGGTAATGCAGATATCCAAGCTACTAACATCATTTTTTAAAGGCACAGGACTTGATACTGCAACTGCCCAATCATGTTTCACTAAACATTGCCATTTATTAATATAAAGCAGAGAGACCATTTTGGATGTAAAATCAAATGTTTATTATCTACTTACATGAGATCATGTAAATGTTTGATAATCCTTTTTACAGGGAGTTCATAGGGTCAGTCTCAGCTCTTCTGTGCTCATCGAGATTGGTGACCCCCAAATTTAAAGTCTTGTTCCTGTCATTTGCTGTCATTGGAAGTAGTAACACATTTTGCTAATATTCAGGCTACAAATGTTCCGCAGTGCTGACAGATTCCTGTACAATAGCCCAAGTTACACAATCATGAACCCAGCAAGTGACATGAATCAATTCTGGTTTAAATGAAGCCTAAACCTATTCAAGCTTAAAAGCAAGAGCAGTCTCATGTAATTGTAAATAGCTGGAGAGTTTCAGACAACACCTTTCCTTTATGTTCTTTTTCCCAGAGCAATAAACAGTGAAATGGTGGGTTCCAGCCCATTACCTGTAGGTGGACCTCGCTGTTTATGGTTAGGTGGACTCATTTTATTTATGGCTATTCATTAGAGTAGGATACAAGGACAAACTTATTTCAAAGCACCAAGGCTGTTAAAATTACTGCTTGATGTGATGTAGAGAAAGATAAGGCTATAGATAGCTCCAATCTTTAAGAATCTGAGTTAGAGCTGGTGAAGTTTAGGCCACTGCCTTCTATTCAACTGTTGGCCATTCTACTCAACTGTTGGCCATTCACTCCTAGTTGACTAAGCTGTGTCTGGCGTCCTGTCCAATAATGGCCAAGCAACACATTCACACAACATGCTCATCAAACATCAACACATCCGCGTTAACTCCTTTCTCCTTCCATCTCAAGCTTCTTCTCGTGTCATATCTTGTCATTCAGAGAAAACAAACGTCCCTCCACTCAATTTCCAGTAACCAACTCAAAATTATTGCCTAATAACAAAACTATCTCCTCCTACCCATGTCATATCAAGATTGGACCAGATAACTCAACCCTCTCTCTTCACAGTGAAGACAGGAGCTACACTGTCACAGATGTGTGTTTTGTATTGATGTTTGTATATAGAATATATTAGTTATGCTACAGTATGCATGCATATATCTATTACTGGACACAAGATAAAGACCTCAGGAAGTAAACTGTTTTACTTATTGCTCTTTTATTCACTTTGTATCTAGGTGACGGCAATGTCTTCTTCAAAATCTCAGGCCTACAGTGATTGACGTTTTTTTCCATTTGTTCATAAACTAAACAGTTAGCACGTAGTGTAATGACGCAGTGGTTAGATTTATTGCCTCACAGTCCTGAAACCATGAGTTTAATACCCGACTAAAGCTGGCCACACACTAGATCAACTTTCAACCAACCATCCAACTGGTTGATTGGTTGGAATGAAAATCTGGTAAGGTATGGGAGTAAGTGATGATCAGCAATTTGCTCCTAAATGCCAGAAAACAGATGAAAATGGTCGTCAGACAAGTTTGTTAAATGTTTGATCTAAACAATTTGTTCACACAACAGTTTTTGTCCATTTTCTGGCATTTGGGAGCAAACTGCTGATTGTCATTTGCTTTCATACCTTAACAGATTTTCATTCCAACCAATCAACTAGTTGGCTGGTTGGATGTAAGTTGGTCTAGTGTGTGGCCAGCTTAAGGCTCTACCTGTGTGGTGTATGTATGTTACCCAAGTGTGCAGGAGTTTCCTCTAGATTCCCAGAGATGTCCACCGGTGACTTTGCAAATCCAAGTGACTGCGTATGAAGGTGCAGCTGCGGTCGCAGATCCTTCGACAATCAGACTTCTGAGCAGCCCTGAGACATCGGAGCCATGTTATCTGCGTACTGGATCGCAGACACAAGCTACGGCCTGCCCTGAAAGCTATCGTGACACGCCTACCTTTTTCTGACCACTCCCCCGTCGCCACCCCCAAATGCTAACAACCTGTGACTCACTCTGTGATGGATTCCTCTGTGTGTGCGCAATCGCAGCGCACGCACAATGTGGCTTATATACATGCGCAATGGCTAACAATCACTCAATCTGCGTATGTAGTTGTATTTGCGATCGCTGCTGAAAAATGGCCCCCTGACTGGTGTTGGGATCATGACTACATCCCTATATAGGATATGTTACTCTTATCTAGATGACTTTTAGCATTGTAGAATCCACTCCAAAGAAGTCCATAGAAAATGACGAGAAAAACTAACGTAGAGGAAGGAACACTCTTTTTTTTTTTTTTTTTCAATATGTGCTAATTATTATTGATGTTCCTTCATATTATACCCCCACCAAACTTCATGCCCAAAGAACATTTTTTAGAGTTTCTTTAGCAGTGGAATACAAGCGGACATGGTAAAGCCAAATGCAAGTGGACATTGGAATCTTGTTTTTTTTGTGTATGTGTATTTTATTTGGGGTTACCTTTTGCACTGTTATTAATTGACATAGGCTTTATAGTCAGCTTGTTTATTGTATTTCAGGAAAAGCTGCCAGCCTCTACTGTGGTCCCGCTGTACATACCCTGAGGCGACAGGTTAGGCAGCACAAGACACCGATGAGTGACTCATTTTACACAGGAAGCAGCAGCGTGCCACAGCTAGGTCACTGAGACCTCTGCAGCACCATCAATATTGTTAAACAGCCGTGTTACACTCATTAATGCCCTTTTCATGGATGAAACGTTGCATGCTCATCGGCGCTTGTAACGCACAGGGAAGTAAAGTAGAAGAAGCAGAAAGTGGTGGTTTAATTGTCTTTAAAACAGTGGGGGTCATTCAGACCCACACGCAAGTGGCAGTACGCTCGCAAGTGGGTCGATGTTCCTCACTGCGCATGCGCACGACGGAGGGCGCTCCATCGTGCGCATGCGCGAGACCCGGACTGCGACAGCCAAGCTGTCGCTCCGGGTCTCACACCAAAGGGGGCGTGCTGTCGATGGTGACTGACAGCACGCCCCCTTTGGTGGGCGTGCCAGGGGCGTGCCTGCCAGACGGAGGCGTTCCCATGGGAACGCCTACCGTCTGAAGCCGGCCCCACTGACATCACTAGTGATGTCAGTGGGAGTGATTTTGGCTCTGATAGAGCCACAATCACTCCAGGGCTTGTGGCAGGAAGACACTATCGCAGGGTCTCCGTCGCAAGTCCGATGTTCGCGATGGTCAAGACCATCGCGACCATCTTTTTGGACGCTCGTATATGCTGTGGGTGGTCACCCACAGCTATACGAGCGTCCAGGAGGACGCTCCATTTTAATGGAGGAGGGCCCTGATTCAGAGCGAGCGCTCTGGTCAGAGCGTTCGGCTCTGAATCAGGCCCAGTGGCCATACATGTGCACACTTTATTTGTTCAGCGAATTCACGCAAGATTCGCCACACAACTGCTTCAGATTAAAGCCTATGGGGCGGGAGGCACTAAAAGGAAAATGCGGCCAAAAATCCAAAAACTTTTTGTTTTTGTAACTTGGCTGCATTTTCCATATGTACCAAGCAATACATTCCAGAGCTTGGCCCTGGAGGGCAATGCCATCTTTAGATAGCGTTGCCCAATAGAAGCCTATGAGCTTCTCTTCGCATTCTGCACTGAGGGACTTCTAGGTCATAAACCCGGAAGGCCCTCTATCGCAAAGGCCAGCTATTATTGGGAGAGCTGTCCTAATCGCATTTCTATGTACATACCGCAATTATTAACGTTCTTAAGTACCTGATAAGTGTCAGGATGTACGGCATCCACAATGTGATGCTTAGTCAAACACGCTGACATTGGAGTTCTCCTCTCTGGGAGAAGCCCGGGGAGGAGAAGCAGGTGGGAGGTGTTAGGGGCCGGGGCGGATGGGTCATGTCATTAAGCCTCGCTCCTAGCGACTATGTGCCACGAACGGCGCATATTTAAATAAGGGGCATGGCCAAAATGACACGATTCTCATAAGATTGTGTCATTAGGTCCTGCCCCCTACTCGCGGGCCCGCCGGATGGAGATAAAGTACCAACCAATCAGCTCCAAACTGCCATATTTCAAACGCAGCCTGTAAAGTGGCAGTTAGGATCTGATTGGTTGGTACTTATCTTTCTCCACTTTATCTCTCTCCAAGGCTTAGTACTGTATGCACCATAGCTATATCACTATGGGTGTGATGCATGAAGCATTGCATTTTGGATGCAATGCATTCCACCAATGGTCGCATGCATACTGGCATTTAGTAACACCATATGAATGATCATTTAAGCAAAGGACAGCTCTTCCGATAAGTGCAGTTCTTTGCGGTGTGGGGACATACGGGTGTATGACCTGGGCGTCCCTCTGTGCATGCGATGCTGTCGGCCAGCGCATGCATGAGCCGCGGGGGACTCTGGGAGGGATCATATTGGATCCCTCTTGGTGGAAACTCAGGAGAGAAGCCCATAGGCTTCTATTGCTTATCGGGTCCAAGCTCTTGGTGCATATGAGCTATACAGTCAAACCTCAGAAAACCGCATATTCGGGGGTGTGACAGCATTTTTCATCATAGTGCATCCTCCCGCCCTTTATCACATAAAAATAATGGCCCTCATTCAGAGCCGTACGCTCTGAGCAGAGCGCACGCTCTGAATGAGGGCCGCCCTCCATAAAAATGGAGCGTCCTCCTGGACGCTCGTATAGCTGTGGGTCACCACCCACAGCCTATACGAGCGTGCAGTTTGATGGCCGCGATGGTCTTGACCATCGCGACCATCGAAACTGCGAGCCGGAGCCTGCGGTTGAGGTTTTCAACCGCAAGCCCCGGAGTGATTTTGGCTCTATCAGAGCCAAAATCACTCCCACTGACATCACTAGTGATGTCAGTGGGCCGGCTTCTGACGGGAGGCGTTCCCGTGGGAACGCCCCCATCAGGGAGGCATGCCCCCGGCACGTCCACCAAAGGGGGCGTGCTGTCAATCAACATCGACAGCACGCCCCCTTTGATCAGACACAACGAGCGAAGGAAAGTCCTTCGCTCGTCGCGTCTGGCGCATGCGCACGACGGAGCTCCCGCCGTCGTGCGCATGCGCAGAGCACAACATCGACCCACTTGCGAGCGGACAGCCGCTTGCGAGTGGGTCTGAATCAGGCCCAATATACGCTGTAGATTCAGAAACACATTTTACAGTGTACTGCCCATTGAATTTGCTTGGACATTACCACGCTGCACTATGGGATTTAAAGTAGCAATCTGCTTGAATCTGGAGCTTACTGTGCGTCTCCCCGAGTAATGTCAGCTCGTTTGCCTTTCAGCTTAGAATTGTCCACCAATAGGCAGCCTTACGTGCTACCTGAGGACACTGCTGTCTCCAGGAAAACAATGCTGGCGCCATTTTCCCTGCGACAGCAGTACTGCGCATGCGCGAATAACCAGGAAAAATTGCCGCCACGCCATTTTCCCAGTGATTTTTGCTGCTCTGCAGCGCTGAGCCGCCACTGCAGAGCAGCACTACGGACAAGTAAGACTAGTGGGTGCAGGGTGTGCAGTGTGGGCCCCCCTTGACCCAGGGCCGCCCCAGCACACACTGTAACCATTATAGATACGCCTCTGGGGTTAGGGCTAGGCTAAAATAAGCAAAAAACTATGTTGACGTTCTGATGTCAACTTTCAGAATGTCGACTTTTTAGTTGTTATACACCCAGGAAAAACACAACTATAAGGTATAATAACTAAGCTGTCAGGAAAAGAGAAATAGCTGGTGACTAGAGCGCTGACAGCGCTGCCAATGTGATGGAACGCCGCGGCCAATATAAGAAGATTGGCGCATATTCTCAAAAAATAAACTAATAACAGATTGGCTGCGCGATCAACATTAAAAGAAAAAAAAAAACATAAAAACACTATATACTGCAAGTTTTTCAATATTAAATAAAAAAATAAAAAATTCTCCTTGCCATAGATCCAATGATAATTATTATAATGCAACAGTAAGATGTATACAGCATGCCTCAATGCTTAACTCCTTATGTTCAAGTTGAGGATGTTTGCGTTTGCGTCTGATGAAGGTGCTTATATGGTAAAGCATCATGTTTAAAATTATAGTGCCGATCTGGTTACAATTAAACATCAAGTAACATCGATACCGTGTTGGCAAACTGTGCTCGACATAATGCTTTCAACAATGTCATTATCGACATTAGGACTGGCGCATACTTAGCAACCTCCCATCCGCAGCGACTAAAGTAGCAAGTGGGTGTAAATTCAGTATAAAACAATATAAAATTTGTCATTACATTATACCTGTCATCACTGGCATATCTATAACGGGTGCAGGGTGTGTGGAGCAGACGGGCCCCTGAGTCCAGGAGGGCCACAACGCACACCCTGCACCCATGTTTAATACCTCTCTGGTACAGGGGCAAACACAGGATTTTTATGGTGGGGGGGTTCCATATATATATATATACAGTCAGGTCCATAAATATTGGGACATTGACAGAATTTTCAGATTTTGGCCTCTATTCACCACCACAATGGTTTTGAAATGAAACAAACAAGATGTGCTTTAACTGCAGACTTTCAGATTTAATTTGAGGGTAATTACATCCAAATCGGGTGAACGGTGTAGGAATTACAACAGTTTCAATATGTGCCTCCCACTTTTTAAGGGGCCAAAAGTAATGGGACTATCAACTCAAAAGCTATTTCATGGACAGGTGTGGGCTATTCCCTCATTACTTCATTATCAATTAAGCAGGTAAAAGGTCTGGAGTTGATTCTAGGTATGACATTTGCATTTGGAATCAGTTGCTGTCAACTCTCAATATGAGATCCAAAGAGCTGTCACTATCAGTGAAGCAAGCCATCATTAGGCTGAAAAATCAAAACAAACCCATCAGAGAGATAGCAAAAACATTAGGTGTGGCCAAATCAACTGTTTGGAACATTCTTAAAAAGAAAGAACGCACCGGAGAGCTCAGCAACACCAAAAGACCCGGAAGACCACGGAAAACAACTGTGGTGGATGACAAAATAATTATTTCCCTGGTGAAGAAAAACCCCTTCACAACAGTTGGCCAAATCAAGAACACTCTCCAGGAGGTAGATGTATATGTGTCAAAGTCAACAATCAAGAGAAGACTTCACAAGAGTGAATATAGAGGGTTCACCACAAGATGCAAACCATTGGTGAGCCACAAAAACAGGAAGACCAGATTAGATTTTGCCAAACAACAGTTCTGGAACAACATCCTATGGACAGATGAGACAAAGATCAACTTGTACCAGAGTGATGTGAATAGAAGAGTATGCAGAAGGAAAGGAACTGCTCATGATCCAAAACATACCACCTCATCATTGAAGCATGGTGGTGGTAGTGTCATGGCGTGGGCATGTATGGCTGCCAATGGAACTGGTCCCCTTGTATTTATTGATGATGTGACTGCTGACTAAAGCAGCAGATTGAATTCTGAAATGTTTCGGGCAATATTATATGCTCATATTCAGTCAAATGCTTCAGAAATCATTGGACGGTGCTTCACAGTGCAGATGGACAATGACCCGAAGCATACTGCAAAAGCAACCAAAGAGTTTTTTAAGGCTAAAAAGTGGAATGTTATGCAATGGCCAAGTCAATCCCCTGACCTGAATCCGATTGAGCATGCATTTCACTTGATGAAGACAAAATTGAAGGGAAAATGCCCCAAGAACAAGCAGGAACTGAAGACATTTGCAGTAGAGGCCTGGCAGAGCATCACCAGGGATGAGTCCCAGCGTCTGGTGATGTCTATGCGTTCCAGACTTCAGGCTGTAATTGCCTGCAAAGGATTTGCAACACTGTATTAAAAAGTGAAAGTTAGATTTAGGATTGTTTAGTTTGTCCCATTACTTTTGGCCACTTAAAAAAAGGGAGGCACATATAAAAACCGTTGTAATTCCTACACCGTTCACCTGATTTGGATATAATTACCCTCAAATTAAATCTGAAAGTCTGCAGTTAAATTACATCTTGTTTGTTTCATTTCAAAGCCATTGTGGTGGTGAATAGAGGCCAAAATCTGAAAATTCTGTCAGTGTCCCAATATTTATGGACCTGACCGTATATATATATTTATATAAACACACTGTATGTATATGTAATGATATATATTATATACTGTGTATATATATATATCAATAGAAGAAGAACAGCGCCAAATTTATCCACTCTGTTCAACGTGAAATATTTTTCACAGGTGAATGTTTTATAATTAATTATATAACCATATAATAATACTTGTAACACTCCCTTGTTAAATATAAGGTGTCTGCTTGGTCAACAAAAATGGTGGCCGTGACTTAGCCACTTTAGTACAAAAATCAATCCAACAATATAGTTGACAACAAGCGCCTACTAGTGCATATACAGTGAACCAATGTAATTTGTGCAAAAAATGGTCAGGTGACTAATGCTAGTGCATAATTGTAAAACAAGACTCGGAGCCATATCACATTATATATGCCATTTATTCCCAGTCACAATTTTACTACAACGCCTGGTCTTCCTAGGTGGTCCCCCATCCAAGTACTGACCAGGCCCAATCATACTTCGCTTCCAAGATCAGGCGAGGTTGGGCATTGACATGTTGGTATGGTTGTAGGTATGTGTTCTCCTATGCATAGATTTATGGACTTTGCTCCATGAAAACTTGTAGTCAATCGCATTTTAGCTTCATCAGCTTCCATTTAATGTATGTCTTGGGTAAAAATAAATAATAGTTCTGGGGTCTAAACCCCTTCATTCTTGTTTAAGAAATATATATATGGAATTGTCTTTATTAGTCTTGAGGAAAGATAAAATGTATTATAACGCTTCCCTCATAACGTGAATCATATAAATGGAGCTATTTCGTAAATGTCATTAAACCCCATGGGAGATAGAGTATTTAGTTCAAAAATCCAGAACATTTTGCCCAAATCTCCTCCTCTCTTTAATGACATTTACGAAATTAAAACTATATCTGCGTATATATTCATACATTTATACACTTGATTTTAAGTCACTTTTTATCACTGTCCTGAATAGGGACAAGCATACTCTTTGCACAGGTTGCACGATTTTGCACAAGTTACATTGGTTCACTGTATATGCTCTAGTAGGCGCTTGTTGTCAACTATATTGTTGGATATATATATATATATATATATATATATATATATAGTGATAGGAGCACTGGAGAAGTTAGGGATGGCGTATATATGTGTCCCAGATTCCTGTAAAATGTATTTTAACCCCCAGGAAAAGTCTGTTTTACAAATAGATCCTAGTGTTGTCTTTTGGTAAAAGCCGGAGAATGGGTCCTGGGGGTGTGAATGTGAGAGAGAAGGGGGGGCTCCATCCACAGGGCCGTTTCAAGTGTTAGGCCTTCCTGCCTGAGAGCAGCCTAATTAGGAATTACACCTGGAAGTGGCTCAATATAGCTGTGTAAGAGTTTTGATGCAGTGTCTCACACACCCTGGGGAGAACAGATACTGAGGATTTGATCAGAGACACTGGGACCTTTTGAAAGTGCTGTGTTTGTGATGAGGCAGTAGGCCTAGCCACTTATAGAGAGGAAATGACCTGTCTAGTCAGTGCTCAGCCGGGCTAGGGCTTATGTTATGTTTGGGTTATTTTTTTGAGTTGCACAGTAAAAACTAGTGCCGACCAGCTTGCATGAAAATCCACGAGTGGAGTGCTGTTTCCTGGCTGCTGTGTGTAAGGAGGTGTCCACCTACCCCATGAGAGGGACTACCCTGATCATATCACAATATATATATATATATATATATATATATATGTATATTTGTATACACATGTCACATACATATATAATATACACACATATATACATAGACACAGACATATACATACACACGTACATGTTACACACGCACGCACGCACGCACGCACGCACGCACGCACACACACATATGTCACATACATTATAAAATACTTACCTTGCAGCAGATCTGATAGGGATAGGATCTAGCAGGCTGGCACCATGTTCTTAAGCCCCGCTGGGTCAATCGGGAGGGGGGCGGGGCCAAATGAGTCGATTCTAATTAATTTGTGTCCTATTGGCCCCGCCTTTTTCATATTGACCCGCGAAGGGACAGGGCTTAAGAACACGTTGCCTGCACTCCAGTATGTCAGGGGGGGTTTCTGGGTACTCAGAAACCCCCCTGCGTGCGCTACTGGGGTCAGCAGCGGTGGCACTGCACACATCAAAGGGAAATGGCGTGACGGCCATGTTCCCGGAGACCTGTTACATGTGCAGAAGACTTTGGCACAGTGACATTGACAGAATCTACTCACCTGCGCCGCACAGAGACTGCACAAGGGCCCACTTCTCTCTTAATATGCCTCTGTCTGTCATTATGAATTCTCATGTTCTGGTTCCATATTCTTTACAAAATACAAGTCTATCATCATACAGTACCTGACTAAAGGGAATCGGTATGAAATACCGCCGGCCGAATTGCCGGCGGTTCGATTCCCGGCAGCGGCAGCCTGACAGCTGAACAGATCCCGGCAGCGGCAGCCCGACAGCTGAACAGATCCCGGCAGCGGCAGCCCGACACATTGTGAGGAAATCAGTGTAAAAAAATGGCAAGTGACGTGTACTATGACGCTGCCTGTTAATTATGCACGCCTCTAAAACAGCGTTGAAACACTCAGGCACGCCTGCATTCGCATCTCCATCCCCCCGTTATTAGTGTCATGCCCCTGTTACCACCCACAAATGGCCTCTCCTGTCACTCATTACCCTGCGCTGCCTTTGCTGGGTGAGCGAGAGGGTTGCGATCGCAGTGTGTAGTTCACACATGCACAGAACGAAGCGTGCGCATGTGCGTACGCAGAACATTGGGCCGCTTGCGAACGCACAGCGTGGCTCTGAATCAGGCCCTTACTCCATACTTAATTTGTAGAGAAACAAGAAGCAGAGCTTAAAAACTTAAGGCATAGGCTGGAAGGACATTGAAAAATATTTTTAATTACGATGGAGCCAAAAGGCGTAATGGAACATTTATAACTATTTAAACTATATTGAAACTATGGTGCCATAAGAAGTGATGGAACTGTGGGCCTGAATCAGACCCGCTCGCGAGCGCTATGCGCTCGCAAGCGGGTCAGGGTGGCCCAGTGCGCATGCGCACAATGGAGCCAGCTCCGTTGTGCGCATGTGCGAGACCCGGATAGCGACGAGCAAACCTTCGCTCCGGGTCTCGTACCAAAGTGGGGGTGCTGTCGATGTTGAGTGACAGCACGCCCCCTTTGGTGGGCGGGCCGGGGGCATGGCTGCCCAAAAGGAGGCGTTCCCATGGGAACGCCCACTGTCTGTGGCCGGCTCCACTGACATCACAAGTGATGTCAGTGGGAGTGCTTTCGGCTCTGGTAGAGCCGAAAGCACTCTTGGGCTTGCGGCAACGAGACCCTACCACAAGGGTCTCGTCGCAAGCCCGATGTCAAGACCATCGCGACCATCATCATGGCCACCCGCTATAGCTGTGGGTGGTCACCAACAGCTATGCGAGCGGCCAGGAGGCCGTTCTGGAAAACCAGAGGGCTGGCCCTGATTCAGAGCAAGCGATCTGTCAGAGCATCCGGCTCTGAATCAGGCCCCGTGTTCCCATGCGTTCCAGCACAAATTAATTCCATACTTTCCTTGAACATCTGGGAAACTCATGGGTTATGAGAGTCTCTCTGAACTCCCAGGAGAGATGGTCACCTGCCCTTATCCCATCCACTTCCGAGGAGTTGTGAAAACGTAATTATTGGTGTTTTGCATCATCTACTGTAGCTCCCGCCACCTCTTAGTGATTCCACAATCTGCACCATGGCATTTCAGCAGCATGGCCTAGATGGCGTGACCTGGCCTCTGCACTTCCCCTCCAGGAATTAAGAGGGAAGAAGAAATAAAACAGGTCATTATGATTAAACCTACTTCATCAGTTTATCTTATAGGAATATTGGTAATTAACTTGTGCTACAGAAAATGAACTACAAATTGCTTTGAAATATATAGCATCTGTCTATAGATGTGGTCAGCGGCGTTTTATCCATCAATCACTCAGTGAAGAAGGCTGACATTAGACAAATGTGTCTACAGAAGATCTTCCTGGCAGGAAGAGTAAATATTATACCGAAGTCCCAGGTCAGCCGGATCGGCAGCAGTAAGATAGATTCACCATTTGTGTGGGAAAGATATTTGTTTAGACAGTTATTTAACACTTGTTTTATGTAAGGGTTGGATGAATTACATTTTGGTTATCACACCCTATGTGACCTGTTGGTCTTATTTAAGTAGACACAGACATAAACTTTCCATCAAAGTGGGACAGCAATATGCTGTTGTTTTTTACTCACCTGTATTTTTAAGTGTGCAAGCTTTATAGCAACGCAAATGCATTTAACGGATATTAAAATAGAACAGTTGTCACCGTTCCCCCCCCCAGTGTATGTCTGTATGGCCGTACTCAATCGTCCGTAATGGGCGGCCGCGATATTCAGCCCCACACTTCGTAGCAGAATATGGTACAACCAAGATTGACAATTTTCTTGTGCACTATCCGAAGTGCTGCTACCCCTCATACTCTTCGTGGCCATCACCTGCAATTGAATTGCCCCGGGCATATCTAATACAGGTTGAGTCTCCCATATCCAAAATGTTTGGGACCAGGGGTATTTTGGATATCGGAATATTCCGTATTTTGGAATATTTGCATACCATAATCAAATGTCTTGGGAATGGGACCCAAATCTAAACCCAGAATGCATTTATGTGTTATATACACCTTATACACACAGCCTGCAGGTCATTTTATACAATATTTTCAATAATTTTGTGTCTCAAACAAAGTTTGTGTACATACATGGAATCGCTTTATGTTTCATTTACACCTTATACACAAAGCCAGAAGGTAATTTTCTACAATATTTTTAATAATTTTGTGTCTTAAACAAAGTTTGTGGACATTGGGCCTGATTCAGAGCCGCTCGTAAGCGGCCGCTCGTTCGCTCCGAGCGATGTTTGCCCAACTGCGCATGCGTACGGATCGTAATACGCATGCACGAACCAGTCAGTGCGGCCGAAAATCGTTTGTTCGCTAAATAGCGAATGCCTGCTAATATGAGTGACAGGAGGAGGCGTATGTGGGTGGTAACAGGGGAAGGTGCTTGAAAACGGGGAGTGGAGATCAGAACGCAGGCGTGCTTAAAGGTCAAAACAGGCGTTTTATGGGTGTGCATAATTAATACAGCAGAATCACTGACCACGTCACTGGGTTATTTTATAGCCAGAACTGCTCGCAAATTTGTGGTAGCAAAAACTAACCACAAGAATAGCGAGCAGTTCATACGCTGGTCGATGTACTCAATTAATCTAATAAATAGCGGACATGACGTAGGATGCGAGCGGCCAGGGGGCATATTTTTCCAAAAAACGACCGCAAGTTTGGTTCGCTCGTTCAGACATAGAGGCGTGAACAGACCGCAAAGAGCGAACGGTTCATTTGAATAGCCACCCCTATTTTCTGGACGAGCGAGCGCTAATTGCGTCCGGCTCTGAATCAGGCCCATTGATCCATCAAAAAGCAAAGTTTTCACTATCTCAGTCATGCTAAAAAATTTCCATATTTAGGAGTATTCCGTATTTCGGAATATTTGGATATGGGAGACTCAACCTGCATGAAAATATAGAGAATTAGTCCATATACTGTATATGTATCCTCACAACCTAGCATTAAGTTGTCCCATTTCTAATGAGACACTCACCAACAAGAACTAAATAACAGTAAAAATTTAGATCATGTAATTAAATTTACCTCCAGAGCTGTGGGCCGTATTCAATTAGATGTGAAAAGTCGAGATCCGCGGAAAAGCCGATCCCGGCTTTTCGCGTGGAGGAAACATCTCCGTATTCAATTCCAGCTGCTTTTCGCGTACGCGGAAAGTCAATGCAATATAAAAGGTGAAAAAGATTCGCCTCTGAATAGCAGGTGAAAAAAAGTGCAACATTTTTATTTTGGGTTGCAAAGCTGGAGAACACACTCAGAACCCTTGGTACAGCCCCCCAAAGGACAATTGTGTTAAAAAAGTACTTTCATTATGGGGGTGAAAAAGTAAAAAGTTGGGGGACAAGAATAAAAAACTAGCGAAATAGAATTTTTGGGGGTCTGCAAGGATGGGTCAGGTGCATGCAAAAGGTGCGTTTTTCACGTTTTTTTTTAACTTCACTTTAGAAACTTTAAAATATGCTAGCACCCATTTTCAAGTACCCCAAATTTGGCAGGACTACTTATTTTCACTAAAAAATACTGCTTAATGCCATTCTTCACCACTTTTATAAGGACACTAATAGCAAGCAATTGTCAAAGCTTAAGTACCCAAAATAGCTTTATGAGGACTCATCTAGATTGATCCCCAATGTTAGTGCTTCTTTTTGGGGGGTTCAGGCTGATTTCCCCACTTCTGCAAGCACTTTCCGCCTGTTTCACATTCTCCGGGTGCCGTTTTCGCGTGGCTTGGATTTGAATACAGCGAATAGCAGGGGCGCACACAATAAGTTTCCGCATCCAAAACACGCAATGTCAGCGAAAACTCCGGCATGCAAAACTTTGCCGCAGGTGCAAAACTAATTGAATACGGGCCTAAGACGGCTAAAATCATGTTGTCGTTTTTATTTTTAAAATCTAAATATAACCCTTTATAGACTGACTAGATATCATCTTATATACTGTACCAGTGCTAGGCCATGAGTGTTTTTTTTCTGTAAAATTAAAATTACAAATATAGAATACAGATAACTTTTGAAAGTTCCATTATTTTTTTTCAGTATTGCTATCAGTGGCGTAACTTCATCCCAGGTGCCCGAAGATAAATGTTGGTGCCCCCCCCAAACTAAAATGTACCACCCCCCAGCACCTATGCCAGCCCCAGCTACCGCCGCCCCCCTTATGCAGTTCCTTTTATATAATGCCCCCAGTAGTGGTCCGCCTATGTAGTGCTTCCCAGTAATGGTCCCCCTTTGCAGTACATCCAGTAGTGAGCCCCCGGTAGTTGCCCCCAGTAGTGAGGCCCCTGTAGTTGCCCCCAGTAGTGAGGTCTCTCTAGTTGCCCCCAGTAGTAAGCCCCCCAGTAGTTGCCACCAGTAGTGAGACCCCTGTAGTTGCCCCCAGTAGTGAGCCCCTGTAGTTGCCCCCAGCAGTGAGGCCCCTGTAGTTACCCCCAGAGGTGAGGCCCCTGTAGTTGCCCCCAGTAGTGAGCCCCTGTAGTTGCCCTCAGTAGTGAGCCCCTGTAGTTACCCCCAGTAGTGAGGCCCCTGTAGTTACCCCCAGGGGTGAGGCCCCTGTAGTTACCCCCAGGGGTGATGCCCCTGAAGTTACCCCCAGGGGTGATGCCCCTGTAGTTACCCCCAGGGGTGAGGCCCCTGTAGTTGCCCCCAGTAGTGATGGCCCCCACCGCGCGCGCGCACTCAAAAGAAACAAACAAACAAACACTTACCTTTATCCCGGCTCCAGTGCTGCTGCCGTCCATCCCCGGCGTCCGCTCCTCGGCACTATGGGAGTGACGTCATAACGTCACTCCCATAGTACACTGCGGGACCCGGAAGACGGAGGGAGCTCTGTCCTCCGGCTACCGCCGGGGGTTTGAATAGGAGCCGGGCGCCCGCTGGTAACACACTCAGCGGGCGCCCGGCAAATGGAGGGTGCAGGAGGTGCGACCACACCCCCGGCACCCTCCATAGTTACGCCAATGGAGTTGGAGCGCCGATCAGCGGCGCTCCTTCTCCATGCAGCTCCCGGGGATTATGGAGCCAGGTGCTCCCTTCAGGGCTGACGCCCGGCGGCAAATGACTCCATTGTCTCCGGGAGTTCCGCCACTGATTGCTATTCATATACAGATTTGTCCTCACTTACTGGTAGTACGTACGCCATATGGATTGAGATGCTCCGAGACAAGTAGCGCAACACATTTGTCTTTAAATTTTGCGTCGTAGCCGAATTGCAGGCGCAGTGAAATTTCCCACTCACTCTGTACTGATTTCCATGACACAGGAATTCGTTTTACACACGTACAGAGATGCAGATGAAGCACAATGGAAGTTGGCGTTGGGAAAAGCCGCGGCCACTGCATTGTTGTAGCCAGTTACACGGATTCTGACTCCGCTGCACACAGATGTATAAGGGTCGCACATGAAATCGATCAGTGTAAGCTAGCAATGTAGTTCTGTTGCTCCCAGTTGTTTTATTTATGTGAATAATGCTGGGCATACACCATACAATTATCTGTCAGATATCTGTCCAATCTGGTTGTTTGGAATGAAAACCTGGTATGTATGGGAGCAAATGATATTCAACCATATGGTCCCAAACACTGGAAAATGTACAAAAACTTTTGTTTAAATTGGTTAAATCCATTTGATTTAACCAATTTGTCTGAACATCTATTTTTGTCTGTTTTCCGGTGCTTGTGAGCAAATGGTCATATGTAATTTGCTCCCATACATTAACGACGCTCGGTGCAGCCAAGCCGGGCTATTGGAACAACTGAAGTAATGGTAAGAATGGACAAATCTTTACCATTTTCTTAATTCCCTCTTACCTCTCAGCAGCTGTCAATGGTTACTGTACTGGTTCATTGTTCATTGTTCTATAAAAATGTGGTTGTTATATCCCAGGTTTGTAGCAGAAAATGAAATTTTTTAAGGTGCTTTTCAATTTTACTAGTTTGTGTTTCTCTTTTTTTGTGTGATAAACAGAGCAAAATACTTTAATTTGTGGAATTATGAAATAAAAGAACTATGGGCCTGATTCAGCGCCGGACGCTCTGACCAGAGCGCTTGCTCTGAATCAGGGGCCTCCTCCATGAAAATGGAGCGGCCTCCTGGCCGCTCGTATAGCTGTGGGTGACCACCCACAGCATATGCGAGCGGCCAAAAAGATGGTCGGACTTGCGACGGAGACCCTGCGGTAGGGTATCCCTGCCGCAAGCCCTGGAGTGATTTTGGCTCTATCAGAGCCCAAATCACTCCCACTGACATCACTAGTGATGTCAGTGGGGCCGGCTTCAGACGGTAGGTGTTCCCATGGCAGGCACGCCCCCGGCACGCCCACCAAAGGGGGCGTGCTGTCAATCAACATCGACAGCACGCCCCCTTTGGTGCGAGACCCGGAGCGATGGAAAGCCCGTCGCTCCCCGGGTCTCACGTATGCGCACGACGGAGCTCCCTCCGTCGTGCGCATGCGCAGTGGGGAACATCGACCCGCTTGCGAGTGTACTGCTGCTCGCGAGCGGGTCTGAATGACCCCCTATGCCCGTATTGTCGATACCCTTCCCCAGGTATGTCATTTACATGAAAGGAGGAAGGACATCAACAAGATTGCAGTTAGTTTTACAAAGCCTTTGTAGGACTAAGAACACTCATTGGATTTGGTTTAATGCTGAAGGTAAGTCAAAGCTTTTAACTTTTGTATTTATCTAGTGAAAATCACCCAAAACGACAACCGGTACTGCATTTGTAAAGAAAACTTGTTAATTTCTTCTACTATAAAATCTATAATAGCTCTCAAGGTTAAGCTGGCAATCTTACATAGCTTACTTTTTTATACCAAATAACTATTAGACCACCTAGCGACAATGCGACAAAGCGACAAATCTTATATATAAAATTCACTGGTCTGTTTGTTTGAGTGTTTGGTTATGCATTCGGACACCCTGCACCGATTGGGATGAAACCAACGTGAAGTGGTCCAGTTGGATCCTGGCCAGGTTTTACTGGATTTAGGGTCCTGGTCGGACCTCCATTTGTTGTACGCTGGGCAGAACTTTGACCTGGGGAGCCTGTTCTGAGCCTTCCACTGGATGGAGTTGGGCGAAAACTTCACAGAGTAGTAACATTGGATCCAAGAACACATACTAGGGGGTTGAGATCCAGTCGGACCTCCTGTTGGTGTACGCTGGGCAGAATTTTGACCCGGGGACGCTGGGCAGAACTTTGACCCAGTGAGCCTGTTCTGGGCCTTCCACTGGATGGATTTGGTTGAAAGCTTCACAGAAGGGTGGCAATTCATCTGGGATCCCTAATGGAATGTTTGGGGTCCTGGTCGGACCTCACAACGGAGTGCGTCGGGCAGAACTTTGACCCAGGCAGCCGGTATAGACCCGGGGAGCCTTACTGAGCCTTCCACTGGATAGATTTGAACAAAAACTCTACATAGTGGTAACATTGGATCCCAGAAGACATACTAAGGGGTTGAGTTCCTGATCAGACCTCCCATTGTTGTATGCTGGACAGAACTTTCACCCGTGGAGCCTGTTTTGGGCCTTCCACTGGATGGATTTGGATGAAAACATCAGAGTGGTAACATTGGATCCGAGAAGACATACTAGGGGGTTGAGGTCCCAGTTTGGACCTCCTGTTGGTGTACGCTAGGCAGAAATTTGAACCGGGGACACTGGGCATCACTTTGACCCAGAGAGCCTGTTCTGGGCCTTCCACTGGATGGATTTGGATGAAAACTTCACAGAGGGGCGGCAATTCATCTGGGATCCCTAATGGAATGGTTAGGGTCCTGGTCGGATCTCACGGCAGAGTGCTCCGGGCAGAACTTTGGATGAATTTGGATGACATCAGACAATGAAACTTAATAACTTGAAGATTTAAATGTCAGTTAGTATTTATATATATATATATATATATATATATATATACATAATGGTATGAAATATAAAACAAGCATTAATATACACGTTTTGTATATGTTTAATTGTCATGTAAAAAAAATAAGTATACTTTTTTGACACCTGAATTATTTTCATGAAGGTAGTTCAGTGATTTTTTTTTTATCATTATAATTTTTCTCCCTGAATAATATATAATTTACTTAAACAGAGTAAATAAATAAAAGTTATTCCCAGGAAACCTGATGCAGCATGAAAATGCAAAAAAATAGAATGAGGGGAAACTGGATCTCTGACAGTGAAACAGATAAATCCTGATTTTTATCACTACCGGGATTATACACCACCAGTTAGGAACTCCAATACAGTAGTTATGCTCATAATTGTTGAACTCGTCTTTCAAAAATTTATAATTCTCACTTCCCATGCAGATGAGTTGATGCGATTACGTGAAGACACCGGTCGGTCGTATGGTGGGCTGGTGTCAAGGTCAAAAAAAGGAAAAATATTATCTGCGTCGATTTTCCACCCTACGGTATTTTATCATTAATGAATTCTTGAACTCTGATCGTTAACAGAATTGTTTCTTTATTTGCACCTGACCATGCGAAAAAAGACCCTTGAATCCAATCTACTCTACTTGTACAAATATTGATCTACATGATTGTTTTCTCCTTCAAAAGGGCCCAAGACAGGGCACGACTTCATGAAAATCTGTCTGTTATGTCTAAACCTTGGAGACTACTTCAAAGACAGTAGCAAGAATAATAAGCTCCCCATAACCCTTACAACTGTCAGCCAGCTGTAGACAACACCAGGGATGTAAATACAGTTTCTACAAGTCAAGATTAGAATTAGCTTTTTTTTAAACTTTAGCAGTCGACCCTTCCCCCCCACCCCCAGGTGTATTAAGCAAGGATACCCAGCAAGGCAATAAACTTTCAAATTGAAAAAACTCAGCTTCTTGGGAGATGACGTTGAGTTCCGCAGCACCACATCAGGATTCCGGGATAATGCCGCTGCAACATATAGGGTGGGATGTACTAAGCATCCCATTGCAGATGCGGAATATACTGCCACTTATCCAGTACATAGTGGCACCCCGCTGGTATGTACCTAGAAACACACAAAGGACAGCTCTCTCTAAAGATGGCACTTCCCACTGGGTCAAAGCTCCAGAATGTATCGCATCCTGGACATGGAGCCACATTATATATATATCTATATATCTATATATATATATATATATATATATATATATATATATTTATATATATATATATATATATATATCTATATATATATATACATACACTGTATATATATTACTGTGCAAAAGTTTTAGGCAGGTGTGGAAAAACTGCTGCAAAGTAAGAATGCTTTCAATACTAGAAGTATTAATTGTTTATTTTTAGCAGTTAACAAAATGCAAAGATGAGAAATCGAAATCAAATCAATATTTGGTGTGACCACCCTTTGCCTTCAAAACAGCATCAATTCTTCTAGGTACAAATCACAGGGGCTCTAACAATAATAATAATAAACATAATAAACAGTGGGGTTTTGGTTCATGAATTGATAAATGCATATAAGTTTGCAGCCCCCGTCATGGGACCCCACTTTACTTCAAGTCCCTACTCAATTGCTCAGAATTATAACATGGACATAGCCATCACATTAGTGTTAAACTCAGAGTATGCTACCAAGGTTTAAACCTCACAGCAACTTTGCTTTTAAATGTGAGATAGTCACCAAGCACACCTGTATCAAAGCACCTAGGAAAACAGCTGACACAAGTTAGATTAAACAGGTTAAGAGAGGTGCATGAGAAAATGTGATCACAAAATGATTAATTATAAAAATTAATCAAATAAACAAAATGCACTAATCCACGGCACTCACCATTCCTAGATTTGGGGTGCAACATGGTATGTGACCACATTGTTTAAATAGAAATCACAGGGGTTCTGCACTCACCATAATAACTAACAATAATAATAATAGACACCTAGAAGAATTGATGCGGTTTTCAAGGCAAAGGGTGGTCACACCAAATATTGATTTGATTTAGATTTATCTTCTGTTCATTCACTTTGCATTTTGTTAATTGATAAAAATAAACTATTGACACTTCTATTTTTGAAAGCTTTCTTACTTTGCAACATTTTTTCCACACCTGCCTAAAACTCTTGCACAGTACTGTATATATATATATATCTTCTTTCTGCTGCTGCAATCTGCTGTACAGATAGGTAAAAACAAAACCAATTAAATCAAAGGTTCAGATTATCATCAGTTCATTACTCATTGTTCTTCGCTAATGTCATAGATATTTTTTGTCCCTGATAATGGCCCTCATTCAGAGCCACTCGCAAACAGCAGTACGCTCGTTGCGTTCCGATGTTGAATAACCGCGCATGCGTCGGTGTAACACTGCGCATGTGCGTACGGCAGATTGCGAGTTTTTTGGGTCTCGTTCGTCAAATACCGTACAGGAAGTGACATGTCAAATGTGATTGACAGAACAGGGCGTTTTTGGGTGTTGACGGGGGTGGAGATGGAAAAACGCAGGCGTGGCGAGGCGTTTTTGGGGCGTACATACATTAGCAAATGCGAGCGTAAAATGTGTTCGGACCGACTCATACGTCACTGGATGATCCTCTTTCCCTTCAAAATGCTCGCACAGCTTAGGGTCTGGATTACTCGACCACATTGGCGATGGCCTTCTCCTCCGTCCCGGGACTCCACGATGTTGTTGCGATTAATCGCGGGAGGGCTGAAAAGCAATTAGTGTTGGATTGAAAACCGGCTTGGTATGTGTTTTGAAATCAGTTTTTTGGGATAGCACAAAACCGTACGCAGGTGGAACTCAGAGCTGCTAATGTCAGGATGACACAATCAATTTGCGTACATTTGTGGGGGTTTATTTTGCCCTCAATTTGGTGGTTAGGGCCTATTGTAACAATAATGTCATCATGTTTTAATTTTCGCACCATTTTATTTTTACCTCTTGAATTTGCCTTGTTATATGATTTTTTAAACGTTCCTTAAAGAGCCCATTTCTTTTTTTTAAATTTTTCTTGTTTTTTGCCAGTTTTTGCCTTTTGGTCCAGGATTAAATGTAACCCATTTGTACAATAATTTCACAATCCAATGTCAGATTTTTTGTTTCAATTTATTGCTCAAACAAAAAAATAAAAAATTAAAATATTGGGGACATCTTTTTTTGCCAAAGATATGTCCCAAAATCAAACAAATTGGCCCAACATAACTGTTGACATAAACATACATCCAAAATTTAAAAACATTTCACAAGAAAGGAGAGGGAAGTTTTGACTAGAAAGGAATATGAGCCAAGCACAGAAGGATTGTGGGAAAAGTCACCATTGCTGTCACCGTTTTTTCACCCGTTTGGATGGGGGAGGGAGGGCGCCAGACCGGGTCCGGGATGTCATCGGGCTGGCCTGTCCAGAGGCAGATGTTGTGGCCTCTGGACTAGGCACAGGGCTAGGCACATTTGGAGGATTGGCTGATGTTGTGCCAGAGGTGGAGGATCCTGATGTTCCGGCAGGAAGGGAGGTCGGCTCCACCATGTGCTGGCGAACGAGCTGCTCCAGGGCATTGGCGATGCGGATGTTGGCCCTGGTATTTTCCGCCAGGGCCTGACCAATGGTCACGTTGGCCGCAGCATTTTGCTCCAGGGCCTCAGCCAACCGTACCAGACTGGCGTCCATCCTCTGCAGAATCTCCGTATGGAAATCCGATTTGAAATTGAGTTCTGTGAGGAGGGACACTGCCTGCGAGGGGGATTGCCCTGGACTGGCTTCTGCAGGGTCCTCAGCCGGATGTACTGGTTCCTCCCCTGCCGAGCCAGCAGAAATTCGGCGGCCAAGGCTCCCCTCTGGAGCAGACTCATCCGCCTGTGTCTCTGTTAGGAAAAAAGAGAAAAGCCTCACATTAGAATCTACATATTGGCACAATAACATTTCAGAGTTGATGACATCAAAAGATTTACCTGGGACAACATGAGGAGCCGCAAAGTCTGGCATGTCCGTATCCATGTTGGACACGCCAAACACCTCCACAGGCTGCACACACCCCTGTGCCAGCTCTTCTAAATCCGTCAACTCCAATGACACAGGGGTGGGACCCCCACCTGTCCCCCTTGCATGCCTAGCCCTGTCCGCGAGTTTTTGCTTTAGGCGATATTTGAAGTCGACCCATCTGTGGGAAAAAATGGAAGCCATTATCCTTTTGTTTAAAATGGTGTTTGTTTTTAGGGGGGGCAAGTGTTTACTTACTGCCGTTTGACATCCCGGGCTAGACGGACATAATCACCCACCCTATTGACAGCAACGGCTACCTCTTCCCACATTCTCCCCTTCTGGCTTAGACTCATATTCCTGTCTGCCTGTGGCAGGATGTCCACACACTTCTGTATCAAAACCTCCATCTCCTTTCTTGTGAAATGTGGCTGCCTTTTTTTTTTGGCAGCTTTGGCCGGAATACTGGGCCCAGCAGCCTCTTCCATGTCATCCTCCTCACCTATTTGTGTAAATATTCAGATTTCATAAAATCACAACTTGCCCAATCTTATGTTTCAAATTAATCATTGATGCAAAATGCATGAAAGACTTACCGCCTGACTCTTGGGCATTGTTTCCCTGGTCTGTCGCCATGTCTGAGGTCCAAACAAGAAATACACCAGAATTTTAATGTGTTTTCGTGACGTATTTATGCATGCGTCCTTATTTTGCGGCCGCATCATTGATTGTGCGTTCCTATGATCCCTCCTTAATTTGTGCGGGAAACGAAACACTATTTATGGCTTGGTGTATCTCGAGTCGAGGTGGCGTTTTTGGATTGTTGGAGGTTACCTTGGCTGGAGTGTATTGTTTGCGTATAAAGGAGTTGGCGGTTGGAGATTATTTTGTTTGGTAGATTTGCGTTTTTATTTTCCGTTCTCTTTTTTGCTTTTTATTTTTTGGACCTCGTTTCTTGATTTGGTAAGTTTTGTGAAGTCTAACTTTTGATCAATTGTTGTTTCATTGTGTTTCTTCGTTTTTTTAAATTTTGGATCCCTATTTTCATCTATTTTAGCTTTTGATTAATTTCGGACCCAAAGACCTTTTGATTTGGACTCATATATTTGCTCTTGGTAAGTCCATTTTTTATCTTGTATTTGCGAACTAATTAGCGCATTTTTACTACTTACTATTGTGACTTGTATTTGCGAACTAATTAGCGCATTTTTACTACTTACTATTGTGACTTGTATTTGCGAACTAATTAGCGCATTTTTACTACTTACTATTGTGACTTGTATTTGCGAACTAATTAGCGCATTTTTACTACTTACTATTGTGACTTGTATTTGCGAACTAATTAGCTCTTTTTAAAATGCTTATTAATCATTTTTATATTTTTGAGGTTGCCCTTTCGCTTTTTGTGCAAACATTTCAACCCATTTTAATGTACTGTGTGCAATGTCGTTTTGCACTTTTGCCAAATGTGTGTTTCGCATATTTTAAGTTTGGTCTAGCACAAAATTTAGAAACAAAAATGCACAGAGTGAAATTTGTAAAATAATTTTTGTGATTAATTTCAGTTTGGACGTATCATGACAATACCCCGGCATGTAAGCAGCAATGGATGGTATCATCAAGATAAGTTGTTTTGAATTTTCTTTTGGGGTGGGTCCAAAGCCTTACATTCCAATCTTGCCATTTCAGGTTGATCTAGGGCGGATTGTTCTGGCCATGCTCCCGGAAGCCGACCAACCTCAATCTCGTCCCAGGCGTAGGCATCGTAGGCGTGCAAGGCCCCAGATATTTCGAACACGTGTCACCCTTTTTGGAATGCCCGATGATGAGGTTTTAAGATGCTACCGTCTTCCTCCCAAAATCATCATAGACACTCTCTCATTAATAGAGAGTGATCTTGAGCGGCAAATTGACAGTCCTACAGCAATACCACCACTTACGCAATTTATGGCGGTGTTACATTTCTGTGCCTCAGGATCGTTTCAAACAACGGTGGGAATAGTGGCGGGCATCTCACAATCCTCCTTTTCCCGGATCCTGAGGGCAGTGATGGAGGCACTTTTCAAGCACCTCCATCATTTTATTCAAATGCCTTTGGATATGGGTGCCCTTAGTGTGGCCAAGGCCAATTTTTACCAAATAGCTGGCTTCCCACACATCATAGGGGTTGTGGATGGTACTCACATACCACTTCAGCCTCCAGCACGGCTGGAGGCCATATTTCGAAACAGGAAACACTATCACTCCCTGAATGTAATGGTGGTATGTGATGCCTCCCTCCAGATCCTGTCCCTGAATGCAAAATTACCAGGAAGTGCACATGACTCCTTCGTCATCCGGCAATCAGGGATATGGCACAAATTAAACAACCTACAAGCTGGTGATGCGTGGCTTCTGGGTAAGTGGAGACCTTTAGTACATAACAATGTTAAGCTTGATACACAGTGATCCTGATGTTGTCTATTCTTTTTCACAGGAGACAGTGGATACCCTTGCATGCCCTGGCTGCTCACTCCTTACTTGGCTCCCACACCAGGTCCACAAAGTGAGTTTAATACCGCACTTACAGCCACCAGGCAAGTGGTGGAGCGCTGTATCGGCCTTTTAAAAGGCCGATTCAGATGCCTCCACCGCTCTGGTGGCGAGCTCATGTATTTGCCGGATATGGTTTCGAAAATTGTGGTCCTGTGTGGGATATTTCACAACATCGCCATAAGGAGTGGTGTTCCAATGCAGCCAGAGGATGCCTCACCTGAGGATGGCCCCCCCGAGGTTGGTCGGAGGTCAGTATGTGGGGGGGCCATACGCGATGATGTGGTGGCCCGATATTTTAGGTAATTATTGATCAAACAACAGTGTGTATACCCAATGTGTTCCGTTTTTTTAACGTTCATCTTTTTTTATATTAATTCTTGCACCATCTTCTGTTTGTTTGCATAATCTTTGGCACTCCCACGATGACTAATTCCTGCTACCCTTCCAAAACCTTTCTGTGGAAACTTCGGGAATATATTCTGACACCAATATTGCAACGCCATATTTTTGAAATCATGTGGACATGGACCTTCGTCAACCAGTTCTTGATTTGTTGTGTGTTTGTTTAGTTTTTTTGGTATGTGGAGTTTTTCTGATTATCACTGTGTGTTTTGTTTGTGAGTGACCACTTTGGATTTTGATTTCTGTTGTGAATAAATATTTGGAGAGTGTAATTTGTTTCCTTTTTGGGCACGTTAGAAGCAAGTGTAAACAAACTCCCAAACGTTAATTTTACCTAAGGGGTAACCCAGTAATGAAGCAAGTGGAGCTAAAATGTAATATGTTTTCGGGGTACTAACCAACACAACAAGGAATCGTGTACAATCAGTTGCCTTCGTAAGATTGTCCTGAGCAGTTTGGCCACCAAATAGGAACCTGAAAAATGGTGTAAACTATCATGTTGACCACCACAAAAAAGGAAAATGACATTGGTACTGGGAGGTGTTTCTTGTGCCTGTTTGCATTCGAAATACAACACACAATCTGTAGTGAGTTTCTGGGGCAAACCTTGCTTTAAGAGTCTACTTATGTCAGTGTAAAGAATCTTGGATTTACTCCAAACGCATGAGACAGAGCTTGATTTTAAACAGATTTATTAAGAAACAATTTGTAAAAAAAATAAAAAAAAAACTAATTCCTAAGGAGGATCAACAGATGCTCAAGGCCCTGCATTAGCCCGGTGACCTGCTCCCGCATACGGCCCACACAATTCAGAATCTCTTCCCGACGCCTCTGTTCCTCTGTGGGTGACAAAAGTTTGGGGATTAATAAATCGATAATGAAGCAACATTGTAAAAAAACAAAAAACAAGCAAACACAAACTTAAAATAACACGGATAAAACCCAGAACCCCAAAATGTCGTATGGCAAAAATACAAGGGCCCTAAAAAAAGGCACACAGGTGTGATATGTGTATGGTGACATCAGCAGGAACAGGTACAGACAACCCCCAAAAATACCCTAAGGCGAAAAAAAGTAAAAAAAAATGGGGACGACACATGATTTGTGGTGTCCAAAATAAACTTTAAAAACATACCGTTCTCCAAAACGAGAGAACCAGAAGCCACTCCCTGGACCACCTCGGAGGTGGCTAAATTCCCCAACCCGAGGGGCAGGGTGTTTTCTTGATCCTGGGAGGGGGTATTTGGAGGAGGGACGGATGGAGGAGAGGGGGAATTGGGCTGGAGGGGAAGTAGTACAGAAATATCGGCCACAGGGTCTGGGGAGGAGGGGGGAATAGAGGAATTGGGGGTTGGAGAGAGGGGCCGGGACCGGCGTCTTGTGTGGCGATGCCGCCGTAGTGTTTGCTGCGCCCCTAAAAAATGACCAAAAAATTGTTGTTAGTTTCAACAGGAAACCAAATTAAAAAAAAAAAAAAAAAAATAGGACAGACATAAAAACATGCACATGCAGATATGACTACAATGACTCAATAGGACAGACATGAAAACATGCACATGCAGATATGACTACAATGACTCAATAGGACAGACATGAAAACATGCACATGCAGATATGACTACAATGACTCAATAGGACAGACATGAAAACATGCACATGCAGATATGACTACAATGACTCAATAGGACAGACATGAAAACATGCACATGCAGATATGACTACAATGACTCAATAGGACAGACATGAAAACATGCACATGCAGATATGACTACAATGACTCAATAGGACAGACATGAAAACATGCACACGCAGTTAGGGCCCACAAGAAAAACTTGAAAACCACAGTCCAGAACACTTACTTTCCGCAATCTGCATGCGAAAGCATGCCAGCAAGCGGGGCGTCCGCCGGTGCAGGTCCGACCACCTGCGCTCCAGCTGGCCAATATGTCGGCGTGAGCCGAAGGAGCGCAGGCGTCGACGTACCTCCGCATATGCGGAACGC
The DNA here is from genome assembly GCA_031769625.1 of Taudactylus pleione. NCBI lineage: Eukaryota > Metazoa > Chordata > Amphibia > Anura > Myobatrachidae > Taudactylus > Taudactylus pleione. The sequence goes on from JAUIMM010000638.1 coordinate 819,362, forward strand.
TTGCGCCTATTGGAGATGGGTGGAGGCTGACTGGTGATCCTCCTGTCCATCACCTCCGTCAGCACCAGCAGTTCGCGCCTGGTGAATGCGGCGGATCTCATGATGGCAATGGTGTTTTTTTGACAAAATATTTTTAATAAAGCACCCAAAAAAAATTTGATTGGCTAATGTATTTGTGAAATTAACAGGACCAATTCTATTGGTTAGTGTATGAGTCATGTGTTCGACAGGGCCAGAAATCTCTTGAGAGTTATGATAGGCTTGATGCAGTGACATGCGTAAGCTAATTTAAATAAAGAAATGAACCACAGAAAAATTGTGGGGAGACAAACAAATAGAACAATTGTTTCATTGGGGCTAACATGTCTTTGGAACAATAAAAGCGAAGGTTTCAGCCGTACGTATTCTGCGAGCAAATACAAACACGGACAAGATTAAAGTTTATTGCATTGTGTTGAAAAAAAAAAAAAAATTAAGCTAATTGATATATTGATTGGCATGATACGATTGAGGGAGGTAGGCCGAAAAAACGAGCAGGTAATCGGAATCTGACAGTCCCACTTCCGGTTTGTACTTGTGCGTGCGTTCCCTTCAAGCCATTTCGGAGATGTACGCTCGCTATTTGGCACGCTCGTTAGTCAGAGGAGGGACTCGCCTGAGTTTGGGGCGGATTTTTAGCTGCGTAGGAAAAAACGAGCGAGTGCTTGAATTTAAATATTTTTTTACGTACGGCGAATGTGCGTACGCCCACTTGCGAGTGGGTCTGAATCAGGGCCAATGTCCCTATTTTTCAGAACAAATACACAGGTTGCAAGCATTGTGCTGCAGAGCAGTAAGTAAGTCTGAAATTACTTACCACAGAACTTCGGAATGGAGTCGTTCCTTGTAGTAAAATAATGTATACTTGCCTACTTTTGAAAAATATTTTCAGGGAGATTGCAGCAGATTGCGCCGCGTGTGGCCTGCCCCAAAGGGCGTGTCTAGCTTCACCTATGCGCGTATATATTCCTATAAACTGAGACCCTAGCTCCCCCACTGTGATTAATATATCTCTGTGCTACCACATTCACATTACTAGATGCCCTACACACACACACAACAAACACACATTCATACTAGGGGTGTGCACCGGCCACTTTTTTCGTGTTTTGGTTTTGGATCTGGATCTTTCTTCGTGTTTTGGATCTGGATTGGTTTTGCCAAAACCACCCTTCCGTGTTTTGGGTTCTGGGTTTTGTGTTTTGGATCTGTATTTTTTTTTTAAAAAAAGCATAAAAACAGCTAAAATCATAGAATTTGTGGGTTTTTCTGCTCCTATGCTATTATTAACCTCAATAACCTTAATTTCCACTCATTTCCAGTCTATTCTGAACACCTCACACCTCACAATAGTGTTTTTATGTCCAAAAGGTTGCACCGAGGTAGCTGGATGACTATGCTAAGAGATACGAGTGGGCGGCACAAACACGTGGTCCATCTAGGAGTGGCACTGCAGTGGCAGATAGGATGGCAGTTTGAAAAACTAGGCCCCAAACTATACATAATGCAAAGAAAAAAAAGAGGTGCAAGATGGAATTGTCCTTGGGCCTTCCCACCCACCCTTATGTTGTATAAACAGGACATGCACACTTTAACAAACCAAACATTTCAGCGCCAGGGTCTGCCACACGACTGTGGCTGAAATGATTGGTTCGTTTGGGCCCCCACAAAACAAGCTGGCAATTAATCTGTCCCTGCACAAACTGGCTCTACGGAGGCAAGATGTCATCCTCATCCTCCTCATCCACCGATTCCTCACCCTCTTCAGTGTTGTGTACATCCTCATCCTCACAGAGTATTAATTCGTCCCCGCTGGAATCCACAACCACAGGTCCCTCTGTACGTTCTGGAGGTTGGTCTCCCTGGAAGAGTTGATAATTCATTTTATGAACATCATCTTCTCCACATTTTGTGGAAGCAACCTCCTACGCCTTTCGCTGACAAGGTTCCCGTCTGCACTTAACACTCTTTCGGAGTACACACTGGAGGGGGGGCAACTCAGGTAAAATAGAGCCAGTTTGTACAGGGACCTCCAAATTGCTTCTTTTTCCTGCCAGTACAGGTACGGACTGTCTGACATGCCTACTTGGATGCTGTCACCGATGTAATCCTTTAACAGACAGACGCACGCTTGTCGCTGCTGCTTTGAGGATGCAAGTGCGGCTACAGCCCACACAATTCACAAAGACAGGAAAAAAAAAGAAGAATATATTTATTGTTTGTGGAGCGCACTTTGAGGGTTACACCACCCTTTAACAGACAGACGCACGCTTGTCGCTGCTGCTTTGAGGATGCAAGTGCGGCTACAGCCCACTCAATTCACAAAGACAGAAAAAAGAAGAAGAATATTTTTATTGTTTGTGTAGCACACTTTGAGGGTGTCACCACCCTTTAACAGACAGACGCACGCTTGTCGCTGCTGCTTTAAGGATGCAGGTGCGGCTACAGCCCACACATTTCACAAAGACAGAAAAAAAGAACAATATTTTTATTGTTTGTGTAGCACACTTTGAGGGTGTCACCACCCTTTAACAGACAGACGCACGCTTGTCGCTGCTGCTTTAAGGATGCAGGTGCGGCTACAGCCCACACATTTCACAAAGACAGAAAAAAAAAGAAGAATATTTTTATTGTTTGTGGAGCGCACTTTGAGGGTTACACCACCCTTTAACAGACAGACGCACGCTTGTCGCTGCTGCTTTGAGGATGCAGGTGGAATCTAGACGGGATTTGGAACCGGGGACACACTACCTCCATCAATTGTCTAAATCCCACTGCAATAATGGCGGATACCGGACGCACGTCTAACACCAACATAGCAGTCAAGGCCTCAGTTATACGTTTTGCTTCAGGATGACTGCTGTCGAACTTCATCCTCATCGCTAGGGACTGTTGGAGGGTCAACTGTTTAGTAAAAGTAGTGATGTTCCTACTTCCTCTCTGGGATGATGAACAACTCCCAGCAGCAGCAACAGCACTAGGAGGAAGTGGTTCTTGATCTCTCCCTATTTTATTTTTATCGGAGAAAGTTTGGTCCTCCATTTATGTTATATTGATATATACGTGCGGCTAAAGCGCACACAAACACAGAAAATATTTTGTTATTTTTGCTGGAGAGTAGTGCACTTTGTGGGTTACACCACCCTTTAAGAAATGAGCCAGCCGGCTCTTTACTTATGGGACACAGGCGCACGCTTGGCGCTGCTCCTTTGTTGATGCACGTGCAGCCACAGCGCACACAATTCACAAACACAGAAAATAATATTTTTTTTGGTTTGGACTGGAGTGTACTTTGGGGGTTACAGCACCCTTTAACGGTCAAGCCAGCCGGCCCTTTACTTATGACACAGGCGCACGCTTGGCACTACTTTGTTGATGCACGTGCGGCTACTGCGCACACAATTCACAAACACAGAAAATAATTTTTTTTTTGGTTTGGACTGGAGTGTACTTTGGGGGTTACAGCACCCTTTAACGGTCAAGCCAGCCGGCCCTTTACTTATGACACAGGCGCACGCTTGGCACTACTTTGTTGATGCACGTGCGGCTACTGCGCACACAATTCACAAACACAGAAAATAATTTTTTTTGGGTTTGGACTGGAGTGTACTTTGGGGGTTACAGCACCCTTTAACGGTCAAGCCAGCCGGCCCTTTACTTATGACACAGGCGCAAGCTTGGCACTACTTTGTTGATGCACGTGCGGCTACTGCGCACACAATTCACAAACACAGAAAATATATATTTTTTTGGTTTGGAGTGTACTTTGGGGGTTACAGCACCCTTTAATGGTCAAGCCAGCCGGCCCTTTACTTATGACACAGGCGCACGCTTGGCACTACTTTGTTGATGCACGTGCGGCTACTGCGCACACAATTCACAAACACAGAAAATAATTTTTTTTTTTGTTTGGACTGGAGTGTACTTTGGGGGTTACAGCACCCTTTAACGGTCAAGCCAGCCGGCCCTTTACTTATGACACAGGCGCACGCTTGGCACTACTTTGTTGATGCACGTGCGGCTACTGCGCACACAATTCACAAACACAGAAAATATATATTTTTTTGGTTTGGAGTGTACTTTGGGGGTTACAGCACCCTTTAATGGTCAAGCCAGCCGGCCCTTTACTTATGACACAGGCGCACGCTTGGTACTACTTTGTTGATGCACGTGCGGCTACTGCGCACACAATTCACAAACACACAAAAAATATTATTTTTTTGCACTTGGGGGGAGCACCCCTGATGGACAGAGCACCCCCTGGACAACACTACAGCACCCCTTTAGGACTGGGACACTGCACAGGACTTTGGAGTGGACACAGCCCCTATGGAGAACTGACTGCACAACACAGTCCAGCCAGCCCCTATGGACTTTGAAGTAGTGGACACAGCCCCTATTAACAACAGCAGCACAGCATAACACAGCCAGCCCCTATGGACTTTGAAGTAGTGGACAACAGCAGCACAGCGCAGCACAGCACAGCACAGCACAGCACAACACTACTCTGCACTACACTACACTACACAGCCCAGCCAGCCCTAACTCCCACCCTCCCTCTTCACTGTCCACAGCCGAGTGAGAAAATGGCGCCGACGCGGGTACCTTATATAGGATCCAAAACCCGCGAGACTCGGAAGGCGGGATGATGACGTTTTGCCTCGATTTCAGATCCGAGTCAGGCGGGAAAAGTCGAGCCTGACTCGGATCTGCCTCGGATCGGGGGGGCTAGGGGGGGTTCGGATTTCAGAAATCCGAACCCGCTCACCCCTAATTCATACACACATACACACACACATTCACACACACACACACACACACTCACACATTCACACACAGGTTATTGCACTCACCTTGGGATCGGGCACTTCTCGTCCAGCCTCTCCACCAAACAGCACTGTCTCCACCAGACCAGAGCTTCTCTCTACAGCTCCAACAAGACTCCACCATGTCTCAGTCCCTGCGGCTCCCATGTGCAGGTAGGAGAGGGGGAGGGATCCATTGCTACGGCCACTGCCGCTGGAGCCAGACACTGGTGTGTGGTCTGAGGGCCTGATTAAGACCCGCTCACGAGCACATAGCGCTCGCAAGCGGGTCGATGTTTGGTCCCTGCGCATGCGCCACCTCCGGCGTACGCATGCGCAAGCCCTAGCGAGCGACGGCAGCTCCGTCGCTCCGGGGCTCACTACAAGATGTGGCGGCTGTCGATGTTGATTGACAGCTCGCCCCGTTATGTAGGCGGAGAGGGGGGGGTGGCTGCACAAACGCAGGCATTCCCTTAGGAACGACCGCCGTTTGTGGGCGGCCCTACTGACATCACTCGTGATGTCAGTAGTGGACTTGCTGCTCTATTAGAGCAGGAAGTCAACTCGTGCTTGCGGGAGCTGAGACCCTCCCGCAGGGTCTCGCCGCAAGCCCGATAAGGTCGCGATAATCGCCACCATCGCCAGGCCGCCCACACAAGCTGTGAGTGGTCACCCACAGCTGTGCGAGAGGCCTGAGGGCTGGGAAAAAAAAAAGAATACCCTGATTCAGAGCGAGCGCACGCAAACAGAGTGCGCCTCTGAATCAGGCCCTGAGTCTCCATGCGGCTGCTCACAGATGCCTGACACCTGCGCTGCTGTCCTGATCAGTGCAGCGCTGCTACCAGGCTCCACCCACCACCGCTGTTGCGCTCAAGCAAACTCTGTTTGCGCACTGTTGACTAGCGCCGGCCACCACTACCCACAACCCCGTGGTGGCTGGCCTTTAAGTAAAATGTCATGCCATTATGACATCCCCCTGCAGGCCCTGCCCCCAGACATTTCCGGAATCGTGCATGAGCAGTCCAATGGCTTCCAAAAACCGGGAGTTGAAGTACACATTGCGGGGGAGCGGGAGGCTTCTTTAAAAACGGGTGCCTCCTGCTAAAGGGTAGGGTAGGCAACTCTGAAATGATGGTTGGTCACGGACAGGTGCAACTGATGGTATTACATCGTGTACAGATACTGAAAGTGGGCGTCTCAGTCCTTGCACATTAAGACTAGTGGCTGATCCAGCCTCCCCAGACCTTTCCCAGCCCAGCACACAGCAGCTGGGATGGGAAAGGACGGCACAGCAGCAGAAGGCTCTGCACTCTCCTTGCCCGATGTGCCACTGCACTGCTATATAAAGGACAGCATTAGTGGCAGGGTGTGCATGATCGCCCTGATTGACCCCCTTTGATCTGCCACTGATTCGGAAGCATGGATGAACAGAAGGGACAGGCTTTGTAGCGACATTTGCATAAAGTCGCAGGTGGGTGACCTCCAATAGACAGAGTCACGCCCGCTTCTGTTTCCATGTCAGTATCAGCCCCAGTGTGTCTCAAAAAAAGTTTTCTACCCTCCAACCAGACCATCTAAACGCACTGGGTGATAGCAATATTGCCTCTTGGGAAACTCAGTTTAGCAAAGACTACCTTAAAGGGGCTCGGGGCCTGATTCAGACCCGCTTGCGAGCGCATAGCGCTCGCAAGCGGGTCGATGGTCCCCGACTGCGCATGCGAGAGCCCCAGCAAGCGATGGCAGCTCCATCGCTCCGGGGGTCACTACAAGACGGGGTGGCTGTCGATGTTGATTAACTGCTCGCCCCGTTTTGTAGGCGGGGAGGGGGGGCGGCTGCACAAACGCAGGCGTTCCCTTCTTAGGAACGCCTGGCATTTGTGGGCGGCCCTCCTGACATCACTTGTGATGTCACTTGCGATGTCAGTAGTTGACTTCCTGCTCTACTAGAGCAGGAAGTCCACTCGGGCTTGCGGGACTCGAGACCCTCCCGCAGGGTCTCGTCGCAAGCCCGATGGTCGCGATAATCGCCACCATTGCCTGGCCGCTCACACTAGCTGTGGGTGACCGAAACAAACAAACAAAAAAACGCCCTTATTCAGAGCGAGCACTCGCCAACAGCAAGCGCCTCAGAATCAGGTCCTCCATTCCTCCTGTTCATCTTGTTGCCTTAAGCAAGAAATGTGTCATTTGAACTAAAGACCCAGCAGTCTTTTGATTGAATCTCCAATAACAGACTACTAACCATGTTAGAAAAGCTAATTAACATTTATATTGCAAAGCAGGAGGTGAAGGATGAATTTGTAACAAGGTACAATTCCAGCTGCTCTCTCTCATTAATCCGAAATTAAGAAATTTAGCGCATCTAATAAAGTGCATTAAGTTACAGGTGCTCCTCTTAAAAGCTGCATGAAAGAATATTCATGTCATTCCGACTTGCGGTTCTAGCAACCGTTCTGTCAGATATTTGATCATGAATAAATACAAATAATAGCTTCAATGGGCCACAATAAGAGACATCTGTGTGCCTTCCAGCCTATCGGAAAGTTAAGATGCTGCAAGAAAAGAAAATTCATTGCCCATCGACCTCAAAACATTGATGTTTGCAAACCATCGATGTGAATGTCCCATTCTTACATTGACATGCAGTAGCAGCAGTAAGCCCAGTGCACAGACATGTAGATGCTGGCTGCTCCTTCTTCATGTCAGTGGCCAACACTCCGTGGGCGAGTAATAAAAACACAGAATAAATGACATTAATGCATTCATTCAGAGATTTAGACTGTCCCTAAAACTTAACACTCTGTGAGACCCATATAAGGAATATGCAAAATCTGCGCTGATCACCTTTGCAGCCAATTAGACTGGCAAAGAGGCGTGGCTGTAATACAGGGCGCCCCTAACACACATGCTTAGCCCTAGGGATCCTAGTATCCCACCATATAATTACCCTGAGCCTCCGCCCTCCACACCAGAGGCAGATTTAGGTGCCACTGGGCTCAAATACTGGTTGAACAAAAGGTTTATTTTCTTTCTTTTGCAGACAAACCATCACTATTTGCACACACACGAACACGCACAAACACGCACACTCATGCACATACACATAAAAGAGAAAATATAATTACCTCAAAACTACAACACTCTCATTTAGATTCCCATTTATTAATGATCGGATTTTCGATGCGATCTGGGTGCCATATTAGTGCCCATGATGGCACTGCAGTATGCGATCATAGCACCCGTCTCTACAATGCGCTGGGAGTGAAGTGACTACAGAACACACATGCGCGGTGGCCATTGACGGGGGAGGGTTCCTATGGAAATGGAGGGACAGCAGCAGAAATGGGGGGATACTTAATATTTGTGGGTATCCCCCAAAAACGTGTGTTTTCGAGGAATACACAGCAAATATTAACTGATAAATGGGTCTCTTAGAGATCCCACACAACATTAATACACCCCAACATCGCCTACATTTTAGTAAAAGCCACATCATAGTAACATTATACCCTAAATAAGCCCCTTATTTTTGTAAAAAGCAACCACACAATATTACTACACCCCCATGTAACATGAGTGCCCCCACCAACCCCCGCAGCTGCCCCGTAAACCCCCCTACCGCCCGCAGTTGCCCGCTTACCGAGTTAAAGTGGGCGAACCAGGAGGGGGTGATGACCGTGATTTGCACTGGATCGCATCATCATAGCCCCACCAGCTGCTTTATAATGGCATTAAATAGCTAGGGGTGGGGCCGTGATGATGCGATCATGCCCCAACACCGGCCCACCATTGCCTCTGCTACGCCCCCTGCTGCGCTGATCTGGTTGGGGGCAGCCAGAATGTCGGCAAGCATGGTGTGTGCAATAAAGAATGAAAAAACCACCTGTGTGTTTAATTGGAGCTGTACAAAATGTTGCAGGTTGAGGAAGTACAGTAGCATATTGGTGCAACGCATTGGCTGCTAGTCAGAAGGATGGACCAGCCACTGGGAGGCATAGCATTTGGAGGGCAAGCCCCCTTTATGCCAGAGCTGATGCTGATAAACTCTGTAATATGGATTACCAGCTAGGTGACCCATCCTCCTTCATGACTGCTATATATATATATATATATATATATATATATATATAACTTATAACAGGGCTGGATTATAGGGGGGGCAGACGGGGCAGTTGCCCAGGTGCCGCAACACATTGGGGGCCCCCACACTGCAGAAAATATTGCTGCAACCTGGAGGGCTCCCAGCAGCATCACAGTGTCACAAAGCCCCTGTTGCTTGGGTGACATCACCACGGGCACATTGGAAAACCGCTGAATCACATCAGCTGCGGCTCTGTACTGCCAATCTTATGCAAAGGGCAGCCGCTTAACATGGGGGTACCGCGCTTCATTGGTCTGCAGCCAGGTGCGGCCGCTCATCAATTCGGCCAAGACCAGCAAAGAGGATCCCTGCCATCCACTGCAGAACCGGATGGAGCAATACCCAGCACTGCAGCACCTGTTACAGCACTTATACACAGTAAGGGGCATAGTTGTGGGATCAGTGGGCCACGGGCGTTCAGGCAGGGGGGGGTTGTAAATTCTATTGATGGGGGCCCCCACATGCCTTAATCTCGCCCTGACTTAGAAAACAAATATCTCTTCTTTTTTTCCTTATTCATTAAAGGGCTGATGATGGTGAGTTGATGGTGAGCATTTAGTTTCATAAAATACGCACTTTTGCGCTGCTCATGTGCACAAAGAATTCTTATACTTCCGCCTGTATTTAGATTTGACCGCATTTCACGTTTACGACCTCCTCCGATATGGGAGGGAAGGGTGTCGGTATCCTAAACCTGCCGGGATCCTAGGGTCAGGATTTTGACCGCCGGGATCCAGAGCGCTGGCGTCCCGTAACCAACCCTTTTTACTCCATACAGTATATACAGTCATTAGTACCGAACCATTTAAAAAAATAAATACTGTTTATTAGTTTCAAAGTAGCATCCCCACTATCATGTTACTATGTACATCCTCCACTTTTGTAGGTAAGAAAAAAAGCCCTTACATTCTTGATAAATTGGACAGCATCGGAAAGTAAAAAAGGGAACGACTGGCCCCAGCACAAAATTAGAAGAGTCAAATTGTTAGCATGATCCCAAATTTGGTTATGATATATGCAGATGGGTACCAGGGCTGCCATCAGGAATTGTGGGGCCCGGGACTGACAAAATAGGCAGGGCCCCCTCCCCAGTAGCGCACCCAGAACCCCCCCCCCCCCCCCGATGGGCCTACACTTTCTTTTTCAGAGACGGAGACAGCCTTATCTTCGTCTCTGCACAAGCCGTGGGCCCCCACTATCACACAGACACACAAACCCCACACTGACTGCCTCCTTCCCAAGCTGTTACCCAGAAGACAGCCATTCAATCAGCTGCTCACATTTCCGAACTTTCCCCACTCCCAGCCGTTCTCTCTGCTGCCCGGCTCCGGCATCCACTGGCTTGTAGACGCCGCCTGTCTCATACCCAGCCAACAGCCCCCCGGAGTGGATCGCCTTTGTGCCGTCTTGCATGCCCATCCAGGGGTCATGTGCGTGTTGTCCTCCCAGCCAAAGAGCTAGGGCAACTTTCCCCCATATTGTTTGCTGCAGTCCCCTTCTACTCCTTATGCATCCCTCACTCTCTGCCCTCTCCCCATATGCATCACTAATGGTGGCCATACACGGTGCGTTGCAGCGTGTAGGGCGACAGCCGATCCTTCGGCAGACGGTTCGTGCTGTCACCGCCGGCAATTGTGCGGTCCCCGCAGACCGCACGATATGCCGGCTTTCCCCTCCTTCTTCTGAATGGGATTGTACATCGCATCCCAGGTCAGATGGTTTTGCAGGAAGACCCGGGGATGCGATGTACGACCCTGCGGGAGCGCGCAGCACGATATCAGCTACGATATCGTGCCCATACCTGGCACGATATAGCACCTATATCGTGCCGATCCGTCGGATCGGCACGTATATCGTGCCGTGTATGGCCACCTTAACTCTCTGCCCTCTCCCCATAAGCATCACTAACTCTCTGCCCTCTCCCCATATGCATCCCTCACACTCTGCCCTCTCCCCATATGCATCACTAACTCTCTGCCCTCTCCCCATAAGCATCACTAACTCTCTGCCCTCTCCCCATATGCATCACTAACTCTCTGCCCTCTCCCCATAAGCATCACTAACTCTCTGCCCTCTCCCCATAAGCATCACTAACTCTCTGCCCTCTCCCCATATGCATCACTAACTCTGTGCCCTCTCCCCATATGCATCACTAACTCTCTGCCCTCTCCCCATATGCATCACTAACTCTCTGCCCTCTCCCCATAAGCATCACTAACTCTCTGCCCTCTCCCCATATGCATCACTAACTCTCTGCCCTCACCCCATATGCATCACTAACTCTCTGCCCTCTCCCCATATGCATCACTAACTCTCTGCCCTCTCCCCATATGCATCACTAACTCTCTGCCCTCTCCCCATATGTATCACTAACTCTCTGCCCTCTCCCCATAAGCATCACTAACTCTCTGCCCTCTCCCCATATGCATCACTAATTCTCTGCCCTCTCCCCATATGCATCCCTCACACTCTGCCCTCTGCCACCATGTGCCTGCCTTGTGTCCCTATCCTTCACTTTCCTGCATTTGCCACTGGGAAGCACCTCTCTAGAGTTCTTGTGTTTGCCCCTGCCCCCTACAACCCCCCTCCAGAATTCCTGCGTTTGCCTCTGCCCCACAGGTTTGACATGCCTGCCCCAGATCTATTATCATTATTCAATAATTTAAGCTTCAATGGCAAATCTTAACGTTTTTGAGGTTTATAGCAGAATGTCCAATAGAAGAGGTTGTATATTAGGAATGGATTTAATACTTTGTAGCCTAATTCTTTTTTAAGTATTAAAAATTACCTTATATGAATAAAGTGTTTTTTGTTTTTTCCTCTGTACCACATCTGTTAATCTTAAAAATGCAGTAGCCAGCTTCCACATGCGTTATATGGGAAAGCTGGTGCATCAGCACCATTGCAAAACACGACAAAAACCATCGGTCAGTTTTTCCCATTGATAAATAGGCCCCCATTTATAACAGAAGTGGTCTTTTTATAAAGGGAAGCAACACAGCGTGATTACTGATTTATAACAGAATTGGCTGGCTTCCTCCTCCTTTTAATTAACGGGGACCGGGTTGGCGGCGGGGTAGTGCGGGCTGCAGCAGGCTGGGCAGTGGCGGTAGGAGCCGGCGCCCCCCCCCCCCTGTTCAGCCAGATTCCGGGCCCGAGACTCCAGTCTCGGCAGTCCCCCCTTGATGGCGGCCCTGATGGGTACTCCCAGAATTATAATGAAACAGCGAGTTGGGGAGGAAGATAGAAAAGTATTATTACTATGGGGCACACCGCTGCAAAATAGAAAATGTAATATTCAACATTTTTATTATGATATTCAACTCACCTAGAAATGACATACACAAAACATATATAAGGCAAAACAGATATTGGACAGCGTCGCCAGTCCCTGCTGTACTAAAGAAACTCCCCTGACGTTGCAATGTTAATATATCATCACTGCAATCGCAGAGACACCCAGACTGAAAAAAGATGAATTAGTTTTAATTTTAAAAGGAGGATATTTTAGGAAAGAACTGTATCATCAATGTTATTTATTACACAAATAGAAAATGCTTTTCCTGCCCAGACAGATTATAGATAGCTACAGTATGACGCTCAGCAGCAAATTAAAATGAAGTCACCACTCTACACTTGTGAGTTTGACGGCATTCTAATTAAAAGAATGTCACCTCTGACACAACATGCAGACTAGAGAATTCCTCGGAGGAAATGACTCTAGGAAAAGCCATGAATTGCATTACACATAACAGTGTGAACACTTATTATGCACCGGTCGTAATGACATCCAAAATATTTTTAAATTGCAAAAGATGTCAGCATGGAGGTGTGCAAAAACTCAACAGCAGGCGCTGTCTTCGAAGTGTCATCAGAATGTCATCGGGACAGTAACGCTTAATGGGCTACTAAGGGCAGAAATGCGGTAAAACTGCTTTTCTCGTTTGTACTAAGCACCGGACTGCATTGTCCCACTGGGTAACACCATCTTTAGATGACGAAACCCAATAGAAGCTTATGGGCTTGTTTTCGGGACGCCCCCCGAAAGGGATCCAATCAGGGGCGTTTCTAGTGAGGAGGGGGCCCGTGTGCAGCCTCTGTAACGGGCCCCCTCCTCTCTTTTCGTCAGCTGGCAGCGCTCTGAGCTGTGCGTGGCCAGCGCCGGAATTATAGACTCTGGGCACTATGTGCCCAGAGTCTATAGCGCATGCACAGGTGACAGGGAAAATGGCCACGGCGGCCATTTTCCCTGTACTGCACATGCGCAAACGACGGGAAAATGGCCACTGCGGCAATTTTTCAGACGTTTTTACAGTGCCGGACCTCTGCACCGACGTGGGACTCCGGAAAGGTAAATATATTATGGGTATAGGGTGTGCGGTGCGGGGCCCCCCTGGACCCAGGGGTCCGTCTACCCCGCACACACTGCAGGACATTATAGATATGCCCCTGGATCCAATCAGATCCCTCCCAGATGCCCACGAGGCACGCTCATCCTTCTGCACATGTGCAGAAAAACGACAGAGTGACTTCTGGGTCATAAACCCGGAAGTACCTCTATCGCAAAGAACAGCTCTTATTGGGAGAGCTATCCTTTGCAGTTTTCTGTTTAGAAGGGAAGCAGCAACTTCCCTGGACCTCCACAGTACAGCACACAGCAGCATGTGAAGGTCTGGAGAGAGAGAGGCTGCTGCTGCTGAGCAGAAGCAGTCTCCTCTCTCTCCCTTGTCGAAACCATATAAATTGGTTGCGATCGCTTAATTGCGCATGAATCGCAACACGACATCCATTGGACGATTTGATCGTCCACGGCCATTTTAATGCGAACACAGGCTCCCGACGCATTTGCGCACGCACTTGCGCACGCGCAATTGCACATGCTCGCTATACATGCACACGCATCCCATGCCCCCGCAACTCGTCATATTGTGAATGGTGAGCCATGCTTCTGTGCTCACAACAGTTAAGCGCCATTTTTACATTACATAAACACATAAAATTAGTACAGCAATACTGTTTAAATACTGTTTTGCGTTTCAATCGCATAGCCAGCTTTTAAGTATTATTGTCGGAAACCTTACCCCGACGGACAGCAGCCTTTCCTTACAATAAACTTATATCCCATTTAACCCTAAACTGACTGAGATACGCACAATGCTATGTGTTTTAAAGGTATACAGTGAATGTTACATGTTAAATAGCAGTTATATGATATCTGGGATTAGGAATAAGATAAATGGGTCATGAGTAGTATCTACCGATTTCCCTCTGTCTCAACAGGAATATGAAACCAACAGAATGAATATGGAAGGGATCACTATCGAGTTATGAAGACCTGCCAAGAATTATACTCTATACTGTATAAATCACTGTACACCTCCCCTGTAGATTTGCATGCCAAATGTTAGTACAAAAGGATTTTCTAACAGTTCAACCTCCAGTGACGTCAACCATTTACTAACAAATGAATAGCAACAACCATTGTGACTCAGTAATAAAGGGCCAATAGGGAACCCCTCTGAGTATTCAGCTTATGTTCAAAGGTAATTGTACACCTATAAATTGCCATGCAGTCTGGATCCCAACCCCTTTCCTTTGCTACCTTTCTCCCTGCCTGACCCTAAAGAAACACACAGCAATCCTGATGGACAGCTATTAGTCTAGGATCCAGACCGCATGGCGAAGTGTTGGTAATTGTATCTTTGTCTTTATCCTGTATATAGCTGCATTGTATAGATTAAGGCTGATTATACCCTTTTTACAATATAGTACCTTTGTGTGTGTTGGAACCGCAAACTGTTTCTGTGTGACAAAGTTATTTAATATTGAAATGGGAGGTATGGGCAATCTGGTCTGTGCAATCAAATCTCTTTAATATCGATGCTGTTCAAACGGTATCAATAAATGGGGGCTCGTCCGGGATAGTGGAGAGAGATTTGTGCTTGCCCACGTTGTTGTAGAACGGCCGCGCATTGCATGCACAACCGATCGCACAATAACGCCACAAAGGTTTTAGTGTACACCATGTGCAAACAGTCGCAGCATAGTGCGTGCGACCGGATGTATGGCCACTTCCTGCCATGTGTAGTGATTACATCTAATTGTTTGTAACCGAACGCACAATAGCAAGTGAAGCATGTGACTAGCATTTCTGTTAGAATTCAAATAAATCATCAAGACTGAAATACGTCATATTGATAGGGCTGTAATCTCCAAAAGGCTATTAATCAAAAGAAAGGTATTTTTTTTTTTTTTTATTATTTGGCCACAATATAGAAGTGTGTAAGGTGTATGATTGAGATTGTTAAATAGGTTGTGCCTTCGTGGTCCCTATTTTAGGTAATAAATATAGGGTATACATAACAGGTATACTGGCAGAGGGGATCCTCCTGGTTTCCTATCGTTAAAGAGAGTTAACGATAAAATATAGCTTCCAGTGTAGTTGTAATATTCATCGGTCAGTTAGGGCCTTTGAGTGTTGCGACCACACCATACGAGTGTGGCATCTCTGACTGAGGCTGGTTGCGGGGACAAAAGGACAATAGGTGGTTACTGTGGTTTTATCTATAGCTAGATAACTCCTGTGTTCCCTATTATAGGTGGTACTGTGCTTGCCTTAGTAGGTATTGCTGTGTTCCCTATTTTTAGATATTAGCTAACTGTAGAATAGGTGCGTGGAGGCAGCCTATCGGTTAATTCTTCCACCGGTCTCATCATTGTTGTTGTTTTTTTCACAAAATGGGTGCAAAACAGTCAACAGGGATGGTAGACGATGCGCTGTGTATGCAAGGTCTGACCGGGTTGGCTCTTCATATAATGTACACTAAATATGGTGCATACGCAACGACGCACTGTACTGTGTGGGTTAAGATGACGAGTAAGAGTGAGAAACCTTTCCCAAAGATTGGAAGCTTTAATATGGAGATTTTAAATAACCTTAGGGATCACATATGTAGAGTGAAATTCCTAAAGAAAAGAGTGGAGTATGATGATTCTTTGAAACTCTGGCTGAATGAGAGTCGCACATGGGTTAATGGCGTGCATGGGGCACCGTGTGGAGCCACGTGCATGCCTAGGGGTGATGCGCACGCAACGCTACACAGCGTAGCGTACGCATCACAGGGAAATGCAAACTTGCGGCACGGTAGCGTTGCCAAAGGTATTGCGAATCGCGCTTGCGCATCCCCGCCACCTTATGTGGTGGGCGGTGATGATACATTACCACATAACAAAAACTATAAAAATGTTGTAACTGAACCAAGTAAGTTGTACCCGGTCCTGAGTGAATATTTGGAAAATGTCTATGATGCAGAAAAGTGATCCTGTAGCAATGTCTGCTGTATCCCATGCTGTGCAGTTATTAAATGTCCCTTCCCAAGTACAAGTAGCTGCCCCTATGGCATCAAGAGGGGGGGAGGGATCCTTAGCTCATGGGGGGGAGGCCCTAGTAGAACCCATGGTGGGGGAGGCTCCTTTAATAAGGGTGCAGGAAGTATTAGAACCAACTGCTTCAATAGTGGAGGTTACTAATACCGTTCGCTGCAGTAATAGGCTTAAAGGTATAGAGGTGGGAGGCATCCACCCTGTAAGGACAATTATTGTCCCTAATGGGAACGCAGATGCGAATGGTGTCGTACCCACAAGGGAAGTAGCGATGCACTGTCCTTGGACACGGGCGGAACTACATTCCATTATGTCTGAATTTCCTGACCCCAAGAAACATCTGGCAAAATGTCAGCATTTCATAAAGGATGTAGGCAATGCCCATGAGCCAACCAACAAGGATTGGCGAGTGGTGTTAAGAGCATGTCTCCCAGAAGGTACAGATGTGAAAAAGTTTATCACAGCATGTACTCTGGATGCAGACATCCCCTTAACTGATCAAGGTAATC
The DNA here is from genome assembly GCA_031769625.1 of Taudactylus pleione. Lineage (NCBI taxonomy): Eukaryota > Metazoa > Chordata > Amphibia > Anura > Myobatrachidae > Taudactylus > Taudactylus pleione. The sequence goes on from JAUIMM010000638.1 coordinate 836,239, forward strand.
AGGATTGCATTGCCCGTATAGTTGCCCAACTAGCCATATTTTTCCCGTTAGTTGTTAATTGGAGTAAAATCTTCTCCATTAAACAAAAGGAAAGTGAACCTGCAGAAGATTACTTTAATCGTGGGCTGCAGACGATCACTCAGTACACTGGGATCGAAAACATTAAGGATAGCACGCACTACCGGGGAATGGTCATCACTGTTCTAATGGACGGTCTAAAAGACAGTTTGAAAGACAGAGTTCAGACCTCACACCCTGGTTGGAGAGGGATAACAGTTGACGCGCTCAGGGAAACTGCAAGAGACCATTACAAAAATATCACCAGGAAACGTGAAGCTCAGAGCGAGAAATTGATGGCTGTTAGCATTCGAGCTCTAGAAGATATGCACTTACAGCCAACAGACACATATCCACCTGCACAGTTACAAGTCTTAAACACCTACCTTCCTGCGCAGGCCCAACCCATACAATTCCCTCACACATACCACACCAGACCACAACACACTCTTCACACACACCCAAAACCATCATACCCACACTCAAAATCCCCTTCTCCCGGACTTCAACAAAATTTCCCCAACAGATCAGCTAAGAAATGTTTTAACTGTAACCAAGTAGGACACTTTAGGAAGGACTGTAGAGTCATAATTCAGGAACCCCACATGCAGCAACGTATTGATGCATCTCGTAACCATAAGAACTACCAGATAAATCCTGCCCACATAGTTGCTGCAAATGCCTTGCTGGGGGAAGATAGCCAACTATAGGGGTTAGGTCATACCTGTAGTCTGCAGGCAGTCAGGATAACGGGAGGTACTAGGGAAGAGCCGGTAAAAAAAGGTTAATGTAGCTGGTACTGAACGTTCCTTCCTAGTAGACACAGGGGCGACCAGGTCTGTTTTAAAATCTCTTGAAAATCTACAGATAACAAACCAGACAGTACCAGCAATGGGTGTAACAGGTAGCGTACAGCATTACCCTTTAACCAAACCCACGGAGGTTACCATTGGGCCTTTGCATGCCAGGCATTCTTTCCTCCTGGCAGCAACAGCCCCTACTAATCTCCTGGGAAGAGATTTATTGTGCAAAATGGGATGTATTATCTATTGTACCCCTGACGGGATATTTATGGATGTCCCAGGAAGGTTTGCACACGAGGTAAGGGATGTGCTAGAAACTCCCCAAAGGTTAATGCTGCACACCATAACATCAGACAAGGGTTCAGCTCAGGTAGATGAAATGTTAGAACAAATACCTAGTTTCCTTTGGACTAAGGATGGACAGGACACTGGGTTAATGGCAAATGTAGCTCCCGTCATGGTAAACCTGAAAAACGGTAGACACGCTCCTAAAATTCCCCAATACCCATTAAAGCCAGAAGTGGAGTTAGGGGTTCACCCCATAATTGAGTGTTTACTACAGCAGGGAATTTTAGTCCGTACAGCCAGTGTAGCCAACAGTCCCATCTTCCCTGTGAAAAAGAGTGGTGGGAGGGGGTACAGGCTGGTACAGGACCTTAGAGGGGTTAATAAGGTGGTAGAAGGTCAATTTCCCGTAGTGCCTAACCCAGCTGTCATCCTTATGCAAATCCCATCAACCGCAACCCATTTCACGGTAATAGATTTATGCTCCGCTTTCTTCTCCGTCCCCCTTCATCCTGATTGCCAATACCTATTTGTCTTCACATACAAAGGCGTACAGTACACATGGACACGACTACCCCAGGGCTTCATTGACAGCCCCAGTATCTTCTCCCAGGCCTTACATGATTGTTTACAGTCTTTTCAACCTGCCAATGGATCGGTACTAATCCAATATGTAGACGATTTGTTGTTATGCTCTGATTCGTTTATGTCATGTTTAAATGATACTAAACTTTTGTTGCTTCACCTCTCGCACACAGGGCATAAGGTTGCTAAGGACAAGTTACAGCCGTGCCAGACCAGGGTTAAATACTTGGGACACTGTCTTACCCAAGGCCTCCGACATCTGACAGCGGACAGAATCCACGCCATACAGACCATGACACTACCGCAGAACCAGCACCAGATCCGTACCTTCTTGGGCATATGTGGGTATTGCAGGTCATGGATACCCGGTTTTTCCATTCTGGCTTTACCACAGCAGGAGTTAGTATCTTCCACAAAACCAGACCGTGTCTTGCACTCTGAAGAGTCAGAGCAAGCCTTCCTTAATCTTAAGGACAGTCTGATAAGAGCACCTGCATTGGGGATTCCAGACTATGGGAAACCCTTTGATTTATTTTGTACGGAGGCTGCTGGTTGTGCGGCAGGAGTTCTCACACAAAAACATGGTGATGCCAATAGACCAGTAGCATACTACAGTGCCCAGTTGGACGCTGTGGCAAGAGCACTCCCAACGTGTTTAAGGAGCGTAGCTGCAACCGCACTCTTAGTGGAAAAGAGTGAGGATGTAGTGTTAGGCCATGACATGACAGTACATACACCACATGCTGTTTCTGCCCTGTTAAATTCAGCCCAGACCAGACACGTTTCCTCCGCTAGGTTCACTAAATGGGAACTAGCGTTAATTGCACCGACCAACATTACTATAAAGAGGTGTAATACTTTAAACCCTGCTACATATTTACCAAGTGTGCCTCATGATGCACAAAGGGTGGAAGGTAAAGGTGAATCGTTACCAGTGGTAGAAGGTGAGTTTGGTACAGGAATTAATAGGCATGACTGTATGGAGTATTTAAATCAAAATTTTACAGCTAGGCCTGACATTCATGACACACCGTTAGAAAATGCAGACTTAACGTTTTACACGGATGGGAGTTGCCATAGACAGATTGATACAGGTGAGTTATGTACAGGTTATGCTGTGGTTGATGACAAGGACGTTATAGTGGCCGAACCACTCGGTCCACCCCATTCAGCGCAGGTGGCGGAACTCGTGGCACTAAGGAGAGCGTGTGAGTTGGCCGAAGGAAAAACGGGCAATATTTACACAGACTCCAGGTACGCTTTTGGGGTGGTGCACAATTTTGGGGCCCTATGGCGTCTAAGAAATTTTCTAACGGCAGCAGGCACACCAATCGCACATGCACATCACATAAAACGACTGTTGACGGCAATACAGCTACCCAAGACAGTAGCTGTCATTAAGTGTAAAGCCCACACCTGCGAAGATGATCCAGTATCATTGGGTAACAACAGGGCTGATGAAGCTGCCAAATGGGCAGCAGGTTTAAAACTTAATCAAATGGATAAAGTGTTGGTATTTGAAACGGTTGACATGCAGAAACTGGTTGAAATGCAAGGTGTGTGTACCCATCAGGAAAAGGCAAGCTGGAGATCCAAGGGATGTGAGCAAGAGTCCTCTGGGCTCTGGAGAAATGGACAAGGGAAGCCAGTAGCTCCTAAGGCATACTACCCAAGCTTAGCATAAGCAGCACATGGTCTGACCCATCTGGGTAAGCAGGGTATGTGTAAGTTAGTGAAGGTATACTGGTATGCACCTGGCTTTTCTTCCCAAGCAGAGAAGAGGGCAATGTCCTGTTTGACCTGCTTAAGGAAGAATATAGGAAAAACTGTACCCTCTGAACCATCTCACATCCCTCCAGCAGACGGCCCTTTCCAGGTCATACAAATTGACTTCATCCAGTTACCACCCTGCAGGAACTGGAAGTATGTTTTGGTTTGCATAGATGTATTCTCTAATTGGGTAGAGGCATACCCAGCTGCTACCAACACTGCTGCATTCACGGCAAAGAAAATAGTTCAGGAGTTTGTATGTAGGTATGGTATCCCTAGAGTAATTGAAAGTGATAGGGGTACCCATTTTACCGGAGATGTTTTTCAATGTATGTGTAAGTTGATGGGTATTAATAGTAAGCTTCACACCCCATATCGACCGCAGGCCAGTGCCAAGGTGGAGAGGGTAAATGGTACTATTAAAAACAAGCTGAGTAAAATCATGGCTGAAACTGGTTTGGGATGGCCAGAAGCTCTGCCTCTTGTGCTCCATAGTATCAGGACCACCCCTAGATCCCCTCTTAATCTTTCCCCATTCGAAATACTGTTCGGGAGGCAACCTCATTTAATTATAAGTCCTCAGGAAGATTTGAAAAGTAACAACGAGGTTACTGTGAGGTACCTTATAGGGATGAGTAAGCAGCTCCAACAGCAGCAGCAGAAACTAAAACTGTTATCACCTGATATGCCTCAAATGAACTGTCATGATGTTGAACCTGGAGAGTATGTTATGATCCGAAACTTTTTACGTTCAGGTTGTTTGACTGACCGTTGGGAAGGACCATACCAATTGCTACTGACAAGTACAACATCCGTGAAAGTAGCTGAGAGAGACACCTGGGTCCATTCCAGCCATTGTCGGAAGGTCAAAAATCCTGAGGAGAACCAGACCAGGGGAGAGACAGAGAACCTGGACCTGTTGATTGCAAGCCTGTTCCGTGAAAGCTACTAATTGTATCAGTAGCACTTGAACAAGGCTGGTAAGACCTGGTATGGTGATGGGGTTTCAGGTTGTAACTGCTTTTGTGTATCCTCCCAGAGTTCATATCATACTGTTGTGTTTCGGGATGTCCTGGTTCTGTGCTGGTGGTCGGAGGATGGAGAGAGAGATCGGTAGTGGTGTCGGTGGAGAGGAGCTGGGAGAGAAAGAGCTGCAAAAACAAGGCCAGTACCTGACCAATATTAGCACTGTAATGGTTAAAAGATCTGCTCTCTTGGAATCTCGGCGGCAGTGTGAAGGTTTATTGTCTGAAGAGTATTGTATATGCGCAAATTGTGGGCCTGTAGTCAATGATAAATGCATCCTACGATGTCAGACCCAGAGTAATTTATACTTGGGCGAGCATCCGTTAGAGGACTACCATTCCCTAGTAGGCAAGGTTTTGAACCAAACCGAATGTTGGGTATGCTCCCAGGTTCCTCAAGGACAGCATAATGTAGGGCTAGTCCCATTCCCCTTAAAGGTCTCTGAAGTCATTGACTTACAGGGAGGCAAACCGGTGGACAGAAAATTTAACATATCCGATTCCCCTAATTTGAAGCTCCACCAATATCAAGTAGATAAATCCCTGTTATGTTTCAACTTCACCAATCCCAACAAACCTGGGAATTGGGAAGTCACAGGAATTAATCAGACAATGACCTTCTCACTGAGAGCCGATAATGTATCTATAGACTCAGCACTTTTATACAACATTGTTATAAGTGGGAAATTCTATAGGTACAGGTATATGCGGAGTAATGTTAAAGTGATGGTTGGAAGAGTACCACCCGGGTACTGTGCGAAGATCATACAACCTGATACTTGTATTAGCCAAATGGAGGAGATAGGGATGGGATCATTCATAGAAAAGATGTGTACCGGTATCATGAAACATTCCATCCCATTCATCCTCCCAGATGATGTATATTATATTTGTGGTAGAAAAGCATATAAATGGCTCTCTCCAAGTTCCAGTGGACTATGCTATTTGGGAAAGGTACTCCCTGAAGTCATGACTCTTGCACATAATGAAATGATTGATGTCCATAGGAACATACCTTCTCCATACCTTCATACGCATTATGAACACAGAAATAAGAGAAACACGATTCCTGGTGATGTGCATAAAGCCACTCAAATGATAAGTGAGACGACTGGCTTCCAGATTTTAGTTGCACTTGATCCCACCAGGATTGCTCGGGGATCTCTAAATTTTAGGTATAGTCAAGATCTCGCAAAATTAATAGATAATATCACCGAGCTATATGATGACACCTTTAAGTACACTGGTAAGGAGTTGCAAGTGTACAAGAAAGAGCTGGTCCAACATCGTTTAGTGCTGAATTATTTAACTGCTGTCACTGGAGGATATTGCGTAACCCTAGCCACCCAGTTTGGTGTTAAATGTTGTACTTATATCACCAATAGCACTAGTGACCCCAAGGAGGTGATAGACCGGAAAATGGATGAAATTCTGCAGTTGAAATGGGAATTTCGGAAGAACCATAATGCTTCAATCGCTGAAGTGGAGGAACAGGTCGAAGAGTGGTTCTCCTGGTTGAACCCTATGAAATGGTTCTCGGGTCTAGGAGAGTGGGTCCAAGGACTGATTGCGAGTATAGGGAAACTCCTGATCCTAGTGTTGGTGGTCATCCTAATAATTGGCATATGTATCAGATGTGTTCCAGCGGCTATGAAGTGTGCAAAAGGTTGTGCCAAAGGAAACCAGGAAAATGAAATAATGATGGTAGTTACCCATGATGCTGTGAATACTAATGTAACTAATACCCTACATTATAACCCTGAATTAGAGAGTACGATCTAATGTTTGCTTGCATATTGCCATGTATAATAAAGTATTGTCAATGTTTCTTTAGAACACCCTAGTTTAAATGTAGTCTTCATCTCCCCTTTCTTCCAAGATTGTCCTCTCCATGGAGTGGTGCTTTCCCACACTAGCTCCCCATTGGTCCTCGACTTAGAGTCCACGTGGTATGCGTACGAGGGGCTACTTTATGTCCCCAGGGGCGCATTATTCAACGATTCAAATGACCACACGGAGTCATATCGTTAAGAACATTGAACAATACTTTATAATACAGTGTCCACATGAAATAAGATCCGAATGATAGTAGAAGTCCCATAAGAACACGTACCTTGTAATGATGTGATTTGGATTTGTTTAGCAGTGCATAAAAGTGTTATTAATGCCATTTCAAAACATCTTAAAATGAAGTCTCTAAACAATTCAAAATTATCCTTATGGGTTAGGTGCATTCCCACATCTAACATATGGTCACGACCTCTTCAGTCTGGCCTGTGGTGTGCACATAAGGCTAGTTTTATGTCCCTTCCCCCAAGAGCGCTTCATTGATGGGTAAATTAACAACTCATGCCATCCCATAACAATAACATTAACTAATGTCTTATAGTATGGCTAATCAGATAACCAATTATTAATTGTTGCTTGCGTATGGTGATAGCGTATAATTGCTATCAAAGGGTGGACTGTCGAAACCATATAAATTGGTTGCGATCGCTTAATTGCACACGAATCGCAACATGACATCCATTGGACGATTTGATCGTCCACGGCCATTTTATGCGAACACAGGCTCCCGACGCATTTGCGCACGCACTTGCGCACACGCAATAGCACATGCTCGCTATACATGCACACGCATCCCATGCCCCCGCAACTCATCATATTGTGAATGGCGAGCCATGCTTCTGTGCTCACAACAGTTAAGCGCCATTTTTACATTACATAAACACATAAAGTTAGTACAGCAATACTGTTTAAATACTGTTTTGCGTTTCAATCGCGTAGCCAGCTTTTAAGTATTATTGTGAAACCTTACCCCGACGGACAGCAGCCTTTCCTTACAAACTTATATCCCATTTAACCCTAAACTGACTGAGATACGCACAATGCTATGTGTTTTAAAGGTATACAGTGAATGTTACATGTTAAATAGCAGTTATATGATATCTGGGATTAGGAATAAGATAAATGGGTCATGAGTAGTATCTACCAATTTCCCTCTGTCTCAACAGGAATATGAAACCAACAGAATGAATATGGAAGGGATCACTATCGAGTTATGAAGACCTGCCAAGAATTATACTCTATACTGTATAAATCACTGTACACCTCCCCTGTAGATTTGCATGCCAAATGTTAGTACAAAGGGATTTTCTAACAGTTCAACCTCCAGTGACGTCAACCATTTACTAACAAATGAATAGCAACAACCATTGTGACTCAGTAATAAAGGGCCAATAGGGAACCCCTCTGAGTATTCAGCTTATGTTCAAAGGTAATTGTACACCTATAAATTGCCATGCAGTCTGGATCCCAGCCCCTTTCCTTTGCTACCTTTCTCCCTGCCTGACCCTAAAGAAACACACAGCAATCCTGATGGACAGCTGTTAGTCTAGGATCCAGACCGCATGGCGAAGTGTTGGTAATTGTATCTTTGTCTTTATCCTGTATATAGCTGCATTGTATAGATTAAGGCTGATTATACCCTTTTTACAATATAGTACCTTTGTGTGTGTTGGAACCGCAAACTGTTTCTGTGTGACAAAGTTATTTAATATTGAAATGGGAGGTATGGGCAATCTGGTCTGTGCAATCAAATCTCTCTAATATCGATGCTGTTCAAACGGTATCAATACCCTGCCCGATGAGCTACTGTCCCGGGCGCTCCAGCCAGCCTGGGCCCAGGCAATTAGTAACTGCCACCCCCAGCCCCCTGAGTTTGAACGGCTTGTTCTGTGGGACAGTGTTGTCTTACAAGAATAAATTCAATAACTAGCATGACTTTTACAGTATGTGCTGGATAACATATATGGGTGTTACACACAGAGAAGCCTGCTGTTCGCTTACAATAAGGCTCTTATGTACGATTGGCTGATAGCAATAAAGTCCAAAACAAGAATGCTAAGCTTATCTTATATAGCAGTAAACTTTAAAATTCTGATTGTTCTGATAAGTAGGATCTAAACAAGTTATTAAAAACAGAATTTGTGTTTTAAGAAGTAGTGAAAACCCTCTTTACAATTTCCATTACTTCCTAAAACAAAATCATTACTTTTCCTCCCGTTTTTGGATAGAATAGGGGGTATATTTACTACAGTGGGGGTTTATAGAAGTGGAGATGTTGCCCATAGCAACCAATCAGATTCTACTTATCATTTATCTATCACTTCTAGAAGATAATACCTAGAATTTGATTGGTTGCTATGGGCAATATCTACACTTCTATATACCGACATTTTAGTACATATACCCCTAGGTCTACATTATCTCCAGAGATGAGGAGACCATGGGTCTTATTCAGAGATGGGCGCAAATCCTGTTGTGACTCTTTCTACGCAACAACTGTGCGACAATATGCAAATGTCGCAGCTGCCCACCAGCATCTTCGCAAATTCAAGCATTGCGTACAAAGACGCAGCATCATGCGTAGGTCAATCATTTATTGAACTTTTGAGTAACCCTATAGTTACTCAGAATGGCCATCTGAATTGAGACCACGGAGCCTTCGCAACTGCGTACAGAACCGCAGTCGCAGGCAGAGATGCGCCCCAAAAAGGGTTCCGACACCCCTGCATTTCAGTTGCAGCCCCGCGTCTCTTGCTCTGGCTAGCAGGGTGCTTGTAACAGCACCCTGCAGCCAATATCCTCAGGATTCTCCGGGCAGTGCTGTACTTCCTGATGCTGGAGGCCCTGCTCCCTCAGCATGATATCATGACATTATCCAGTCAGGAGGCATGGCTGGCAAATGGTGCAGTTCCGCCCTGTTACGGCACTCTGCAACTGCGTTCTCTTTCGTAGCAATACAACCACAGTGACCCAATTTGGAGAAAATTACAATGGAGGCTGAGTGCCAGGCAGAGACTGCTCTAGGAGTCTATGTTGTGCCAAAGGTGGAGTGATTGGATTCACCAATGCAATTCAGTACTGCTCAGATATGCAAAGTGGGCGTTGCAGGGTTTGCTCAGTCCAGCACCAGTGGCGGATTTATATTTTTTGGGTCCTGAAACTTGAACTGTTATGAGGGCTCTTTTGCAACCAGCAACAATAGGGCAACATCCAACAAGGTCCAAAGGGCCTTGCTGCCCTTGCAAGGACCTTAAGGCGCTAATGGCAGAGATGTAGAAACCCCCCAGAGAGTGAGTGACTGAACTGTAGATAAAAAGATAGATAGATGTAGAAACCCCCCAGAGAGTGAGAGACTGTAGATATATAGACAGATAGATGTAGAAACCCCCATAGAGTAAGAGACTGTAGATAGGTAGATAGATATAGAAACCCCCAGAGAGAGACTGTAGATAGATAGATAAATAGATATATAGATAGATGTAGAAACCCCCCCAGAGAGTGAGAGACTGTAGATAGATAAATGTAGAAACCCCCAGAGAGTGAGAGACTGTAGATAGGTAGATAGATATAGAAACCCCCAGAGAGAGACTGTAGATAGATAGATATGTAGAGAGATGTAAAAAAAACAGTGAGAGACTGTAGATAGATATATAGATAGATGTAGAAACCCCCCAGAGAGTGAAACACTGTAGATAGATAGATGTAGGAACCCATCAGAAAGGGAGACTGTAGATAGATAGATATAAATGTAGAAACCCCCCAGAGAGTGAGAGACTGTAGATAGATAGACAGATAGATGTAGAAACCCCCATAGAGTAAGAGACTGTAGATTGATGTAGAAACCCCCGACAGTGAGACACTGTAGATAGAAAAATAGATATATAGATAGATGTAGAAACCCCCCCAGAGAGTGAGAGACTGTAGATAGATAAATGTAGAAACCCCCAGAGAGTGAGAGACTGTAGATAGGTAGATAGATATAGAAACCCCCAGAGAGAGACTGTAGATAGATAGATAGATAGATAGATAGATAGATATGTAGAGAGATGTAAAAAAAAACAGTGAGAGACTGTAGATAGATATATAGACAGATAGATGTAGAAACCCCCATAGAGTAAGAGACTGTAGATAGATGTAGAAACCCCTGACAGTGAGACACTGTAGATAGAAAAATAGATATATAGATAGATGTAGAAACCCCCCCAGAGAGTGAGAGACTGTAGATAGATAAATGTAGAAACCCCCAGAGAGTGAGAGACTGTAGATAGGTAGATAGATATAGAAACCCCCAGAGAGAGACTGTAGATAGATAGATAGATAGATAGATAGATAGATAGATATGTAGAGAGATGTAAAAAAAACAGTGAGAGACTGTAGATAGATATATAGATAGATGTAGAAACCCCCCAGAGAGTGAATCACTGTAGATAGATAGATGTAGGAACCCATCAGAAAGGGAGACTGTAGATAGATAGATATAAATGTAGAAACCCCCCAGAGAGTGAGAGACTGTAGATAGATAGACAGATAGATGTAGAACCCCCCCCCGTCGCCAGAGAGTATGAGAGAGAGACTATAAATAGATCACATGCAAAACCAAATTTTAATCACTTCCTCTGTTGGATCCCAGCTATTGATCCTCCTGAGTGGGATCTCTAAGTCAGGTCTCTCCCCTTGCTGCGTGCTCCCCCCTCTGAGCTGCATGCCATCCCTTAGTTAGCTCAGCTTTCAGTTCATGGTCAGCACTGCAGGGCCCACTTCTGGCAGATAGGACAGCACAAATGGAGATGGGAGCATCTAGTGGCACCTGGCAGTGCTGCACTCAGCAGTGACACTGACAGCAGCTCTGTATTTTTGTATTCTGCGCCCGGCCGGCTCATAAGAGTCATCCTTTGGTTGGAGCTGTAGATAGAGTGTCTGCCGGCCAGTATTGATCAGCAGGGGTTTCCGGGTACTCAGAACGTATTGATCAGAAGGGCTTTCCGGGTACTCAGAACCCCCCCCCCTCCCCTATATGCACTACTGCAGTACTTCAACCCATTGGCTTATGATTCTATCACTAAAATAACCTTATTTTAATAACACACACTGAAAAAACTCCATTGATTTTGTTGAAAAATGCACTCATTAAAAAAAGAATAGCTTTAGGTCCCCTGTCCTTATCGCCAGCTTCTGTGCATGTGTGACCTGAGGCCACGCATGCACAAAGCCACTAGGGAGGCAGTGAGGAGGTGGCGGAGGGATCCGCGTGGATCCATCTTCGCATGCTCGGAGCTCCTTCTCATAGAAAGGAGCGGGGCTCTGCCAACATGTGCCATCTTAAGATGGCGTTTGTTTTATTACAAAAAATAATGTATTTATAACACTACAATTGATACCTAATTGCGTCTCCTGTGACTTATTGTGTCACCAGTGCTACCTGTTGTATATAATCTTGCTATAGCAAACCCTGAACTACCATATCCATAGCACATGAACACATTGGGCCTGGTTCTGGGTCGGGCTGATATTCGCGCAAATTGTCAATGTTTTTCAAGTGGGCATGCGTCACACAGGGCAGGTGTGCGACGGTGTGTATGGACAGAGGCGCATTAGTGATTGAGACGCACAACGTTCTGTTAGTTATTATAGCTCTATGCTATAGCTTAAGGTGATTTAAAGTAGGTTATCTGTATGTGGTGCACTCTGGGCCTGATTCAGTCCTGCTCGCGAGCGCTATGCGCTCACAAGTGGGTCGATGGTGGCCCAGTGCGCATGTGCACGACGGAGCCGGCTTTATTACCACCCACAAACGTCTCATCCTGTCACTCAAATTAGCAGGCATTCGCTATTTTGCGAGCACACGATTTCCGACCGCACTGACTGGTTGGCGTATGCGCATTACAACCCATACGCATGCGCAGATGTGCGAACATCGCTCGGAGCGAACGAGCGGACGCTTACGAGCGGCTCTGAATCAGGCCCAATATACGGTGACAGAACAGTGCAGAATAGCTAAGAACATGTAATCACACCGCAGTATATTATACACAAGACATGCTAATATATAAGAATAATCAACTCCATTAAATAATATCTAATATGATTACTTCAGTGTTTATTAGCAAATCTTGACACACACGGCTTCAAATTATTATGGATATTACAAGTCAACTGGAACATCTCAATGACTTCAAATATGCTTCTAATTTACAGCAGCAGGAGCGGTATCACGTATATAATGCTCAGCCCCCCCAATAGGAAATATATCAATAATTGGCAGCTCACATTTTTCCTGCTCCTCAAAAAACATGTAGTACTGTATATAAAATGTTCATATTGCTGAGCCTGTCATCACACATTGCACCCAGACCAAGGTGACTAAACAGTGATGGAGAATATAAAGGCAGTGCTTGTGATGCATGGTGAGTATAAGCCCTCCAATTTATCAGTGATCAGTGTGATGCTCTGTTACAGGTATAATAACTGAACCGACGATATAGTAAAACATTTTTTTATATATACAGTATATACTGTATAACAAAAATAAAAGATATGGGATGGGGTTTAGGTGCATTGATGCTAGGGAGTAAATTTACTAAAGTGAGAGTTTTTAGAAGTGAGTTTTAAAAGAGATGTTGCCCATAGCAACCAATCAGATTCTAGCTATTATCTTCTAGGAGGTGCTAGTTAAATGTTAAGTAGAATCTGATTGGTTGCTATGGGCAACATCACTTTTAAAACTCACTTCTAAAAACTATCACAATTTACCCCTTGTTCCTCACCTACTTTTGCTACTCTCTCTGGAAAATAATGAGGGGGGTTCCACTGGACCAAGGGGTCATGTGAATGCAATTAGCGGCATTACGCAGCAGCAGCAGGGCTATAATTACACGATTTGTCGAATTCTTTCTTTTAATATATACTGGCAATCCGTCCCAACTTTGCAAGGGAGCAATTTTATCTCCCCATAGTCCCTTATATCTCATAACAACTTACGCCATCTCACCAAAGCCACCTACATCTCACAACAGCCGCCTGAATCTCACAACAGCCTCTTGCTTCTCACCAGTGTCACCACTGTCGAAGTCAAATGATTGGTTATGATCGTTTGTAATTATTATCTGACGATCTAGTCGTCTGTTGGCTGACAAAGAGTAGATCGGACAGTACTCTGGATCGGCGAAATCCAATGCGTATATGTATATTTATATCTATGCAAGGTTTAGTCAGTGATGAGAAACAGGTTCTGTATACATGTCTGTGACTAGTAATTAAAATACACAAAGACACTGTGAAGTGTTTAGGAATATTTTAATTGCAAAGTTAGAAACAATTGTCAAAAGTTTGACTATCGTTAGCAATTGTATGCCTTGTGTTCAATGCTAATGTGGTTAAGAAGAACTGACAATTATATACTAAATAAGCATAGGAAAGCCTTTTTTGAATTATCAGACTTCTTGACTCCTGCAAGGGCTTGCTATGTAACCTGTGAACAGAACAAACTTCATTGTATATGACTCCTTGGAATTAGATTCAGACAGATATAATATAAAAAATGCCAGTTAATGGATAAGGATACAGTATATATATATATATATATTAATATATATATATATATATATATATAAATCCATGACACATACAATGATGCACATTTGCATGCACATATATACATGCATACACATAGACGCTTACATGCATACTCACATACATATACATAGTTTCCATTTCAATATACAGATGCACAACGCATACTGATGAAGTCCTGTAAATATCTCACATTCACTTATGCAAGCATACATATAAAAGGTTCCCTAGCATTGAGCATAATATTAGAGGTTTTGTTAGCTAATCATTATGGTGTAAAATGTACATATATGATATTTAAGGTATAGAACTTAGTAGACATATCGTGTTTGGTATCATACTGACACCCTGTTTAATTCCAGATATCCGAATCTATCGGTGAAGGATATCTTGCATTCGGTGGTTATGGATTATAGGGAATTATTGGTTAGAATGTGTACTTTGTATGTAGTGTCTTAACCAGTTTTAACTCGTTTGAAGGAATGGACCATATCCCTGTTGTCACCATATGAACTGTCCTATGACCTGCATCGTACCAGAATGACAAGAATCAAGAACCAATTAAATCACGTATACTTGTCTCTATTGTTGGTGTAACACTCTGGAGGGTATATAGGCTTGTGCTTTTGGGGCTAGATCTCAGTCATACCCATTTGATGACCGCAGACATCAGGATTGATGACTGGGACCTGGATCCGGGGGGCATGCATATGTATTGCCTGTACCTTTTGTATTTAAATGTCTTTGCGCTAATTGTGATAGATCAAAGTGTGTAACTTACTTTTTGTTGCAATAAGAACTTTTTGTGCTTTGGAAACACAATCAAAGTCTGGAAAGCAATTATTTCTGTTTAGCGATATTGGGGTATTCATAGTTGGGGGCTCATAGATTTGGAGGTCACGCTACCAAGCGATCGCATGATAGCGGCCGGATCTCGATTTCTCAACAAAGGGTGGACAGGCGCCATATGCAGGAAAGAACGCACTGTGTTCAAACCCTGCACCATCCAGTGTTGTGAAACCGATATCCTTTATTGTGCGATTTCAAGGAGCGCTGGTTAGAACCTGGAGCAGGAGAGAAAAGTTTGTTTCTTTCATTGTCTTCCTCGATGCTAACGTGCGATTCGCACAATAGCTTCTACGTGTTTCCTGTATTGCTGCCACGTGTTTCAAACAATTGTTTTGATAGTATTGTTGTATTGATAGGGATTACATTGTTTAAAACCTCTAAATTATACTGCCATACTAGCGAAAAGGTTTATTTTCTGCGCAGAAAACTAAGAGTGTTAGAAAACAGACGTGTGCTTGTAATGTAGATAGGGACTGTGTGTCAGACCTATAGGCGAGGTACCGTGTGTCGGGCCTGAAAGACTCAGTAGGTGTTTGATGAGGCAGAAAGCTACTGAGTATGTACACATAGCAGGTGTATTGCAGCAAGGACAGGGATTTTGTACCTTGAAGGAAACAAGGGGTTTTCGAAATTCGGCTCCCAATAGTAGTCGCAGAGCCCATTGATCAGTTAGGTTCTCTGGACACTGTGACCGGACCACACGGTTGGGCAGACCGTGATTGTGGCTTGGGGGATAGTGGAGGAAATCACTGGAAAGGGTAAGTTTTATTGGAACACTTAAACTCTAACAGGGGAGAGTACTCAAAAAGGATGTGCTACCGGACAAGGGCTGAAAGGTGTCCGGAAAGACAGTATAATGTTATAAGACGTTATTCTGTACCTCGTTGTGCGCGCCGTCCATAACGGTTAGCGGGCCGGTTGTGCACAACGGGATAGGCGTGCGTGAACATAGCTCTATTGGAATCGTTCAATGGTCCACGTTCACTAGCGAAAAGCTGCTTAGCGTTTTCCCAGATGGGTGCCAAGCTGAGGCTGGGAATGGTCGACGATGTGCTGCTTTTGGAAGGGCCTTACACACATCTGTAATCCTCAGCAAGACTGCGAAACCATCGGTAACATCGAGTACCATCACAACCTCACGCACACTTGCACAAGCTCTGACCTTACTCAGCAATTGCTAAGTTCATTGCACGCTATGAGTGCTCAGGTTGCATACGGCATCGCAGTGGATAATTTATGCAGGTAGCGGGGGGGAGACAAACGCAGCCATGTCGCAACTGTTTCGGTGCGCATCTTGGCCTGCGACTGCGTATGTGCATGCAGTTGCAATGGCTCTGGCGGCTGACTTCCAGCGGACAATCTGAACAAGCATAGGGTTGCTCAGACGATCGATGATACAAACTATGTACGTCTCTTATATGCGAGCGACGAATCAGACATGCCGCCGATGGGGGCCTCTGTACAAATTCCTGCAGCTGCAAAATTTGCAATTACGGCAGTATTACCGCCTACAGAAAAGCAGTTACAACGGGATTTGCGTCTATCTCTGAAAACAGGCCCTAAACCTTTTTGTGAGTGCCTTATTGTGGTGTTGCAGCATTGTTGCAATGAGTTAACATTGTCTCATAGATTTTATAGTCCAGTTTGTCTCTGTAAAGTCCTGCCAAGTGTTTTGATGCTAACTCCATGCAGATGCTGGACTTGGGAAGCTGTCACTGACGTTGCTGGAGGTCTGGTTCCGCAGTAAGTGATCTATACACAGCAAAAATAATCACACGCATACACACAGTATATTAGATATCATATATGTAGCAAATGCTGTAAGTCACTGTTCTGACTATTCCTCAGTGACAGAGGAAAACATGTCAGAAGTCTGATAAAAGTGTTTGTGGATCATGTCACTTACATAAATGCAAAATGTAAACCCTAGTTTCAAAAGAGCATAGTATGGTGTTCATCAAACTGTAAATCCCAGAAGACGTTGGTCTCTGGTGAATAGTAATGACATTTTCTTCGTAATTTTGCCTGAATAACACTAAAAATAAAGAAAAACATGTTTACAATTAATATAATGCTGTTTCAGATTGAAATGCAATCATTTGTCCCACATATTTTTTTTTTAAGTGAGCCCGATGTCTACTCACAGTGGTGGCAGCCATTTTGTTGGCTGAACCAATATTCAGCCTTTCACTTCACTGGGACATAGGGGAGGTATATTTACTAAAGTGCGGGTTTTAGAAGTGGAGGTGTTGCCCATAGCAACCAGTCAGATTCTAGCTATTATCTTCTAGAAGGTGCTAAATAAATGTTAATTAGAATTAATTGGTTGCTATGGGCAACATCTGCATTTCTAAAGACCCGCACTGGGCTGATTCGGCCCCCTGCGCGGTCCTTTTTTGATTGTATTGGGGAAGTTGCAGCCTGTTTGACAGAAAATGGAGACGAGCTGAAGCCAGCGACGGCGACGTTGGACACAGCTTCACTGGCCTCGGCAACTGGATATTCTGATCAACCTTAGCGTTGCGCAGATGTCCGAAGGTCCGGCCGATGCTCGCAACGGTGATCCGATGCTGCGTCTCCGGATGCAGACAGTGGATCGGAGAATCCAGCAGTGGGCGTCGTTTTACAGATGATGCCTCCTGCTGCATTAACATCATTTCTCAGATCTGCTGCAGAAAGAGGAAAACCCAGACAATGCTGGGTGCAACTTCTAGTGACTCTAAATTTCTTGTTGCTGCATGAGGAGTGCTCCTGCGCTGTCTCCATCCCCTGCCAGAGGAGGAACTAGTGACGGTGCAGCAGTGCAATGCATCGGGGCCTGCTGCAACGAAGGTGCCACTGTTAGAGGCATTATAAAGAATCATACTGACTCATCATTATACAGCACCAGCCTCTGCGCCACAGGGCCTAACAAGAATTGCTACAGATGACAGAGGGACTGCACCAACAGGAAGAGCCACCACGGCATAATAGGTTCAATGAAGTGTGATTAGATCAATGACCACCCTTCAAGTCAGCGCAGCTGCATCTGACTCTCTCTCCTGAGCCTGGCCCCATACTGAATGCTGGGAGTGGGAGAAGGGAGGAGAGATAGGAGACAGGAGAAGCTGTCTATGTGTGCAGTGTGCTGGACTGGAGGCGTGAGCAGCTGCAGAGACAAGTCTTACTGCCAACGCCAGACCAAGACGAGCCAAAGCAAGCTACAGTAGGCCAGCATAGCAAGGTATGCTGTAAAACTGAAAATGTAAATGCAAATATATATTGTGGCAATATCAAGCTAGGGGGCAATAGTGAACAACAGAATCTGTGTAGGACTGGAGGGATCCGCCCAAACAGAGAAGAAAATGGAAGTGTGACCACACCTAAGTGTACACAGCCCAGGTGAAGCTAAAGAGGTGGACCAGTCAGGCTGCTAGAGCAGACAGTCCAAGTGGGACTGTGGCAGCTATAGAGCCCCGTGTGCCTGGAAGCCTATGGGGACCAGGAGGCCAATGTCCAGACCTGCAGTAAGGCAGGAAGGATCACAAATCTCTGTGTTTGTGTGAAACTGTAGAAATCAAGCCAGGCCAGCAGGCCATGACTAAACATGTGAGACAGGACTATAAGAAACTGTGGGATCTATGTACTAAGCCTTGGAGAGAGATACAGTGGATGGAGATAAAGTACCAACCAATTCCACCGCGGTCTTGAAATGTTGGTGAGCACGTATGCTGAGATTAACATTTTTACACAATACATCTTTTAAACAAGTCAGCTGAGTGCAGCCTTTTTTCTATGTATATTTGTGGAACTGGAGAGAGCTTAGTACATAGGAAAACAAATATGTGAAATATATATATATATATATATATATGTGTGTGTGTATGTATATAAATATGTGTATAATATGTATATGTATATACATATGAGTTTAAGATGTATATACATATACTCAACTAATGCACTCTGCCTCTCATGCCAACTGATTACTTCCTCCCACTCCCACCTCCAAGATTTTTCCCGTGCTGCTCCTGACCTTTGGAACTCTCTCCCTCTCCCTATCAGACTCTCCTCCTCTTTATAATCCTTCAAACGGGCTCTCAAGACCCACTACTTCATCAAAGCCTTCCAGCTCCCATCCTAACTTGCGGCTATATGGTCCTTCCTCCGTTTACCCCATCTGTGTCACACCTGTTTGTCTGCCCCTCCCCTTTAGAATGTAAGCTCTTACGAGCAGGGCCCTCTTCCCTCTTGTGCTTCTCCTTACTTTACTTTCACCCACTTCTTACCTCCCACCAGGGCACCTAACACCTGGTTGCTTATGCTCTGTTGCATATCTAGGTGTTATGGTCACTAATGTAGCAATGTATATTATCCATGTCCTTGTCCTATTTTGTACTGTAAGTCAGTTGTCAAATTATTTCTTTATGTACTTTGTGGTACACTTGTGGCGCCATATAAATAAAGGATAATAATAATAATAATATATATATATACACAAAAAATGTGTGGAATAGTAAGCGCACAAGTGACAACAATAATCATGTGAACAATTTATATATTTAAAAACACACTCCTCATTATATACATGAGTGGCTGCTAGGATGTAGTGATCATATATGGTAAAACACTATGGACAGATAAGCTTTTAAAAAAAATGTTCTTGTACGTTGTCTACCTGCATTTATTTGCGGATATATATTGTGTAAATAAAATTGTGCTTTTTATGCTTAAAGTTATTGGAGTATTAATATTAGGGACTCGTTGTAGTTCCATGAACTCCTAGATTACACAGTCATTATTGTTTCATGCAATGTAAAAACGTTACATACGATGTTTTGCCTATTTTCTGTTTTTTATGTTTGAATTATGGCTGGTCAGATGACTGAAGATTTTCTATTAAAGATAAGTGGCTTTTCCAACTGAATTCAAGTATTTTCACAATTTGTTTAATAATTATTCACTATTAGGCGCTCGGGATTTTTTCACATATATATATATTATATATATACGTGTACAGTTAGATCCATATATATTTGCCCACTGACACAACTGCTAAGGGGCCTATCCATTAGCAGATATATTCCTAAGTGATTAAAGACAAAAGATATCCCTTGAAAATTCCGGTGGCTGTGCTGAACAATATCTGTCATGTAGATGACAGATTTTGGCAAACGAAGAACGATGAACGATATCGCATCATTCAGGGAGTGGATTTTTTTCTCTCCAGCGCTCTGTAGCTGCTGCTATATCTTTCGTCGTTCATAGTTTACCGCATATAAACTGCATGATATTGCTAATATCTTACAGCTATATGCGATAATTGACCAACATGTTGGAGAGATGATAGATGCGATTTATCGGCCGTGGGAGTGCGCATCTATCATCGTTCAGGACCTATCCATTAGCAGATATAATGAACGATTGAACGATATATCGTTCAATCGTTCATTTTATCTGCTAATGGATAGGCCCCTTTACTTTAGCTGTTTACCAAAACATATTCAACAATATAACAAATACAGTTTTAAAGTGTAGACTATCAGCTTTAATTTGAGGGTATTCACATCCTAATTGGAGAAAGGGTTTAGGAATTAGAGCAGCCCCTCTTTTCCAGCAACCGAAAGTAATGGGATAATTGACTCAAAAGGTGTCTCATCGACAGGTGTGGGCTATTCCTTCATTGTTTCTTTATTAATTCCAATTGTAAAGCGCAACAGAATATGCTGCACTATATAAGAAACTGTTAATAAATAAATAAATTAATTAATTAATTAATTAAGCATGCAAAAGTTCAGGAGTTGATTCCAAGTGTGACATTTTAATTTGGAAGCAGTTGCTGCGAACCCATAACATACGGTCCAAGGAACGCTCAATGTAAGTGACACAGGACGTCCTTAGGTTGCAAAAGCTAAAAAATCCCCCAGAGAGATAGCAGGAACCCTTAGGAGCGGCCAAATCAGCAGTTTGGTGCATTCGGAGAAAAAAAGAACGTGCTGGTGCGCTCGGCAACACAAGAAGGCCTGGACGTCCACAGAGGACAAAAGTGGTGGATGATCGCAGGATACTTTCCATGGTAAAGAAAAACCCCTTCACAACATCCAGCAAAGTGAAGAACACTCTCCAGGAGACAGGCATATCTTTATAAGTACCATAAAGGGAAGATTTCAGAAGAACAAATACAGAGGTTTCTCTACAAGGTGCAAACCATTCATAAGCCTCAAGAATAGAAAGGCCAGATTAGAGTTTCTAAAATATCTAGAAAAAACAGCTCAGTTCTAGAACAGCATTCTCTGGACAGTTAAAACTAAGATCAACCTGTACCAGAATGATGGGAAGAAAAAAGTATGGAGGAGGCTTGGAATGGCTCATGATCTGAAGCATAACCCATCATCTGTAACACACGGTGGAGGCAATGTGATGGCATGGGCATGCATGGCTTCCAATTGCACTGGGTCACTAGTGTTTATTGATGATGTGACAGAAGACAGAAGCTGTCGGATGAAATCTAAAATGTATAGGGACATACTGCCTGTTCAGATTCAGCCAAATTAAGCAAAATTGATTGGACCATGCTTCATAGCACAGATGGACAATGACCCAGACCATACTGTAAAAGCAGCCAAGTCTGTAGTAAATGATGGCCACTAATGTTGTCTGTAGTATATGGTGGTCACTAATGCTGTATGTAGTATATGGTTTACACTAATTCTGTCTGTAGTATATGGTGGTCACTAATGCTGTGTGTAGTATATGGCAGACACTAAAACCGTTTGTAGTATATGGCAGTCACTAATGATCTAATGCTGTCTGTAGTATGTGAAGGTCACTAATGCTATCTGTAGTATATGGATGTCACTAATGCTGTCTGTAGTATATGTTCATCACTAATGCTGTGTGTAGTATATGGTGGTCACTAATGCGCTAATGCTGTCTGTAGTATATGAAGGTCACTAATGCTGTCTGTAGAATATGGCTATCAAAAATTATGTGTGTAGTATATGGCTGTCACTAATGCTGTCTAGTATATGGTGGCCACTAATGCTGTCTCTAGTATATGGCTGTCACTAATGATGTCTGTAGTATATGGCAATAACTAATGCTGTCTGCAGTTTATGACTGTCACTAACGCTGTCTATAGTATATGTAGGTCACTAATGCTGTGTGTAGAATATACCAGTCACTAATGCTGTCTGTAACACATGGTGATCACTAATGCTGTGTGTCATATATTATGGTCACTAATGTTGTGTGTAGTATATGAAGGCTACTAATGCTGTCTGCAGTATATGGCAGTCAATAATGCTGTTTGTAGTATATGTTGGTCACTAATGCTGTCTATAGTATATGGTGATCACTATTGCTGTCTGTAGTATGTGTCGGTCACTAATGCTGTCTGTAGTATATGTAGGCCATTAATGCTGTCTGTAGTATATAGCAGTCACTAATGCCACCTGTAGTATATGGTGGTCACTAATGCTGTCTATAGTATATGGTGATCACTACTGCTGTCTATAGTATATGGCAGTCACTAATGCTGTCTGTAGTCTATGGCAAACAGCAATGCTGTGTGTACAGTAGAATACCTATGTGTTCTGCTACATCTTTGCTCCATATTCCATGTAGCATGCCATGCCATTCACACCCTGCCATGCCACTGCTTGGCGTTCTAAATCGCATCATGCTGCAGTAAGGCGCAACATAACGTACTGAAGCGCTGTAAAAGCCAGAGCATGTAATACAACTTTCAGTCCACCAGATTATGCTTTTCCCCTCCCTTCATCTCTAAGTTACTGTATGCCACCCAGCTGTATTACACATTAAACCGCTATTGATGTTGTATTGTACACCTTACCTGTTGTAAAGTTGCACACTTTACATCACATACACAACAGGTGTGACTGCTGATACGGCTGCCGTGTATAGACGAGTGGGTAAGGTGAGCACCTTACAGAGCCGGCACCTCGGGTTCAAGGCCTGGAAAGGGACAATGTCATTTTGTACAACAGTATTTATTTATTTTTGTAATCTTTAATACAGGATTAAATAAAGAATTTAATCATTTGGTGTGTGTTACATATCAGAATTGGCCAGAAGACGCTTGCCCAGTATTAAATAAAGACAGAGCAATTCAATACAGAATGTATAAGTCCTTACCTGGGGACTATAATAGGCAGCAAAATATAACCTTTAGAACAAGTCAACAAAACTTGCATATACATACAACAAAATAAGTAAAGAAAATAATATCTTGCGCTAATCCTGTTCCAATAAATACAGTCTGTTTCCACTCTAAAATTAGATGAGTTGTATTGTGATTTCATCACCATTGACATCAGTTCCTCAGTTGCAATATAGGAAACAAAATCACATAAAAAAAATCGTTTTCTTGAGTACACCCTGAGTGATGATTCAGGAAGCATAAAGGTGAATATCCACAGAAATGAAGGTAAGTAAAGATATATAAATTTCCACCATAACAAAATCACCAATGTCAGTGGGAAAAATGATTAATGTTTACATGCAAAAGGTGTTAAAATTCATATAAAGGTGTCTTTAACATCATGAATCCAAGTATATATTGTATATAGCATACACACACACACACCATGGACAGTATTATGATAGGTGATGTTCACGCTATGACTTACATGCAGCTCACAGGCACATTCTTATCAGGGTTTATTTTAGCATATATCTACTGTCAACTTGACATGGAGCTCGAACATGAGAAGAAAAATAAACCTCTCATAGTGCAGATATGTTAATTAAACAAGCACTTTAATAGGGATGTCGTTTGGAAGCCGACGGTCTAAATGCAGACCGCTGGCTTCTGGACTTTCTAATCTCAGCGTGGTACTAATGACAGGTGTCGAAAACTCGAAGCCTGTCATTAACCATACGCCGGAAGACCGACGCCCGGCATACCGAACGAAGGTAAGCCGGGCGTGGACAGCTGCGGGGGGGGGGAGGGTTAGGTTTAGGGCTCCTGGGGGTCTTAGGGTTAGGCACCCCCCCGGGAGGGTTAGGTTTAGGCTAGGGGAAGGGGGGTTAGGGTTAGGCACCGCCGGGGGGAGGTTAGGGTTAGGCACCCCCCCCGGGGGACTTAGGTTTATGCTGTGGGGAAGGGGGGGTTAGGTTTAAACACTTAGAGGGGGGATTAAGGTTAGGCACTTAGGGGGAGGTTAGGTTTAGGCACCCCTAAGGGCGGGTTAGGGGGGGAATTAAGTTAGCGATACTTACCTTAGGGATGATAGAGATCTTCACCCTTGTCGGGCTGCCGCTGATGGGATTGGAACCATGTGGCCGGCGGTAATACCTACTACACCCCTTTAATATAGAAACATAAAAACACAAGAGGTAGCATCCATTCCAATAGATGTGTATATAGGATCAGCATGGAACAAAAAGCCAGTACAGAGATGGAACCCGGGTATTTCTATAACTGGAGCAGCTGAGGATCCTTTGGTTCACGGATGGAAAAAGGCGTCCTCTGATCACTCTTCCGACAGGTTCCTACACTTAAGTGTCTTTCTCAAGGTAGAATGATAGAGGAAAAAGTGGGAGTTTAAATACGGATAGATCCCCTTCAGTTTTTGTACCCTGACGTCATCAGCTACTGTCCAACGTCACTCCCTACCATCCATACACGTGGGCATAGAGGTGGAATATAATCTTGTGGCGAGCGTAGCAAACCACCGTGCCCGAAGCGTGGCGAGTGAAGCGAGCCTGCGAGGGGCCTACTTTCTTTTTTTGGTGGACTGTGTGGGCAGGCAACTGCACTTTCACCCTCACTCTACGTCACTTCCAGGTACAGAAACTGAAGGGGAAATATACCTTTCCATTTAAATACGGAAGCCGCAGACTGGAAATGGATGCGTACTCGCAGTGGAACATATAACGTCTTCCCCTTATTGATACTGAGGCACAGCATTCCGCTCACAGGAAAACCTGTGTATTCGGAAACTGCACAACTCTGTTGCGGCTCTAGCTGATACGCCCGGTTTGTAAAGCCGGACTAAGCCGGATTGTGAATAAAGTTATTTGGATCATGTGACTTCAGAATCAGAACACGTGATCCTGGTATATGGGACGTGGGTAACAATAAAGTTAAGTCAAATCGCATGAGGCTGTGGTGTGTGATGTATATATTGGGTTGTCATAGCAAACTGTTGTCATGGTGATCGGGCCTTAGTCCATTATGAAATAGAGATACCCGGATCCCTTTTAGACAAAAAAATACATTTACATCAGCAACATGTAAACACAATTCTAAAACAATATATAGATGTTTCACATGAACTATAAAACTGTAAAAGAATACATATATATTTACTGTATATAAATATACATATGTCAAAAAAACATAAATATAAAACACTCAATCTTTCTATCAACGAAAAACATGGAATGTGCTGCTCCCAAGGGACCATGTGTAGCTAAACATCCCATGTAGACATATATTGTAACATATAATATAATCATAAATACAGACCAGCAGCTATATAAAAACTAATAAATCTGTAGATGAGTATATAATGCAGAATACATACTAAAAAATAGTAAATACTATATAAAAATAAAACATACATGTATATGATCACTGTAAATACCACTTTATATTTCAAAATCATGGTTTAAATGAGACGGTTTAAGGGTATTGAGGTCATATATACACCTCATCTCTCTCTGAGCTAAATGTATATCTCTGTTGTTTGTCCTCCAATTTTCCTTAACTAGTGAATTACCACAGAATATATTAATGCCTTTTAAGGGATTTGTTATGTTTTTCTCTAAAATGGGCTGAGAATGGGTGTGTCTCTACACCTTTCTGAATATTTCTGGCATGTTCTGCCCATCTGGTTTTCAATTGTCTTTTTGTTTTACCTACATGTACCATATTGCAGGTGCATTCAATTGCATATATGACAAATCTGGTATTACACGTAATGAAGTCTGTAATCCTAAAATTTCTATCTTGGGTTTGGAATTCTGTGATTTTGGAGGAATCACTAGGACATGATTTACATAATTTGCAATCTCCACATCGATAGAAACCCTTGTTCCTTGGCAAAAATCTATTCTCATGTGTTGGCAAAGCACTTGAAACACTCCCTCCGCAAGTGTCTCACTCAAAGATTGTCTACTATAGCCCTTTTGGACAAACTTATCTATCATCTCATCGGCCTGCTTCCTGAAAGTTACAGGGTCTGTACAATTTTGGCGAAGCTGCATAAGTTACCACTTGGGTACTCCATTTAACCACTGTGGTAAATGGTTGCTGTCCATTTTTAATATATGTATTAGAATCCGTTGGTTTGGTTGGTTTGGTGTAATTATATGTAACTATATTGTCATTTTTTGCCTCAATAGTGAGGTCCAATAAAATTACAGTTGAAGAACTAATATTATAAGTTAAAAATGTATCCAGAGAATTTGTATTCAAATACTTCAAAAGGGCTAAAGTAGACAATCTTTGAGTGAGACACTTGCGGGGGGAGATCGAATGGATAGAGTCATATTATTAGGGAATAAGATCAAAAACCCTCAAAAAAATAATTTCAATATGTCCTTCTGTACAAGTTCAGTAAACAATATAAAAGGCTAGAGACTATAATAAGAAATAATTACATATATATGTATTTTTTATGGTGCTATAGTTCATGTCAAAAATCTATATATTGTTTTTGAATTGTGTTTACATTTTGTTGATGTAAATGTATTTTTTTGTCTAGATGGGGTCCGGGTATCTCTATTTCATAATGGACTTAAGGCCCGATCACCATGACAACGATTTGCTATGACAACCCAATATATACATCACACACCAGCAGCGTCATGTGATTTGACTTATCTTTAAATGCTACCTCTTGTTTCTTTATGTTTTTATATTAAAGTGCTTGTTTATTTAACATATCTGCACTATGAGAGGTTTCTTTTTCTTCTCATGTTCGAGCTCCATGTGAAGTTGACAGTAGACATCTGCTAAAAGAAACCCTGATATGAATGTACCTGTGGGCTGTATGCAGTGCCGGCCCAAGCCAATTGTTTTTTGTAATCAGATAAAGATTTTGGCCCCCCTCAGTGGACCCTCATCTCAGCTCGCCAATTCCCCCCCGACAATGAAGCCCCTTACAGCCTAGCACCCCTCATCACAGCCCTCCCCATCACAGCACCCCTCATCACAGCCCCTTACAGCTGCCCTCATGATGGCCCCTTTCATCAAAGCCCCTCTAATCCCCCTCTTCACAGGACCACCCATCACAGCCTCCATCACAGCCCCCCATATCCTCCTCATCACAGCCCCTCACAGCCCCTCTCACTCCCCCTAATCACAGTCCCCTCCATCACAGCCCTTCCACCACAGCACCCCTCTCCACAGCCCCTCTCACTCCCCCTCATCACAGTCCCCTCCATCATAGCACCCCTCATCAGAGTCCCTAACAGCGCCCCCCACCACAGCCCGTCATCACAGCCCCCCTCACCACAGCCCCTCTCACTCCCCTCATCACAGCCCCTCTCACACCCCCTCATCACAGTCCCCTCCATCACAGCCCTCCCCATCACAGCACCCCTCATCACAGCTCCTCTCACTCCCCTTCATCACAGTCCCCATCATCACAGCACCCCTCACCACAGCCCCAGTCATCACAGCCCCCCATATCCCCCTCATCACACCCTGTGAGGTTTGTGATGAATGACTCATGCAGGCTTATGTGTTGGGGGAAGAGACACATCCAGCACAATGTGTATAATAAAATGTATTGTCTATACATAGAGTCTAATGGAGCTTGGTGGCATAACATAGAGATAAAGGAAGGTGGAAAGTGTGGAGCATTGCATAAGGTTGTGCAGAGTAGTTTAACAGTATTGAACCTTAAATGATCTCTCTTTATAAAAAACTTCTTGTGCATCTTTAAGCTAGGCGTCTTTACACCATGTAGCGACAGTATATAGGGCCTGATTCAGACCCACTCGCGAGCGGCTGTCCGCTCGCAAGTGGGTCGATGTTCTGCACTGAGCATGCGCACGACGGAGGGAGCTCCGTCGTGCGCATGCGCCAGACGCGACGAGCGAAGGAAAGTCCTTCGCTCGTTGTGTCTGATCAAAGGGGGCGTGCTGTCGATGTTGATTGACAGCACGCCCCCTTTGGTGGGCGTGCCAGGGGCGTGCCTCCCTGACGGGGGCGTTCCCAAGGGAACGCCTACCGTCAGAAGCCGGCCCACTGACATCACTAGTGATGTCAGTGGGAGTGATTTTGGCTCCGATAGAGCCAAAACCACTCCGGGCCTTGCGGTTGAAAACCTCAACCGCAGGCTCCGGCTCGCAGTTACGATGGTCGCGATGGTCAAGACCATCGCGGCCATCAAACTGCACGCTCGTATATGCTGTGGGTGGTGACCCACAGCTATACGAGCGTCCAGGAGGACGCTCCATAGTTATGGAGGACGGCCCTCATTCAGAGCGTGCGCTCCGCTCAGAGCGTCCGGCTCTGAATGAGGGCCATAGTACGGATGGCCCGTAATGCACACAATACAGTGTCTAGAGTGGTTTAGAGCAAAATACAGGTGGGTGGCATAACACAGAAATGAAAGGTGGTGGCAAGTTCGGAAAAATGTATTAAGTAGAGCAGAGTACTTTAATAATATTGACCTTGAATTCCTCTAGCTTTATAAATTGCTGCGTGTGTGTCTTCACACCAAAGTAGATATATATTCTTATAAAACACAGGACTCACACACCATTTTAAACCTGTATAGTAGATTACATTTTTTTTCAGAAAAAATACTGATTTACTAAATAATATTGTCTCTTTCCAGACCTTGAACCTGAGATGCAAGCTTTGGAAAGTGGTCCCCTTACACACTTGCCCATGCAAGCCAGCCATAGTAGCTGTTATACCTATTGTGTATGTCATGTCTAGCATGCATCTTTACACCAACATGTACAATACAATGTCAAAAGCAGTTTATAGTCTAATGAAGTTGGGTGTCATAACATGGAGATGAAGGGATGAGGAAAGTGTGGAGCAATGCATAAAGTTGAGCATAGTACTTTAAATTAGGGGTGTGCACCGGCCACTTTTCGTGTTTTGTGTTTTGGTTTTGGATCTGGATCTTTCTTCATGTTTTGGATCTGGATTGATTTTGCCAAAACCACCGTTCCGTGTTTTGGGTTCTGGGTTTTGTGTTTTGGATCTGTATTTTTTTTTAAAAAAGCATAAAAACAGCTAAAATCACAGAATTTGTAGGTTTTTCTGCTCCTATGCTATTATTAACCTCAATAACCTTAATTTCCACTCATTTCCAGTCTATTCTGAATACCTCACACCTCACAATAGTGTTTTTATGTCCAAAAGGTTGCACCGAGGTAGCTGGATGACTATGCTAAGCGACACGAGTGGGCGGCACAAACACGTGACCCATCTAGGCGTGAAACTGCAGTGGCAGACAGGATGGCATTGAAAAACTAGGCCCCAAACTGTACATAATGCAAAGAAAAAAAAGAGGTGCAAGATGGAATTGTCCTTGGGCCCTCCCACCCACCCTTATGTTGTATAAACAGGACATGCACACTTTAACAAACCAATCATTTCAGCGCCAGGGTCTGCCACACAACTGTGGCTGAAATGATTGGTTCGTTTGGGCCCCCACAAAACAAGCTGGCAATTTATCTGTCCCTGCACAAACTGGCTCTACGGAGGCAAGATGTCATCCTCATCCTCCTCATCCACCGATTCCTCACCCTCTTCAGTGTGTACATCCTCATCCTCACAGAGTATTAATTCGTCCCTGCTGGAACCACAGGTCCCTCTGTACGTTCTGGAGGCTGGTCTCCCTGGAAGAGTTGATAATTCATTTTATGAACATCATCTTCTCCACATTTTGTGGAAGCAACCTCCTACGCCTTTCGCTGACAAGGTTCCCGGCTGCACTAAACACTCTTTCGGAGTACAACTCAGGGCAACTCAGGTAAAATAGAGCCAGTTTGTACAGGGACCTCCAAATTGCTTCTTTTTCCTGCCAGTACAGGTACGGACTGTCTGACATGCCTACTTGGATGCTGTCACCGATGTAATCCTTTAACAGACAGACGCACGCTTGTCGCTGCTGCTTTGAGGATTCAAGTGCGGCTACAGCCCACACAATTCACAAAGACAGAAAAAAAAAAAGAATATTTTTATTGTTTGTGGAGCGCACTTTGAGGGTTACACCACCCTTTAACAGACAGACGCACGCTTGTCGCTGCTGCTTTGAGGATGCAAGTGCGGCTGCAGCCCACACAATTCACAAAGACAGAAAAAAGAAGAAGAATATATTTATTGTTTGTGTAGCACACTTTGAGGGTGTCACCACCCTTTAACAGACAGACGCACGCTTGTCGCTGCTGCTTTAAGGATGCAGGTGCGGCTACAGCCCACACATTTCACAAAGACCGAAAAAAAAAGAACAATATTTTAATTGTTTGTGTAGCACACTTTGAGGGTGTCACCACCCTTTAACAGACAGACGCACGCTTGTCGCTGCTGCTTTAAGGATGCAGGTGCGGCTACAGCCCACACAATTCACAAAGACAGAAAAAAGAAGAATATTTTTATTGTTTGTGTAGCACACTTTGAGGGTGTCACCACCCTTTAACAGACAGACGCACGCTTGTCGCTGCTGCTTTGAGGATGCAAGTGCAGCTACATCGCACACAAGTCACAAACACCTTAAAAAAATAGTTTTTTATTTTTTGGAGCACTTTGAGAGTTACACCACCCTTTAACAGACAGACGCACGCTTGTCGCTGCTGCTTTAAGGATGCAGGTGCGGCTACAGCCCACACATTTCACAAAGACCGAAAAAAAGAACAATTTTTTAATTGTTTGTGTAGAACACTTTGAGGTGTCACCACCCTTTAACAGACAGACGCACGCTTGTCGCTGCTGCTTTAAGGATGCAGGTGCGGCTACAGCCCACACAATTCACATAGACAGAAAAAAGAAGAAGAATATTTTTATTGTTTGTGTAGCACACTTTGAGGGTGTCACCACCCTTTAACAGACAGACGCACGCTTGTCGCTGCTGCTTTAAGGATGCAGGTGCGGCTACAGCCCACACATTTCACAAAGACCGAAAATAAAAAGAACAATATTTTAATTGTTTGTGTAGCACACTTTGAGGGTGTCACCACCCTTTAACAGACAGACGCACGCTTGTCGCTGCTGCTTTAAGGATGCAGGTGCGGCTACAGCCCAACAATTCACAAAGACAGAATAAAGAACAATATTTTAATTGTTTGTGTAGCACACTTTGAGGGTGTCACCACCCTTTAACAGACAGACGCACGCTTGTCGCTGCTTCTTTAAGGATGCAGGTGCGGCTACAGCCCACACAATTCACATAGACAGAAAAAAGAAGAAGAATATTTTTATTGTTTGTGTAGCACACTTTGAGGGTGTCACCACCCTTTAACAGACAGACGCACGCTTGTCGCTGCTGCTTTAAGGATGCAGGTGCGGCTACAGCCCACACAATTCACAAAGACAGAAAAAAGAACAATATTTTATTTGTTTGTGTAGCACACTTTGAGGGTGTCACCACCCTTTAACAGACAGACGCACGCTTGTCGCTGCTGCTTTGAGGATGTAGGTGGAATCTAGACGGGATTTGGAACCGAGGACACACTACCTCCATCAATTGTCTAAATCCCACTGCACTAATGTCGGATACCGGACGCACGTCTAACACCAACATAGCAGTCAAGGCCTCAGTTATACGTTTTGCTTCAGGATGACTGCTGTCGTACTTCATCCTCATCGCTAGGGACTGTTGGAGGGTCAATTGTTTAGTAAAAGTAGTGATGTTCCTACTTCCTCTCTGGGATGATGAACAACTCCCAGCAGCAGCAACAGCACTAGGAGGAAGTGGTTCTTGATCTTTCCCTATTTTATTTTTATCGGAGAAAGTTTGGTCCTCCATTTATGTTATATTGATATATATACGTGCGGCTAAAGCGCACACAAACACAGAAAATATTTTTTTATTTTTGCTGGAGAGTAGTGCACTTTGTGGGTTACACCACCCTTTAAGAAATGAGCCAGCCAGCTCTTTACTTACGGGACACAGGCGCACGCTTGGCGCTGCTCCTTTGTTGATGCACGTGCAGCCACAGTGCACACAAGTCACAAACACAGAAAATATATATTTTTTTGGTTTGGAGTGTACTTTGGGGGTTACAGAACCCTTTAACGGTCAAGCCAGCCGGCCCTTTACTTATGACACAGGCGCACTCTTGGCACTACTTTGTTGATGCACGTGCGGCTACTGCGCACACAATTCACAAACACAGAAAATAATTTTTTTTTTGGTTTGGACTGGAGTGTACTTTCGGGGGTTACAGCACCCTTTAACGGTCTAGCCAGCCGGCCCTTTACTTATGACACAGGCGCACGCTTGGCACTACTTTGTTGATGCACGTGCGGCTACTGCGCACACAATTCACAAACACAGAAAATAATTTTTTTTTTGGTTTGGACTGGAGTGTACTTTAGGGGTTACAGCACCCTTTAACGGTCAAGCCAGCTGGCCCTTTACTTATGACACAGGCGCACACTTGGCACTACTTTGTTGATGCACGTGCGGCTACTGCGCACACAATTCACAAACACAGAAAATAATTTTTTTTTTGGTTTGGACTGGAGTGTACTTTCGGGGGTTACAGCACCCTTTAACGGTCTAGCCAGCCGGCCCTTTACTTATGACACAGGCGCACGCTTGGCACTACTTTGTTGATGCACGTGCGGCTACTGCGCACACAATTCACAAACACAGAAAATAATTTTTTTTTTGGTTTGGACTGGAGTGTACTTTAGGGGTTACAGCACCCTTTAACGGTCAAGCCAGCTGGCCCTTTACTTATGACACAGGCGCACACTTGGCACTACTTTGTTGATGCACGTGCGGCTACTGCGCACACAATTCACAAACACAGAAAATAATTTTTTTTTTGGTTTGGACTGGAGTGTACTTTGGGGGTTACAGCACCCTTTAACGGTCAAGCCAGCCGGCCCTTTACTTATGACACAGGCGCACACTTGGCACTACTTTGTTGATGCACGTGCGGCTACTGCGCACACAATTCACAAACACAGAAAATAATTTTTTTTTTGGTTTGGACTGGAGCGTACTTTGGGGTTTACAGCACCCTTTAACGGTCAAGCCAGCCGGCCCTTTACTTATGACACAGGCACACGCTTGGCACTACTTTGTTGATGCACGTGCGGCTACTGCGCACACAATTCACAAACACAGAAAATAATTTTTTTTTGGGTTTGGACTGGAGTGTACTTTGGTGGTTACAGCACCCTTTAACGGTCAAGCCAGCCAGCCCTTTACTTATGACACAGGCGCACGCTTGGCACTACTTTGTTGATGCACGTGCGGCTACTGCGCACACAATTCACAAACACAGAAAATAATTTTTTTTGGTTTGGACTGGAGTGTACTTTGGGGGTTACAGCACCCTTTAACGGTCAAGCCAGCCGGCCCTTTACTTATGACACAGGCGCACGCTTGGCACTACTTTGTTGATGCACATGCGGCTACTGCGCACACAATTCACAAACACAGAAAATAATTTTTTTTTTGGTTTGGACTGGAGTGTACTTTGGGGGTTACAGCACCCTTTAACGGTCAAGCCAGCCGGCCCTTTACTTATGACACAGGCGCACGCTTGGCACTACTTTGTTGATGCACGTGCGGCTACTGCGCACACAATTCACAAACACAGAAAATAATTTTTTTTTTGGTTTGGACTGGAGTGTACTTTCGGGGGTTACAGCACCCTTAACGGTCAAGCCAGCCGGCCCTTTACTTATTAGACCGGCGCACGCTTGGCACTACTTTGTTGATGCACGTGCGGCTACTGCGCACACAATTCACAAACACAGAAAATAATTTTTTTTTTGGTTTGGACTGGAGTGTACTTTCGGGGGTTACAGCACCCTTAACGGTCAAGCCAGCCGGCCCTTTACTTATGACACAGGCGCACGCTTGGCACTACTTTGTTGATGCACGTGCGGCTACTGCGCACACAATTCACAAACACAGAAAATAATTTTTTTTTTGGTTTGGACTGGAGTGTACTTTCGGGGTTTACAGCACCCTTAACGGTCAAGCCAGCCGGCCCTTTACTTATGACACAGGCGCACGCTTGGCACTACTTTGTTGATGCACGTGCGGCTACTGCGCACACAATTCACAAACACAGAAAATATATTATTTTTTTTGCACTTGGGGGGAGCACCCCTGATGGACAGAGCACCCCCTGGACAACACTATAGCACCCCTTTAGGACTGGGACACTGCACAGGACTTTGGAGTGGACACAGCCCCTATGGAGAACTGACTGCACAACACAGTCCAGCCAGCCCCTATGGACTTTGAAGTAGTGGACACAGCCCCTATTAACAACAGCAGCACAGCACAACACAGCCAGCCCCTATGGACTTTGAAGTAGTGGACAACAGCAGCACTACACTACACTACACTACACAGCCCTAACTCCCACCCTCCCTCTTCACTGTCCACAGCCGAGTGAGAAAATGGCGCCGACGCGGGTACCTTATATAGGATCCAAAACCCGCGAGACTCGGAAGGCGGGATGATGACGTTTTGCCTCGATTTCAGATCCGAGTCAGGCGGGAAAAGTCGAGCCTGATTCGGATCGGACTCGGATCGGGGGGGCTCGGGGGGGTTCGGATTTCAGAAATCCGAACCCGCTCACCCCTACTTTAAATGATCTCTCTTTTTGATAAACTGCCGATGCGTCTTTAAGCCAGGCACCTTTACACCATGTAGTGACAGTACGGATGGTCCGTAATGAGTGCAATACAATGTCTAAAGTGGATTTCAGTAAAATGCAACTAGGTGGAAGTTAGCACCTTAATAATATTGAACTTATCGTTATGAAATGCTGCAGGTCATCTTCATACCAACGTAGATGTCTTCTTATAAAGCCCGTCATCTTCATACCAATGTAAATGTCTACTTATAAAACACAGAATTCACACACCAAATGATTTAATCCCTTATTTAAAATTGTATAGTAGATTAAAAAAATAAAATAAAAAAAATACCGATTTACAAAATGATATTGTCTTTTTCCGGGCCTCGAACCTGCAAGCTTTGCAAAGTGCTCACCTTACCCACTCGCCCACACAAGCCACTCAGAGCAGCTGTTACACCTATTGTGTATGTCATATCTAAAGTGCGTCTTTACACCAACGTGTACAATACAATGTCAATAGTGGTTTATAGTCTAATAAAGCTGGCTTTATAACATGGAGATGAAAGGATGTGGAAAGTGTGGACCAATACATAAAGGCCCTCATTCAGAGCCGCTCGCTAGCGGCCGTACGCTCGTTCCGAGCGATGTTCGCACATCTGCGCATGCGTACGGTTTTTAGTACGCATGCGCGAACCAGTCAGTGCGGCCGAAAATCGTTCGTACGCTATATAGCGAGTGCCTGCTATTTTGAGTGACAGAATGAGGCGTATGTGGGTGGTAACAGGGGAAGGTGCTTGTAAACGGGGAGTGGAGATCAGAACGCAGGCGTGCTTAAAGGTCAAAACGGGCGTTTTAAGGGTGTGCATAATTAATACAGCAGCGTCATTGACCACGTCATTTGTTTTTTTTTAACTCAGAACTGCTCGCAAAATAGCGGTTGAAAAAACCAACCACAAGAATAGCGAGCAGTTCATACGCTGTACGATGTACTCGATTAATCTAATAAATAGCGGACATGACGTATGGTGCGAGCGGCCAGGGGGCGTTTTTAACAAATAAACGAGCGTATGTTTTGCTCGCTCGTTCAGACTTAGAGGTGTGAACAGACTGCAATTTGCGAACGGATCATTTGAATAGCCACCCCTTGTTTTAGAACGAACGACCGCAAATAGCGAGTGGCTCTGAATGAGGGCCAAAGAGCGGATTAATGCATAAAGTTTCAGAGCACACCTGAAATTATCTGAAAAACTGCCTGTGCACCATGTAGCGACAGTATACAATATGGATGGTGCCATAATGAGTATAATGTCTTTAGCGATTTAGTCTTGACACAAAGTGATCATTTCAAGCACCTGGAGGAGTGACTGTTTACACTTCCTGAACGTGATCACCGTCAAATGCTACAGTACGAGCATTCGCCAGTTAAACTGTGTAGTAATCTTTTGCGCCACATGATGCCATAATGTGTATTGACATGCCATGGCAGGGAATGCTAGAATGCTGCTCTATGAGCAAAGATGTAGCAGGACACATCTGTATGGTGATCACTAATGCTGTCTGGAGTATATGGCAGTCACTAATGCTGTCTGGAATATATGGCAGTCACTAATATGGACTGTAGTATATGGCAGTCACTAATGCTGTCTGTAGTATATGACTGTCACTAATTCTGTCTTCAGTATATGGCGATCACTAATGCTGTCTGTAGTTTTTGGCTGTCACTAATGCTGTCTGCACTATTTGGTGGACACGTTATGTTGTCTATAGTATATGGTGGTCACTAATGTATGTAGTATATGGCAGTCACTAATGCAGTCTATAGTATATTGTGATCACTACTGCTGTCTGTAGTATATGACAGCCACTAATGCTACCTGTAGTATAAGTAGGCCACTAATGCTGTCTGTAGTATAAGTAGGCCACTAATGCTGTCTGTAATATATGGCACAAACTAATGCCCTCTTTAGTATATTGTGGTCACTAATGCTGTCTATAGTATATGGTGATCACTACTGCTGTCTTTAGTATATGGTGGTCACTAATGCTGTCTATCGTATATGGCGATTAGTAATGCTGTGTGTACAGTAGAAAATGGTGATCACTAATGCTGTCTGTAGTATATGGTGGTCACTAATCCTGTCTGGAGTATATGGCGGTCAGTAATGCTGTCTGCAGTATATGGCAGTCACTAATGCTGTCTGTAGTATATGACAGTCACTAATGCTGTCTATAGTACCGTATATGGTGATCACTAATGCTGTCTGTAGTATATGGCAGTCACTAATGTGGTCTAAGGTATATGGCTGTCAGTATTGCTGTTTGTAGTATATGGTGGTCACTAATGCTGTCTGTAGTATATGGCAGTCACTAATATCTGTAATATATGGCTCTAATATATGGCTCTCACTAATGCTGTTTGTAGTATATGGCTGTCATTAATGCTATATGTAGTATATGGCGGTCACTAATGATGTCTGCAGTATATGGTGGTCACTAATGTTGACTGTAGT
The DNA here is from genome assembly GCA_031769625.1 of Taudactylus pleione. Classification (NCBI taxonomy): domain Eukaryota; kingdom Metazoa; phylum Chordata; class Amphibia; order Anura; family Myobatrachidae; genus Taudactylus; species Taudactylus pleione. The sequence goes on from JAUIMM010000638.1 coordinate 873,292, forward strand.
ATATGGTGGTCACTAATGCTGTCTGTAGTATATGGTGGCCACTAATGCTGTCTATAGTATATATCGGTCACTAATGTCTGTAGTATATGGTTGTCACTAATGCTGTCTGTAGTAAATGGCTGTTACTAATGCTTTCTGTAATATATGGCGGTCACTAATGATGTCTGCAGTATATGGTGGTCACTAATGTATGTAGTATATGGCAGTCACTAATGCAGTCTATAGTATATTGTGTTCACTACTGCTGTCTGTAGTATATGACAGCCACTAATGCTACCTGTAGTATAAGTAGGCCACTAATGCTGTCTGTAATATATGGCACAAACTAATGCCCTCTTTAGTATATTGTGGTCACTAATGCTGTCTATAGTATATGGTGATCACTACTGCTGTCTTTAGTATATGGTGGTCACTAATGCTGTCTATCGTATATGGCGATTAGTAATGCTGTGTGTACAGTAGAAAATGGTGATCACTAATGCTGTCTGTAGTATATGGTGGTCACTAATCCTGTCTGGAGTATATGGCGGTCAGTAATGCTGTCTGCAGTATATGGCAGTCACTAATGCTGTCTGTAGTATATGACAGTCACTAATGCTGTCTATAGTACCGTATATGGTGATCACTAATGCTGTCTGTAGTATATGGCAGTCACTAATGTGGTCTAAGGTATATGGCTGTCAGTATTGCTGTTTGTAGTATATGGTGGTCACTAATGCTGTCTGTAGTATATGGCAGTCACTAATATCTGTAATATATGGCTCTAATATATGGCTCTCACTAATGCTGTTTGTAGTATATGGCTGTCATTAATGCTATATGTAGTATATGGCGGTCACTAATGATGTCTGCAGTATATGGTGGTCACTAATGTTGACTGTAGTATATGGTGGTCACTAATGCTGTCTGTAGTATATGGTGGCCACTAATGCTGTCTATAGTATATATCGGTCACTAATGTCTGTAGTATATGGTTGTCACTAATGCTGTCTGTAGTAAATGGCTGTTACTAATGCTTTCTGTAATATATGGCGGTCACTAATGATGTCTGCAGTATATGGTGGTCACTAATGTATGTAGTATATGGCAGTCACTAATGCAGTCTATAGTATATTGTGATCACTACTGCTGTCTGTAGTATATGACAGCCACTAATGCTACCTGTAGTATATGGCTGTTACTAATGCTTTCTGTAATATATGGCGGTAACTGAAACTGTGTGCAGTATATTGTGGTCACTGAAGCTGTAGTATATGGCTGTCACTAATGCTGTCTGTAGTATATGGTGGTCACTAATACTGTCTGTAGTATATGACAATCACTAATGTTGTCTGTAGTTTAATACAGTGACTAATGCTGTCTGTAGTATATGGTGGCCACTAATTCTGTCTATAGTATATGATGGTCACTAATGTTGTCTCTAGTATATGGGTGTTACTAATTCTGTCTGTAGTATATGGCCACCACTAATGCTGTCTGTTGTATATGGCTGTCACTAATGGTGTCTGTAGTACATGTAGGCCACTAATGCCTTCCATAGTATATGGCACTCACTAAAGTTGCCTGTAGTATATGACAGTCACTAAAGCCGTCTGTAGTATATGGCTGTCATTAAGCTGTCTGTAGCGTATCCAGAATGGGCTCTAATCTGGGGCTAGAAAATCTGCATCTGGAGACACAGACCCTGGCCCTGGCACACCTACATAATGGGGACTAAATGTCCCCATTTTGTAAAGCGGCCCCAGGCACCTCCCACTTCCCATCCCCAACTGACAATCATGCAGGGGCTGTGGGGCGCTGCGAGCAATTTTGCAGGACCCATTCTGCACATGTACAGAACAGGTCCTGCGCACGCACAGTCCTCCCGACTTCGGAGATGTACGCAAATCTCTGAATCAGCCCCTACATGTAGTGAGGTCAGAATAGCATTGTTACTCCTGGAACTCTCTGGCATGTATTGGTCATGTGCTAAAATCTACATCATAAGAAAATATGTTGTTAGCTAATATCACTATTCACCAGCGCTAAGGATCATTTTTGGTGTTACGATTTTATACACTATTCTTGTATAACAGCAAACTATTATGTCTTACATATGCATTTGAAAAAAAAATACATATATGTTATGTTCAGTTGCTACACATAATTTATTGCACATATCTTACTGGACTTTGGGGGTGATTCAGCTTAGGACGGAATTGCAAAGCTGCAGGAGGCTAATATGCAAATGCAGCAGAAGGTGTATGACACCCCTGCTGCATTTGTGATCCCAGCACTGCGACCGATCAGCATCGCGACCATCGGTCGTGACAGTGGATGGCACTTGGCCGCCAGCCAGCTGATTAAGTCTTAGCTTACTCAGGCTGGCCAGCTTGCAAGGCCAGGAAACTGCATCCGTGGACTGAGGTCCTGATTCAGAGCCGGACGCTCTGACCATAGCGCTCGCTCTGAATCAGGGCCCTCCTACATGAAAATGGAGCGGCCTTATGGACGCTCGCATAGCTGTGGGTTACCACTCACAGCTTATGCGAGCGTCCATGATGATGGTCGCGATGGTCAAGACCATCGCGACCATCGGACTTGCGACTGAGACCCTGCCGCAAGCCCTGGAGTGATTTTGGCTCTATCAGAGCCAAAATCACTCCCACTGACATCACTAGTGATGTCAGTGGGGGCGGCTTCAGACGGTAGGCGTTCCCATGGGAACGCCTACGTCTGGCAGCCACGCCCCCGGCATGCCCACCAAAGGGGGCGTGCTGTCAATCAACATCGACAGCACGCCGCCTTTGGTGCGAGACCCGGAGCGACGGAGAGCCCGTCGCTAGCCGGGTCTCGCGCATGCGCACGATGGAGCTCCCTCCGTCGTGCGCATGCGCAGTGGGGCAACATCGACCCGCTTGCGAGCATCCTGCGCTCGCTCGCGGGTCTGAATGACCCCCTGAATCAGCCCCTTTGTGACGGACACAATGCAGCATTCCTTTTATACTGGGTCTGATCAAGATCAGATTATTTCTGGTGTCATAAAAACTTGTTCTCAGACTTCTCTCCACTCATTCCAAACATTTCACACATCTCCCAAGTGAGAGTCCCTGCACATTATAACTAAAAACTGATCTGTACAAAACATGCCCTGAATTTCATCAAACAGTTTTATCTCTCCCCGATGCTGCTTCCACTGACTTTATCCAACAAGTATATTACCTACGTTACATTCTTCACATTCAACCATTTAATAGGCAACAAATTTCTATCTTCTTATTTATCTCAGATAGTGCTTTGTAAGGTAATATTATCTGGAGTGCAGCAAAAAAGGTGGTTTAAATGAACGCAGATGTCATCTGCACTGTTGTGATGGGAGGAGCTAAGATTATTGGTACAGTATGTTATGGATCCTAGGATTTCTTCCTGTGACTATTTGTAGTAATTAGAGATGTGCCCTGACTCTCGTGTTTTGGTTTTGGATTCATCTTCATGTTTCGGGTTTTGCAAACCCACCCTTAAGTGTTTTGGTTTTGGATCCGGATTTAGCAAAAAAAAAAGTGATAAAAAGTTTTTTAAAACATCTAAAAACTCTCATCTTCTCGCACAGTTTGAAGGTGGGAGTTTGTCCCGCAACTCGCACATGTAATAGGGTGATAGTTTGGGGCCGCAAGTTTAACTGGCATGCTAGTTAAACTGCGGGTAAGCTCGCACCTTGCAATTCGACTTTCGAAGGTTAGACAGAATCCTTCACAAATCAGTGAGATCCATGATGGTTTCTGACTGTAAAAAGCTAGTAAAATGTTAAAAATAAAAAAAAAATGGAGTGGGGTCCCACCCTAAAAGCACAACCAGCACCGGGCTTTTTTGAGGCGGTCCTGGTTGTAAAAATACTGGGGAAAAAAGTCATAGGGGTTCCCCGTATTTTCAACACCTAGCACTAGGCTCAGTGAGCCAGTCCAGGTTGTAGAAATACGGTGGACAAAATGAGTAGGGGTCACCCGTATTAACCACAACCAGCACCAGGCTCTTTCTAGCGGGGGTGTAATATCGCAGCCGTGGGACCCGCTTCACCGGGTCCTCCGGCCAAAGCATTGATCATCCCAAGCTAGTCAGTCTAGATGGGGATCCCTGAGGAGGTGGGTCCCTCCTCTCCAGGGCAATCCGGGCCTGGGCTGGTAGCCTGGAGCTATTCCCATAACACCTGGGCGTTGGGTGCCGAGTTGATGGTGTAAAAAATAGATAAAATAATATTGCCCTTTACAGGAGAACTAGAGGTCCCAGCAAGCTCACCAGACATGCTGGTACTTGGAGAACTACAAGTACCAGCATGTGGGGCATTAAGGGCCCACTGGTACCTCTAGTTCACCTGCAAAATAAATATTTAAAAAAAGACAGGACACACACATAAAAGGTATTATTCTTTTATTACACATACACTCGCTCACTCACTCACTCACCTGCACTCACACTACATACTTCCCTTGTCCCTCCCTAGTGCCGGTCTGTCCCTTCTCCAGGAGGATCCACATCGGTACCTGAAAAAAAAACATGCTTACTTACCTTTTGGTTCTGGTCCTCTTCATTCCATGTAGGCTTTCACATCTTCATAAAATAAAAAGAGACAAGCCCAGACCCAGTGGACATAGGTCCTGATTCAGCAAGGATCACTGATGCGATCACGGCTGCAATCGCACACCCAGGTCTGCTGTGAAAGTATCTAATGCACGCAAACACAAAGCGCTCGCACGGACAACATGCAGACGCCCACTTCCCCTCTCTCACATCTGTAATACCTTGCAAACCTCCTCAAACATCGGAAATATCGAGTACCATCGACCCCTCACGCAGAGTTACAGCAGCCCTGATCTTACCTCTAAATTTCTGACCTCGTTGCAAGCATTGACTACTCAATCTGCATATGCAATCGCAGAGGCTAATTTGTGCACACCCATGCAACGGCGTTCAAACGGACAGGCACGCCTGCGTTTCTCTGACCATCACCCCGTCACCAACCCCAAACGCTCACTGCCTGTCACTCATTCTATGGTGACTCTACATGTTCTCCGGGATCGCAATGGTGCCCTTGTGCACGCACACTGCCATGCATATGCATGCGCAGTATGCAATAATCGGATGTCTGTGTACGCTTTAGCAATAGCGATCCTTGCTGTATGAGGCCTATAGTATCATCCTCTAAGGACGGTACTTTGTGAATGACGCTCCAGTCACTGCATTTCCTATAAAAATGCATTGGCTGAATGTTCATTGGCTGATAGAGGCGAGACTTCAATGGTGGGAACAGCTAGGTTACTAAAGTGAATTCCCACCATTGAAGTCTACCACGCCTAAATCTCGGCTACACTCGTTGGGCAAAGATCTTGGGCCAAATGTGATACAGTACTTATAGCATGAAACATATACTCATACTTTTTTTTTAGAACTCACCCACTGTAATAGGGTGTGCAAGAACATACAAACTCGCATGTTACTCGCATTTTCACAACTCGCAATGCTGAGACTCGCATCTAGATGTTTTCCCAACGAAACATACAACTCAGCCAATGTAATAAATGTTTTTAACTCGCACAAGATTATTTATATAAAACTCTCAAAATAATAGAGTATAGCATAGTGGATAGAGTATAAACAGGTCCGAGTTGGACAGAAGCATGCACAGATCAGTGAGATCCGTGAAGGCTTCTATGTGAAAAATAAATGAAATTGTTAAAGTAATATAAAAAAAAATGACGTGGCCCTCCCCCTAAGAGCACAAGAGTGTTATCCCTTATTGTAATTGTTTTCAGATGTTCATATACCAAGTACAGTACAGTATTTCAGCACACATGAGAAAAACTAGCTGGCCTAATCCTGAGTTGCACGCAATGCCGATATCCGCGCAAATGGTCGAAGTTTAATAACTGCACATGCATCGAAGTGTAAAAAGTTGTTCCGGTGCATACATCCCATGGTGTGTACGCACTGAAGCGCGCGGTATCCAAAGTGTCTTGGAAACGTTCTGGTCGTTCCTGAGCAGTGACTGGGAGGCGACTATTCACATGCACGTATATGGTCCATCTTGTGGGCGTAGGATGGTACTGTTGCGGGCGCGTCGCTGAACTGGTTGCAAACTCAGGTGCTTAATCGCTTACATTGGAGGCCACGGTGTGATGGAGATTGCAAGTTTATATGGTGCGACCGATAGCTGCATCAAAAGACTCACAAAACGATATTTCAGAGTGGACAACTTAGTACTTCTACATTCAAAAGTGACGGCTACAGTATATACCCGGGAAGTGCTTATAGCTTCTTCAGCAGAAAATTGCACACGCCATACAGGCAAACACGCACACACAGTCGCTGCAGCGTCCAACTTTTTACTATGCGCGCCATATTAAGAAAATAACTTTGAACAGAAGTACACCCATTTGTCCTCACAGTTTGCCGCTGAGCAATTAGGTATTAGTTACTTACTGAGTAAATGTTAAATCTAGAAACACTATAACTAACAAAAATCAGCCATAACATTAAAACCACTGACAGGTGAAGTGAATAACATTGATTACATCAGGGCCTAATTCAGCAGCGTACGTAATTGAAATTTACGTACGCAGATTGAGCGATTGATAGCCATTGCGCATGTGTACAAGATGCACTGTGCATGTGCTGCGATCGCACTGTGATTACGGCCGCACATAGGAATCTATCGCAGAGTGCATCACAGGATGTCATTGTGTTGGGGCGGTGACGGGGAAGTGGTCAGAAAAATGCAGGCGTGCCTGTCTATTTGAACGCCGTTTCATGGTCGTGCTTAAATTAGCCACTGCGATTGCATACGCAGCGTGAGAGCTCTCTGCGTGCGAAGAGACTCGCAGTGTCTGCGGCTGGTCAGACCTGGTGTAAATGCTGCATAACTGGCCGATGGGAGTCAATGGTACAGATGCAGGGGCGGATTGGGATGGAAAACCAGCCCGGGAAATTTCTGGAAGCAGCCCTTATGGGGGCGTGTCTGTTGTGGGGGGCGGGGTCTGTTGAGGTGGCGGGGTCTGTGGAGGAGGGCAGGATACTCCCTCCTCTTAAGGCCTGGAGGGGCTTTTGCAAGCTACTGAGGGGAGCAGGGTTGGCAACAGAAATCTTGGTGAATGATACACTCTTTTTGGAGACCTCCATCCCTCTGCACTATGGGCATGATCCAGACCCGTTCGCTATGAGCGTACGCTCGCTCGATGCGTATGCAAATATTTGAAAGTGACGCGGTGGGGAGCGATCGCTCTCCAAGGCATAAGCACGCCCATCTTACCTGTTCGAGCGTATGCAGACTCCCATTAGCGTATGCAGAGACGCCCACTGACTCACGTCATCTCCTGGAAGTTTGAGAAAACATTGGTACATCGACCACTATCGCAATGGAACGCAGTGCTTGTGGTAGCTTTATTCTACCGCAAACATTGCGAGGAAAACAGAGTAAAAAAATGGCTGGTGACATGTACCATGACGCTGGCTGCTAATTATGCACGCCTCTAAAACGGCGTTGAAACATTCGGGCACGCCTGCGTTCGCACCTCCACTCCCCCGTTTTTACTGGACTGCCCCTGTTACCACCCACAAACGGCCTCTCCTGTCACTCACTCTGCTGGGCTGGCTTTGCTGTGCGAGCGAGGGATCTGCGAACGCACTGTGTAGTTTGCGCACGCGCACTGTGATCCATACGCATGCGCAGATTAGCAACCATCGGCAATAGCGAGCGCACTGCGGATTGCTTCCGGGTCTGAATCAGGCCCTATGTACTGGCCAGTCAGTTTGGAGGTCTTTTTTCTTACAGATATGGCGTTTGAGCCTCACTGGGCAGTGTCTTCAGCTGGTATTCACTATTCATGTAAATCACACTGTCTGGAAGATGCCTGTTTATGTAGAAATATACAGGTCCCTTGTGGTTCTCCAGGCTCCCTGTGTCTCTCCATATCCAGGCCTCCATGTCTCTCTCCAGGACCCCCTGCATTTCTCCATACCCAGGCCCACCTGTAGCTCTCAGCTTCATTCTCCCAGCCCCAGTGTGTCTCTCAGCCCATTCCCCCAGACCCAGTGTGTCTCTCAACCCCATTCCCCCAGACCCAGTGTGTGTCTCTCAGCCCCATTCCCCCAGACCCAGTGTGTGACTCTCAACTCCATTCCCCCAGACCCAGTGTGTCTCTCAGCCCCATTCCCCCAGACCCAGTGTGTGTCTCTCAGCCCCATTCCCCCAGACCCAGTGTGTGTCTCTCAGCCCCATTCCCCCAGACCCAGTGTGTCTCTCAACCCCATTCCCCCAGACCCAGTGTCTGTCTCTCAGCCCCATTCCCCCAGACCCAGTGTGTGTCTCTCAGCCCCATTCCCCCAGACCCAGTGTGTGTCTCTCAGCCCCATTCCTCAGCTCCAGTGTGTGTCTCAACCCCATTCCTCAGCTCCAATGTGTGTCTCAACCCCATTCCTCAGCTCCAGTGTGTCAGCCTCATTCCCCCCAGCCCCTGTGTGTGTCTCAGCCCCAGTGTCTGTCAGCCTCATTCCTCCCAGCCCAGTTTGTGTCTGCCTCATTCCCCCAGCCTCAGTGTCAACCCCATTCTCCAGCCCCAGTTTGTGTCTGCCTCATTCCTCCCAGCCTATGTGTGTCTCAACCCCATTCCTCAGCCCCAGTGTGTCAGCCTCATTGCCCTCATCCCCCGTGTCGCAGCCCCAGTGTGTGTCAGCCTCATTCCTCCCAGCCCATGTGTGTGTCAACCCCATTCTCCAGCCCCAGTGTGTGTCAGCCTCATTCCTCCCAGCCCGTGTGTGTGTCAACCCCATTCTCCAGCCGAAGTGTGTGTCAGTCTCATTCCCACCAGCCCGTGTGTGTCTCAACTCCATTCCCCAGCATGTGTCTCAGCCCCACCCCCCAAGCCCCAGTGTGTCTCAACCCCATTCCCCAGCCCCAGTGTGTGTCATCACCAATGTTTGTCTGCCTCATTTCCCCCAGCCCGTGTGTCTCAGCCCGTGTGCCCCAGCCCCAATGTATGTCAGCCTCATTCCCACCAGCCCTGGTGTTTGTCTCAACTTTGCCCTCCCATCCACCTGTGCAGACGCCGCCATCACAACTTACCTGCCACTGCTCTTTTTGGCTGCTCGCTGCTTCTCTGTTCTCTCGGCCCGTGGCGTCACTGTGCAGGCTGCTGTCCTGTGCTGGAAGTGGGGGGTTGGGCCAGGCTGCAGAGGAGCCGTCAGTGGAGATTGACAGGCTCCGCTCTGCAAAGGATTGTGGGAGGACCTGCTGCGGCTGCGCAGCATCTCTTCTGTCAGCCTTTTTTTTTTACCATTAACTGTTAGCTGAGCTCCGATCGCAGCAGCGGGGGTGAATTGGGTGGCCGCCGGCCAATGTAGGGACCAGCCCGGTGTCCCGGCGGCCCGATCTGCTCCTGTACAGATGTATACGCATGAGTGCGAGGTTGGAGGGATATGAGAAAGCAGCAGTGGGCCTCTATATGCCGGCTGAGCCATGGCAGGCAGTAGCACATTTTTGCAGCTGCGTTCTGTATAAAATCGCAGCTGCCATTGCAATTGCGTACGCAAATGAATCAGGCCCTCAGTTATTAAAGATGATGTGTTGGAAGCAGGAAAGTGGACAAGCGAAAGGATCTGAGCAACTTTGACAAGGGCCAAATTGTTCCTCAATTCCCCAGCACCTTGTTATATCTAGTGGGACTTAGCGAAAGGGGTATAGGGAGGGTGTTTGATAGAATTATTTGTGTTGTATGTTGTTCTTATTAGTTTATGAAACCTACAGTATGTGACAATAATTTTGGCTGCTTGTTTGCATGAAAAAGGAAGGAAGGAAGAGAATGTTTGAAAGACTAAAGAAAACACTCAACAAGTTTGGTGACCTGGGAAATAAATAGATCTTTCAATGAAAAAAAATGTCCATGTAAATTAGGGTGAATCAACATTTTCAGGTTTAATACAGTACAGGTTGAGTCTCCCATATCCAAAATGCTTGGGACCAGGGGTATTTTGGATATCGGAATATTCCGTATTTTGGAATAATTGCATACCATATTAAAATGTCTTAGGTATAGGACCCAAATCTAAACCACAGAATGCATTTATGATTTATATACACCTTATACACACAGCCTGAAGGTAATTTTATACAATATGTTTAATAATTTTGTGGCTCAAACAAAGGTTGTGTACATACATGAAATTTATTTATGTGTCATATACACCTTATACACACAGCCTATAGGTCAATTTATACTTTATTTTTAATAATTTTGTGCCTTAAACAAAGTTGTGTTCATCAAACCATCAAAAATCTAAGTTTTCACTATCTCAGTCATGCTAAAAATATTCCGTATTTCGGAATATTCCGTATTTCGGAATATATGGATATGGGATACTCAACCTGTAATCTTAAATTTAATGCACACAATCTTAGATTAGATTTATTGGCTATGTTTTGCTAATGTAAGTCATATTATTAATTTACTGAACTTGTCTGCACATTTTCTAGCATTGTGCATCCATTCACTGGTAATTCCTACACCTCTCCTGTTTTTTGGTTGCAAAATTCTAACTATTATTATACTACTACTACTATTATTATAAGTTACATTGATTACACATGTCTCCAAAGTGTTTTTATGTTGTATCTTCTATAGTGTACACACATCATCTCCTTATATATGAGAATTCCCTTAACCATTCATTCACCAGACGATTCACCCTATGGGGGGAATTCAATTAAGGGCGAATCCATTCACCCGGCCGAATCCGTGCGGCAGCCTCCACGCTTTACTGCTGCGGGATCTTGCACAAAAGTGTTCACTGCCCCGTTTGGTAGCGAGCACTGTAGTGTGAATCGGGCGTATGGCCGGCTGGGCAAAGGATGCCTGACGGGCTGCCGTTGCCGGCGTTTAATCGCTACGGCAATGGCAATTCACACCCCATGCCGACAATTGAATTCCCCCTATATCCACAAAGCTGCTAGACCTCAATATACATAATAAACACCTACAATAAGAAAGGCATTGCTGCACCAAAGTCGTAAAAATTGTGCAAAGCAGACAAATCAGAGCAGACAAATCAGACTTAGCAGTGTGACTTAGCAGTGTGTATAGGGCAGTGCGAGTGTAGTAAATAGCGCACATATAGATATATGTTTTTCCTCTCACACCAACTATGAATGAAATGCGTCATACTGGTTACATGCTAGTTTTATAAAGTCATGTGATGGTGCCTGCTGCTTTCCAATTGGCTAATTTTCTTATTAATTGGCTATGACTGGTCTAATTCTAATATGGACCATTCCCAGTGTGTTTTTTTATTTGCAGATGAAGGGTGCACAACCGTCAGATACATAATACAGTCCTTTGTTACTGACCTCATATGGAGTCCCAGCTAACAACAAAATAAAGCTGAGCACCTCTCATCTACCAACTCCTCAATTCTTAATTATTTGCATTATTATTTTTTTTCATGTTTTTTATTTTTTCATTTTGTCCATGAGTTCTGTATATTGACAGCATACGCTGCCTTCTATTGCCCCTTCCGAGCATACTATTGTCCAAATAGGCCCACAAAGTGGAAATCATGCCATGTATTTATTATTAGGGTCCAAACGCCTTACATGGATGAAATTCTATTTTATGTGCCTCTTATTAGGCAAACTTCAAGATGTATTTAAGCTGAATTATTGTAATTGTAACAGCATGTGCAGAACATGTTTATAGTGCAAGCATACCAGTCAGATCGATCTGTTTGAGAACACACGATAATTGATGCACCGGCCTGGAGAGCAGAGAGATTGCAGATTTATAAGGCTGATTAATTGCGACGTTATAGGAGTTTAAGTTACTGACATTGTTTCTCCAACTGTCCCGAGCCCCCAAGGAAAACAGTCAGAATAAATAAATAATGGGAGGAATACGCTGACAGTCTTCTGAAAAATGAAACTGGAGATACTGACACCATCACAAAATCTAAATTCAGATATTTTAGCCCTGACCCTGGGATGGCTATTCCTGGACCTCTGCAATATAAACACAGACACAGAAATTGTGGAGAAGCTTAATTTATTGCTTTACTATAAATACATGTAAACAGTGAACTGGGAAAGTAAAAGCATTAGAAGGACAGTGCATATGGATTGTGCCCAACTGTTTCCAATGTGCGTTGAAAGTCTCAGGATTTAAAGCTTATATAGGGGTCTATGTACTAAGCCTTGGAGGGAGATAATGTGCCAAGCAATCAGCTCCTAACTGTCATTTTTCAAACACAGCCTGTAAACTGACAGTTAGGAGCTGATTGGTTGGTACTTTATCTCATACTTGCCGACTTTGCAGATCTCCTCCCCGGGAGCAGTCTGGAGAGGAGATACGGCAAACATATTCGGGGGTCGAGGCCGGACTGTAGATGTCATCAGGCTCCGCTCCACCACAGGAAATATCCGTGATTGGCGGGTCCGTAAGCAGGTGGGGGCTAAATGACGCAATTTAGCCCCCGACAGACCTGTGAATCCTAGAAAAATCTCATCCTGCCCACTTCACCAGGAAGTGGGCGGGATATCAGCCTATAAATCAGGAGCCTCCCGCAACTTTTGGGAGTGTAGGCATGTATGCTTTATCTCTCTCAACTTTGGCTCTCTCCAAGGCTTGGTACATAGGGGTCTATTCATGGAGCAGTGAAAAGCCCTTTATCAGTGATAAATGGGCTTTTCACTGCTTTGTCCTATTCACAGAAGGGGTTACCGTGGTTAAAATCCCAGCTCTGTGTCAGGAGTGCTTCCCCATACACTAGTATGGGGAGAGCGATTCATAGAAGCACGGAAAGCTCAATTTCCGTTTCGCTTCTAAAAAAATGTCTCCATATCAAGATGGCGTAATGCGCCTCCTGAGGGAAGAGCAGGGAAGACAGCTGTCTCCCCGCCTCCTTACCTTGCAGGGTCACCTCACTCTGCTTACAGCCCACTGCCGGCTCCCTCTGCCCCCACACCCCGCAATATATTAGTGAGGTGACTTGACATATACATATGCCGGGTCAAAGCTGAATCCCCGACTTGCACCCCCCACCCCAAGACCCCTTGCCGCTCCTGCGACCTGTAACCTGGCGTGGGTACAGAAAGGACCTGCTTTTCACTCGCCGGTTACGCAGAGGACCGCAGGAGAAGACAGGATTGCCGGCACCCTCGTTATTGGATCGCTTCACGTAAGTATGCATGAGTTGCTACTTAGCAAAGCTATATATCGCATCGAGCTGATGTGATATATATAGTGAAAAGTAACAATTCAGTTTTCATATTCTTGAATAGAACCCATAGTTTATCCCTGGATTTGCCCTTATTTTCACTATTGAAGAACTGATTAATAAAGGGCTTATTTAGTCTGAATGTTGGATGTAATTCTTAATAGGTATCTTTTAAGGATTCAGCCTAAATTCTGATTTTATAAAAGCAATGAATTTGCGAGTTGGTCACTGGAGCAGATTTAATGCTACAAAGGGGTTAAAACATTTTCAATTTACCGAAACTTGTTCATCAAGCATCTCGGGTCTTGAGATACAATATAAAGTCATTGTCAGGAGGCAAACAGTAGAGGGCCAAGCTACTTAAGCAAGATGTCTCCTGCAGTTGTGACACTTGTGTGCAGTGCTGAGTGTATAGCTCTAGCAGGTAGCCGTACAGGAGGCTGGAAAAGCGGTAATACTGTGAACATGGCAGGTTTCTATTGGAGCTCAGAGCTAAGTAGGAGACATCCGTCTCCACTGTGTCCCTCTTACACGGTGGCAACATGGCACTGTGCATGGGCAGTTCTAACCTTTGCAGCCATCTTGGAATAGGGAATGAAGCCTCCCTGGAGGAACAAAATGGAGTCTGTGCAGGTTGAAACAAAGCCCCATTGGTGTAATAGGGCTTTTGGTCAGTTAATAAATCTGATTTTAAATGTAAACATCTACAATGAGCAATCCCTTTAGTGTCATAAAACCCAAATGACCTGTGTGAAAAAAATATCAAAATCAGATTGTGCTTATTTGCCAGCCTCAGGTTCGTGCACCTGAGATCTTATAGGCAGCCAGCAGATCTCAGCAACTTCAGCAGAAGAGGAGGAGGAAGTTAAGGGGTGAAGATGCCAGGTGGGGTAGGTAGGTAAATGTGTTGGACAAGAGGAAAATTGTGTTGTGAGTGCACAGTGGAAAAGTGGGTGGAGGGGCAAATGGTAGATATAATAACGGTATGCAATCGGGAAGCCGACTGCCTAAATACCGGCAGCCGGCTTCCCGACTATCATATCCCGGCAAGGGTGAAATGCCGGGCGTCTAGATGTAGACGCCCGGCATTTCCCCGACGCCGGGAGACTGGCGCCCGGCATCCCGATCGTAGTGATGCCAGGCGCCGCGAGCGGACAGCCGCGGGGGGGGAGGGTTAGGTTTAGGGCTCCCGGGGGGGACTTAGGGTTAGGCAGCCCCCCGGGAGGGTTAGGGTTAGGCTAGGGGAAGGGAGGGTTAGGGTTAGGCACCCCCGGGGGGGACTTAGGGTTAGGCACCCCCCGGGGGACTTAGGTTTAGGCAGCGGGGAAGGGGGTGGTTAGCGTTAGGCACTTAGAGGGGGGATTAGGGTTAGGCACTTGGGGGGAGGTTAGGGTTAGGCACCCCTAAGGAGGGTTAGGGTTAGGAGGGTTAGGTTAGGTTAGTAGATACTCACCTATCCACGATCGGGATTTCCAGCGCTGTCGGGCTTCCGCTGCCGGGATCTCTGCTGATGTCGGGCGGTATTTCATGCCAATTCCATAATAACAGAGGTTATTATATGAAAGGTACCCCCTTAACCCTTCCACCTTTTCCTCTCATCACTTTCTTTACTTTCCCCATTTTATTCTATTGTTTGACTTCCCTCCTTTTGTCATGTAGGTTATGGTCTCTCCACAGTTACAGCTTCACAGTAACAGTAAACAAATTAACATAGATATATACTGTAAGGGCAAAGGGCCTAATTCAGACCTGCTGGTCGATGTTTGGCCCCTGCGCATGCGCCGCCTCTGGCGTATGCATGCGCGAGCCCCAGCGAGCGACTGAAGTTCAGTCGCTCCGGGGCTCGCAACAAGACGGGGCGGCTGTCGATGTTGATTGACAGCTCGCCCCATTTTGTAGGCAGGGAGGGGGGGATGGCTGCACAAACGCAGGCGTCCCCTTAGGAACGCCTGGCGTTTGTGGGCGGTCCTACTGACATCACTGGTGATGTCAGTAGTGGACTTCCTGCTCTATTAGAGCAGGAAGTCCACTCGTGCTTGCGGGGGTCTCGTCGCATCGCCAGGCCGCTCGCGCAAGCTGTGTGTGGTCACCCACAGCTATGCGAGCAGCCTGGAGGCAAAAAAAAACCGCCCTGATTCAGAGCGATTGCTCGCAAGCAGCGGGTGCCTCTGAATCAGGCCCAAAGTCACTTGCTTATTTTTACTCCTTGGTTCCCAAATATGAATCAGCCCCGATACATGCAGAATTCCAAATGATGTAACAAGACCTAAGGTGAGGGGGTGCTGCTCACAAAAGCTTACATTCTAAAAGTACCACAGAAGACACAGAGTAAGCATGAGGTAACAGAGCAGTGGTGGCAAAATGTGTAGCATTAGGGGGTGTTGGAGGAGTTGTGGTAGGCTTCAGGGCACGTTTAAAGGCTTGGAGGCTAGGCGAAAGTCTGATTGATGTCAGATGCACGCTTGCCATCAATATTTACCTGGTAGGTACAACAAATTATCATACTGAGGCTTACAGTAGTACCACAATTTTAGTTTATTCTGCAGTTTCTATGTCAGACCTTGGTTAAGTCAGAGAACACATTATTCTGTTGTCTAGGTAGCCAGACAGGAATGCATCATTATGTTCTTAAGGGCATTATTGTAGGTTATTTGTCTTTCCATGCGTTTAATAAATAGCACAGAAACAGTTAATAACAACGCTTTGATCAATCCAGCATTTTGAAGCCAAACTGACATTATGCAGGGCATAGCGGTATTTTTTGCATAACATCATTTGTCATTTGCATTCCACTTTCTCCTCAGGGACAGTTAGCAGTGTAACATTAGACTGGCCCCTTTCTAGATATTTGTTGGGTAAACTTGGCAATGATTTTTGAAAAGCCAGGTCCTCTCAGCACCTCATTCTCGGTACTTAGGACTGAAAGACTATTAAGTTGATCTTCTCCTATTGAGCTCCTGACCCTAACTTTGATGCATTTTGCTTTTCAGAGGTACCATTGCAATCTGATGCTATTATTGACAGACAGAAAAAAGGAGTTAGTTCAAGGCTTGGAAAAGCATAGAAT
This sequence comes from Taudactylus pleione, assembly GCA_031769625.1. NCBI lineage: Eukaryota > Metazoa > Chordata > Amphibia > Anura > Myobatrachidae > Taudactylus > Taudactylus pleione. The sequence goes on from JAUIMM010000638.1 coordinate 889,589, forward strand.
CACCCAGTGATGTGCAGAGAGTTCGGATAACATTTTGTATGTTATCTTGTTTTGTAAAAATAAATTAATATAACTTATACAACTATTGAAGATTTGACGTGTTGCATATCGTGGGCAATTTTCAGATTATTTGATGAACGTATAAGGCTTTCTAGGCAATAGATTTGGCAAAAATGACTGAACACATTATTTTTAAACATTTACAGTCCGTGCTGGACTTTTCGCTCCACATCGGAGATTTTCCAGGGATAAAGTATCGGGCGCGCATCCGCTTTATCCCCGTATTCAATATAAAAGCTACGAAAACGGGAAGCTGCGAAGTGGGATCTGCGTAAAAATACGAAATTTTCATGGAATAAATTGTAGGACCCCCCTAAAGTTGTAAAACCATCTGGGATTACTATGGGTACCCCCGTTTTAGCCTGCAAATGAGTCGGGGATTTAAATAGCCGCGGCAGGTGTTTTTTTCCAGACATTGAAGAAGTGATGCAGAAGAGCACTTAGGTTTTTTTTTCGTTTTTTTAAGTGGTCCCATCAAATTTGGGGTACATGAAAATGGGTACTAGCATATTTTTATGTCCCTAAAGTAAGTTTTTAAAAATTCTGCAACTATGCACCTGCCGCTAATAATCTATTCTAGAAAACACCTGCCGCATACTTGCAGAATAGCCCTGAACCTATTTCCCTATTGTTAAACACTTTTTTCCTTTTTTCACCCCAATTTTTTTATAAATTTTTTGGGGTGTCCCTATTTTATTTTTAAACATTTATTTGACACAGTTATTTTTAAAATGTCATTCCCAGGGGTGCAGGCTATTTTTTTTTAAGCCTGCTCCCCTAAACCCCCATTCTGCACTTTTTTTCGCCACCATTTCAGTGGTGAAAAGTTATCCCCGTTTTTTTTCAAAGACTTTTCGAACCTGCGAAAAGTCTTTGAAATTGAATACGGTGTAAAACCAAAACCTGCGATAATGACATCATCGGTGCGCAAACATCGCAAAAACTGAGTTTTCGCTCCATATTGAATACCCCTATTAGGGGAATATTTACTAAAGTGCAGATTTTTAGAAGTGGAGATGTTGCCCATAGCAACCAATCAGATTCTAGCTATTATCTGCTAGAAGGTGCTAGATAAATGATAAGTAGACTCTGATTGGTTGCTATGGGCAACATCTCCACTTCTAAGATTGCAGGTGCTTTTATGACGGACGAATTTCACTTTTATTAAAACTTCACTTTAGAGACATTAAAGTATGCTAGCACCCATTTTTAGGTACCCCAAATTTGAAAGGACTACTTATTTTCACCAAAAACTACTGATTAATGCCATTCTTCACCACTTGTGCAAAGACGCTAATAAGAAGCTATTGAAACAACTTAAGAACCCCAAACACTCTTATTAGGGCTATTAGTACACATCTACATTGGTTCCCTATGTTAGTGCATCTTTTTATGGTGTTCAGCCTGATTTCCCAAACTCTGACAGCACTTTCCGCCTGTTCCGACTTCGTGGCTTGCCGTTTTCGCATGCCTTGGAATTGAATAGGGCGAATAGTGGGGACGCGCACGATAAGTTTCCGCGCCCAAAACATGCAATGTAGGCGGAAAGTCGGGCAGGCGAAACTTTATCGCGGACGCAAAACTAATTGAATATGGTCCATAGTCAGATATAAAAAGTTGGTCCTGATGAAAAATATTGCATAATATATTGTCAGTGCCCGAGCTATAACTAACCATGGCAATCAGCCAGGATAACAAGTTTTATGAAGCGTGGAAAAAAGTAATGACATAATGTCACTCATTAATTGTTATTGTTTTCTCAGAAGGGCCCCGCACTGGCATAATCAGATCCACCGCTAGCATACAAAGACGCAGCATCAGACAAACATCAGTCCCACCATCGGACCACTGAGCAACTCTATGGTTGCTCAGAATGTCTGTCACAAGTAAGACGCCGGGGCCAGAAGCACTGCATCAGAAGACACAGTCGCTGGCCCCAGAACAGTTGCGACACGTCTGCATTTTAGTCACCACACCCCCGTTACCTTCCCCAAATGGTCATTGCCTTTAAATCACTTTGCAAAGTAATTTTCACAGTGACTGCCATCGGAAGACCATCGAGGCACATCTGCAGTGCGGCTCAGACGCACTCGCAGTACACAAAGCATCGGACAGTTGCTAAAAAAAGAAAAAAATCAAAACTGCGCCCACTTCGGAATCCGTTTCATTTTGTCAGGCGCTGACATGGGGCAGATGAGGCTCAGTGGTCATGTGATGTGATATACAGTATACAATAATACAATATGCTGCTCCTCAGTGTCTGTGACAAAAACACGGAACACCCTTTTCCCCCACCCGCGCTTGCTCCACTCAAGAAGAATGCTCTGGTTTGGGTGAGTGAGGGGTACTGCATTTAGTAAGGTTTCACTTCCACGGGATGGGGTTATTGAATAAATTTGGTCACAAATCCATTAAGGGCCGGGTTCTGAGCCGCATGTTGCTGCATCTTGTGAATTTTATCATACGCCATAGCAAACATACGTATCATGCGTACAGTCACCTTAGCAATACAGTATGGGGCTCATGTATCAATGAGTTTTATCATACGCAACGAGTTTTAAAACTCATTGCATATGATAAATGGTGCTCCAGCCAATCAGCTCCTGTCATCTGTTTGAAAAATGACAGTTGGGATCTGATTGGCTGGAGCACCATTTATCATATACAACGAGTTTTATCATACTCAACGAGTTTTAAAACTCATTGCATATGATAAATGGTGCTCCAGCCAATCAGCTTCTGTCATCTGTTTGAAAAATGACAGTTGGGAGCTGATTGGCTGGAGCACCATTTATCATATGCAATGAGTTTTAAAACTCTACTAATGATAAAACTTGTTGATAAATGAGCTCCTCTATCTGCAATCCAAATGCGGCCGCAAACAGAGATGCATAAGAGTCAGAATAAGGTCCAAAATGAAGAACCCCCTGAATGGCTGGTCCTTTGGGATCGCTGGAGGAAGAGATTGAAAGGCTAGAGAAATTACTATTGTGCCTGGTGCAAATAGAAGTCCATTTGTTCTGATTTGTATGAACACACAGTATCTTCTCTCACCCCTGGTCTGTAACACTTGGAATCATTTACCATCGTCAGCGCAGAGACCTGACCCAACTCTACCCTTGTCTTTATTTCTACTCAGAACAGATCTCCCGCTGCTCTCGACTTTTATATGCAGCCTTTTCAGACATCTGAGTCACTAATCTTTTAATATCCGGGCCCATTCTCCCAGCTAATGAGCTAACCTACTAATCATTCCTACAATGAGGGAAGCAAGCTTTTCAGCAGCTATAATTTGTTTCATTGCATGAGACTGCTGTTTAGACTTTTATGTTTTCCTTTAATGACAATACTAATTTAAGCAGCTCCGTTGGCATCTGTGGCAGACACTCTGACTGTTGACATTTGGGCAAGAAAGTCATAATGATGTGATCTCATGCAATCACCATTGGTTCCATGTGCAACCTTAGTCCACAGTACATGTTTTATGGGTTTGATGCGGAAACAAATTGGAATTACTGTAGATATTCTATCCCATACTTGCACATTGCTCCCCCCCAAACCATTTGCTTTTTTTATTTGTATATTACTTTTAATATTTGCTTTATTAGTTACCATCTTTTTATACACACATACAATATAAATGTTACAAATATTGATGATAATAATTAGAGATGAGCGGGTTCGGATCTCAGAGATCCGGACCCACCCGCATTTCGGGGATCCGGGGCTATCCAAGCGATCTGCCTGTCAGCCCCGGATCCCTCACCCGAGGCAAAACCTCGCGACCTCGCTGTATTTTGTATTGAGCGGGCTTAACACTGATTGGCTGAGAGAGCCGTCTGTCACGGCTCTCAGCCAATCAGTGTTAAGCTCATTGAAAACAGCACACAGAAGAAAAAGAAGATGGCGCCCGCCATCCCCCGCTGCCGACACCGCTGGCACCCCCACTGGCAGCATCCCCCGCTGCAAACATTGCCGGCACCCCTGCACTGCTGCCCCATGTACTGAGGACACCATCAGCAACCCCTGGTCTGCTGACACCACCGGCAACCCTGCATTGAGAACACCCCTGCACTGCCGACATAGTCAGCAAACCTGCACTGAGGACACCGCCGGCACCCCCGCTCTGCCGACACCGCCGACACCCTGCATTGAGAACACCCCTGCACTGCCGACACAGTCAGCAGACCTGCACTAAGGACACCGCCGGTACCCTTCACTGAGAACACTGCCAGCACCGCAGCACTGCCATTCCATATACTAAGGACACCGCCTTCAATCCCCGCACTGCCAACACAGCCAGCAAAATTGATTTGATATTACTGGAAATAAATGTTATTGAGGTTAATTATACTGTAGGAACAAAAACAGGCCCATTTTATGTGATTTTAGCTGTTTTTATGATTTTTTAAGAAAAAAATCCAGATCCAAAACCAAAACACGAAAACAAAACATGGAGGTGAGGTTTTGGCAAAACCAATCCAGATCCAAAACCAGGGGGGATCCAGATCCAAACCCAAAACACGAGGGTCAGCGCACATCTCTAATAATAATCTCGGAGGTGGTTTCAGAAACCCAAATCTGTTCTACTTTGTTGACTCATTTCAGTCTCCCCCCCACTGTTTTACATTATCCTCTCTCCCCCCCACCCCATGTTTTGCATTATCCACTCTCACCCCCACCCTAAGTTTTGCATTGACCTCTCTTCCCCGTGTTTTCCACTATTCTCCCCATGCCCGAGTGGATAACTTACCTCAGGCTGCCACCATCCCCTTGTGCTCCCTCGTCCTCTATCTCCAAGTCTGCTCCTACAGGCACTGCTGCCACTTCATCAATACCAGAACTTTGCCACATGATGTCTGCGGCTCTGTCAGGGACAGGTTTCACCTGCGAGTACTGACTCAGGATCTGGGTGCCCTGGTTGTCACATGTTCTGTGTGTGGGGACTCATGGGAGACTGCCAGTGGCAGATTTTACCTAGGGACCCAGTAAAATCCAAAAATCCACCACCTCCAATAAGTCCATGCACTGGCTTCACTCTGGCAGTGGCTTTCCTTGGAAGCACTATCTGCTAATCAGACAGGCAAAACTGGGGGGTGGTCCAGGGGTGCACCCATTAGCACTGTTCGCTGATCCACTATATTAACAAGGACAATCCCATTGCCCCCCGGCCAGTCCGCTGGCCAACCCACCTCTCCACCTGCTGCCTGCCCACCGCCACGCAATAAAGTTTTTTTTTTTTTGGAGACCCGATGTTGTGACATCATGATGTGACACCGGGCCGCAGAAGCGTTGCGTGAGAAGTAGGACTTGGAGCAGCAAGAGGGCAAGTGTGGTGGCTGGCTGGGGCTGGAGACAAAGAAGGGGGCTGGGCTAGTGAGACACAGAAGGGGGGTTGGGCTGGAGACACACAAGGGGGGCTGGCAGAAGAAACAGAAAGGGTCTGGCTGGAGACACAGAATTAGGGCTGGCTGGAGACACAGAAGGGGGGGCAGGGACACAGTAGAGGAATGGCTTGAGACACAGAAGGGGGCTGGCCGAAGACACAGAAGGGGGCTGGAGAGACACAGAAGGGGGGCTGGCTGGGGAGACACAGAAGGGGAGCTGGCTGTTGAGACACAGAAGGGGGTCTGGATGTTGAGACACAGAAGGGGGGCTGGCTGGGGAGACACAGAAGGGGGCTTGCTGGGGAGACACAGAACGGGGGCTGGCTGGGGAGACACGGAAGGGGGCTGGCTGGGGAGACACAGAACGGGGGCTGACTGGGGAGACACAGAATGGGGGCTGGCTGGGGAGACACAGAACGGGGGCTGGCTGGGGAGACACAGAAGGGGGCTGGATGTGGAGACAGAAGGGGGACTGGCTGGAAACACAGAAGGGGAGTTAGAGACACAGCTGGCTGGGGACACAGAAGGGGTCTAGCTGGAGACACCACACCCCCTGTTTGAGTGGCCATGTCCCCTTGTTTTTGCGCACAAGTTTCCTTTTCACTGACAGTCGCCCTGCTTCCTGCAACTCTAGTATATATATATATATATATATATATATATATACATATCATTTATTTTCCAAGAAACAGTAACACAATATCTGAGACGGTGCTAAAACTGGGACCACCCATCACCAGATCTCTAGTTTTGCCTATGCACACAGGCCAAGCAGTCCCAGGGAGGATTTGTTTTCTCCACCTGCGACTGCCAGTCCGGGCTCCGATTAACAGAGAGAGCGCTTCCAATAGGAAGCCGCTAATTTGCCTTGCCATCAGACCTACCCGGCTTTAGGGGTTGCAGTCAGTGTCAGTGTTTATGCTCATGCGCTGGTCCCATTGCTGTTTGTGATTGTGACTGTCTTCGAGTCCGGACTGCAGCACGTCGCAGAGTGTAGGAGCTGCCGCTGGTGATTGCCCTGCCTGCCCTGCTGGTAATCCAGCACTGTAGCCCACAAATGATGGGCGGTGGGCCACTTCATTTTTACGCTGCAGTGAGATTTCAGTTTGGACACACACCTCTCAAATCAAAATCTCTCTGTACATTTCACATCTGCCCCGTCTGCAGTGCAGCATGGTTTTTCCAAGGTGAAAATTGACTTTACTTTAAATTCTGAATCAGCCCCAATGGTTATAATGAGAAACATCAAATGCTCTTTTTGCCACTTATTTAAAATTCAGTGGCATCTGATTCAGGGCTGGATTAAGACTTGTGGGGACCCCGAGGGCAACTAAGTTAAGGGGGCCCCTACCAATCAAATTGACGCTGACCTCCAGATACCACTCCTATGCCCCTGCATGATAGTACGACACATGACAGGTGGCATTTGTGGGGTAAACTGGGGCAGTGGGGTAACAATAGTCCCTGCAGCCCCCGAATGGGGACAGCACCGGTGCCGAAACAGTGAGGTGAGAACCGCAGGCCGTCTACTGACTGCTATGGGAAGTCGAGGACAGGTGGGCGGCGTGGGAGCCGGTGACACTGTGCTGCCTGAGCTGCTGGTTGATAAGACTGGTGGGTACATCAGCGAGAGGTGAGGGCCGTGGGTGGACTGCTGTGGGGACAGGCGGGCGGATGCAGGATATAGTTTCTCTCTTCACTAAATAATCAATACAGTACTGTATTGATTATTTTGTGAAGCGAGAAACTATACCCTGGGTTTTGTATTCAATCCCTTCCTAAGGGCAAGGTGACATTGGTGATTTTTGTACCCTCTTAAAGAGGGCCTCTTTGTCATGCTTGCCAACTAATAAATTCTCCTCCCCGGGAGAAGCATGGGGAGGAGAAGCAGGTTGGTGGAGTTGGGGTCGGGTGCGTCATTAAGACCTGCCCCCTCGCGGTAATTCACTGCGAACACTGGATATTTAAAGTAGGGGTGGGGCTAAATAACATGGTTTTCATAGAATTGTGTCATTAGGCCACGCCCCCAATGCACGGACCCGCCGTTCCCGGGTAATATTCTCCCCATTCTGCCCACTTCACTAGGAAGTGGGCAGAATGCTGGAGAAGTGCCTACCCTTCCAGGGGTGCGGGGGGTTTCCCGAAAAGTCGGGAGCCTCCCGCGTCTTTCGGGAGGGTAGGCCAGTATGCTCTTTGTTTTGTATTGATTATTTAGTGAAGAAAGAAACTATACCCTGGGTATTGTAATCAATCCCTTCCTAAGGGCAAGGTGACATTGGTGATTTTTGTACCCTCTTTGTTTTTCTTTTAAACATATGTTAAGGTCATATTTAATTTCTAATAGGCTTACAACATTCTAGCTGTAAACAGGTACCAGGTTCCATGCTTGGTAATGCTCTTCTAGACATGGGTGGGAATCTGTGCAAATGCATTGCAGCCCTCTGACGGCTCCTCCTGGAATGGTATTGAAATACCAACGGCTCTTTAGCCGCAGGTTCAAATACCAACCCCGGAAGCCAGACAGAATGAGATCCCGACGAGACGAAGGAAGTAATCGAACCCTCCCCTGTTCGCCCCTAACCCTAACCCACCCTTAGTGGTGCCTAACCCTAACCTCCCCGGGGGGGTGCCTAACCCTAAGTCCGCCCCAGTGGTGCCTAACCCTAACCCCCCCTCCCGGCACTCTAAACCTAAGTCTCTCAGGGGGGTGCCTAACACTAACTTCCCCCTGGGGTGCCTAATCCTAACCCCCTCTCCCGCACACTAACAATAACATTCCCGGGGGGGGAGGGTGCCTAACCCTAAGTCCCCCTGCGGGTGCCTAATCCTAACCACCCCCATCCCCGGCTAACAGCGCATACTTACCCTCTGTCCAGATGTTCGGGATTGCGGTGGTCAGGATGCCGACGTCGGTATCCTGATGCCAATCGTGATATCGCCGTCGGCATTATGCCGCACGGTGGGATTGTGGCATCGGTATTTCGACTGCCGGCATCCCGTCCGCCAGCATAATAACTGCATCCTCTCCTCCTCACTTATCCTGAAATAATGCTGAGTGCAGGCCGTGACGGAACTATTGCCATTGTATGAAGTGCAGCAGTGACGGGCTCTTACCCCTGCAAAGACAATAGTCCCACCACTGACAACTTACACATATTATTCTCATGTAATATCCCCACAATAAATGATAATACCTTATGTCTTATCATTATAGTCATGACTGTGGCCTAAGAAAATGTTCTGCTTGAGTTATCTCTGGTGTTATTTAATATCTGGGTCTGAATTCCACATAACTTGTAGCTTGTTAGTTCATTCTGTACATTAATATTTGAATTAATTATGGATGTGCTCTGAGACACCGCCCTTATAATGACGGTGGTCACTCATATCCAGGGTGGAGACGTTAGTAAAAATATCCTTTATAAGTGAACTGTAAATTTCAGGAGTACTGCAAAGCTTCCAAAGTTCTGCGAAATGTTCTAATGGAGACAAACCAGCAATTAATTTATTGGCTGTACTCTCCATATTTGTCCTAAGAGAGGTTTATTTTATTATTATTATTATTATATATATTTTTAATGAGCTCATATATTATTAGTCTGTAATATGGGGATATTCCAATTTTGAAGGTGTGTCACTGAAACGTCATTATCTATTCTCATTTTATTTTTAAAATGCTATATTATTAATAGAAATGGGTGCAGACTGAATAGAAGACCCAATCCTGGTATCTTCTTCCAGTTATGCAAATAGTTATTCTACCATATCCACTGGCGGTCCCACATTATCCTCTTGACTTTTGGCCCAATGCATCCAAAATGATAGAATCAGGGGGAGGGGACAGGTCCTCTGTGTTCACAAAATGCCCCAGGGTTTAATTTCCATTGTCTTCACTAGGTTCTCCTAACAGCCTCTTACTAAAGAAGATGTCTTCCGTTTGCACAACACAAACCTGACCGCTTATCACTTTTTGATTGTTAAACAAAATTTTTTACTCAGCTAATGTAGAAGGGTGCCCTGTATGAGACATGGAGACTCAACTTACGGTTGGTCTCGGCATTAATGGAGACGTCCCTGGTGCTTGAGTTTATACCTCGAATAAGTATTTGCTGCTTCTTTACTGTGGCAAGATTGAATCCACCAATCAGCCGCTGGCCTTTTGAAATTGACTTGCTACGCACTTGGCCTGCCCACATGGCATAGCTAATAATAGCCGTCTTGAGCAAAGGTGCAGTAGTAGGATGATGGAGAGGGAGCCGTCAAGTGCTACTGAATAGACATGAAGAGACATCGCAGAAAAGAACTCATAAAAGATGATCACAGATGCCCAAAGAAGAAACTATCAGAGACACTGTAATAAACAGGGGAAGAGCTCCAGAAGACAAGGCATTGCTGGCCAGAATAGGTCAGTGATGGAAGACCAAAGAAGAAGAGGCAGCGCTGAAGCCTTGGGGCCAATGGAGGGTTATTTTGCAAAAGAGCTGGTGCTTGCCCTCCGTTGCCCAGGTGAACCCTGCAAGAGTCAAGGTGAAAAGGCCCAGGCCAGGAACGACATTGGGCAAAATTTACTAAGCGGCGGGTTCCAAACCACGACGGTTTGGTGGTGCTTTGACGGCGGTTTTGCTATCCGCAGATTTACTAAGGCCAAAACCTCTTCACAACCGCTGCAAATCCGGCGTCAAAACACATTTTAGAATCGAATAGAACAGTGCTAGGGCTAAAATTACTAGTCAGCGGTTTTGGTGTAATTTAGAAACCACTGTCAACCCGCCTCTAAACCGCTGGATGTTTAGAACCCACAGTCAAACCGCCACCAAAATGCCGGAGTTTAGAACCCACCGCTTGGTAAATTTTGCCCTAAAGCTGGGTACACACTTGTCCAATCCTCAGCAGATCTAACTCCTGTCTGACCAATTTGTCCGACATTAGACAAGTGTGTACCCTCTGCTGACCGAGCTACACACCCGATCCTGGTCGCCTGTTGGGTCTCCTGGTTTATAAACATGCTTAAGACTCCAGATTAGATTCTTCTGCAGATCTGCTCGCAGATTCAACATCCAATTTATGTCTACACATTTGTCCAATTTTCCAGCAGACCTCCCATCTGCTGAAACAGTCTGCTGAAAGCGACTGCCGCTCACACACAAATTTACATAATAAGGGGCAGAGCTACACTGTACGGTATGATCTGTGCAGGCTAAAGAAAATTATAATATTAAAGAAAAAGCCTGGTTTGGTATTGGAAAATAGGGGAAAAAAACTACATGGGGTTCCCTCTATTTTTCAATAACTACCACCAGGCTAAACAACCCAGAGTGGTAATGCCATAGCAGGAGGAAACACAGCTTGGGGACCCCTTGCCATCAATTAACAAGCCCCAAAACTAGTTAGCACAGGGCTGGAATTCCTCAGAAAGTTGGGACCCAAAAAAATAAAATGGTGCCCCCCCCAAGCAACAACCAGCTGCCCCGCACCCCTTTTGACAGTGGGTGCAGGGTTCATTGTACCTTAATTTTATTATTTACAGGCTGCCTATAGGTCTCAGCAGGTTGCCCTGACATGCCGGCACTTGAAAAACCAAGTGCCTGTTGGCACCTGAAGTCCGCCTGTAAAAAAAATATTAAAATAAGGACAAGACAACCATTGTTATAATAGTTTAATAGCCAGCATCTTTACCTGGGGGGGCTCCCCCCATGCTGGCTATTAAACTATTAGCGGAGGTAGCGGGGCTATTAAACTAGCGTGGGTAGCGACCTTTAAGGTCTTTGCATGGCTGCCATCCATCCAGGACTTCTATCTTCAGAAGCTCTTCCTGGCTTTTCTTCGTTTCTCCTGTGCCGTCGGCCTGACTAGCCAGCATAAGAGGGCAGGGCAATGACGCAACTCACCATAATTGCCTGCCCGCTGCGCAATTTTTACAAAATAGAAAATGCCGCCATTGTGCACGCTGCCCGCTGTCAAACTCTGCAAGTGAAGGCTCCGGTCACACCACCATGCTCGCTGGTGCCTCATGCCACCATGTTACGCCGGATCAAGCAGCAGCGGCGGATGGTGCCTGGATCCCCAGGTTCAGACACCGTTGCCACACTGATGGTGGGCTGGGCTGCCAGGACTGGAGATCAGTCGCCAGCTCCTGTCTCAGCAGCCTATTGGTCGGCTATTCGGCGGTCGGGTCTCCAAGTTTTTAAAGCTGGGTACACTTTGTCCAAACCTTAGATCCAATTCCTGGCCGACCAGTTTATCTGACATTGGACAAGTGTGTACCCTCCGCTAACTGACTCGCACACTCGATCCTGGTCGCCTGTCGGGTTTCCTGGTTTATAAACATGCTTAAAAACTAGGAGACCTGACCACCGACTAGCCAACCAATTTTGTAGTGTGCAGGCTGGTGAGACCGAAGCTGGCAACTGATCTCCGGTCCCGGCAGCCCAGCACACCATCAGCGTGGTGGTGGTTGCGGGATGCTGGCACTGTCTGCCGCTGCTGCGGACCCTGCGTGACACTGTGGGATGATGCGGGCATTGCGCCGGGAGGTGGTGGAGGACATAGTGGTGGGATCAGAGGTTTTACTTGCAGAGGGTCTGATTCAGCAGTGCACGCACATGTGCAGTATGGGTCTATGATGTCACACATCGTTTCTGGGTGGGGAGGGGTCGGTGATGGCCTCCATTTCCCAACACAGAGGCGTGTCACCGCCATTGGTAGGGAGTAGAGAGGACAGGATCTCTGTTGGCTGAGGAAGATTTCTTGGCCTCTTTTACTCATCTGCGGCAGCTGGCTTGCGTCACTCTATGGGTCACTTAGCCGGCCGATGGACATGCAGATGATCTGATGCTGCATCCAAGAATGCAGCTTGGAACAATAATTCATGCATGCTTATTATTATGGCGTTGCCTACCGAGTACAAGCTCAGGAAAGCTTTGTACATAAGGGAAATTCAGTACAGCCCTTCCTTAATGAGAATTTGAGGGTAGCCAGCTCATTTCTCCTGAGCACAGTTCCAAATTAACAGGCCCCAGGCCTCCACATAAAAATAGACCCATCATCCTGACAGCATAATGATGTCTAGCCGTCCACGGATGACTAGAAATCATAAGCATTACATTTGTTTTCTATTTTCCTCACAAAATTATTTTCTTCTTTTACATAATTAGGGAGTCAATGAAGCTGATGTGGCACTGGCCACACCCACATAGCGCTGGCCACACCCACACAGTACTTGTCACAGCTTTCCTGCTTCTCACACTAGGCCCTTGATCATTTTCATCCCCAGGCCCATGTGCTTCTTAATCAGGCCTTGCCTGAGGAAATACTGGGAAATGGATGCTAACTCTCCACCTCTAAGCAAAGTCTAAAATCAAAATGTTTCGGGTTTTTTTGTGCTAATTTGCTCTATTCATGTTTTTAGTGCTTCTTAATACCATTTATGGCATGATTGTATTATAGAATCAATCAAAGCAGATGATGTTACAGTAACAGCTAGGCATTATTCACGGTAGCGGACTGCAATCTGTTTAACCTCTAATTTTTCCTTATCTTTTACACTATCAGATTTTCAGGTTTGTTTAGTTGCAAAACCTAATAATAACTGCAGACCAAGAATAGCTTTTGATGCCAGTCCAAGAAAAGAAAGTACTGAATAATCTATCTGCAAAGAACAATACGTAGTTTGCTAAAGAAACACATATAGAAAAACACACAGAAAACGAGCTCTATGAAGCACAACGTGGCTAAGAGGACGGGCACCCCAAGCGCACCTCATTCGGGTCCTGGATTCCGCCGTCGGGATTATGATAGGCATCGGTATCTCGACGCCTATCATGAATCCCTAGCCGGCGGCCGCCAGTCACATACCTACATACCGGTTGCAAGGTGTACAGTGTGCATACCGTACACCCTGCCCCCACTGAATTTACCCACTTTGTGGCAGCCAGCGCCATTTTCCCAGTGACTACTTCAAAATATGATGCCTTCAGTGCCAGAGTCTTCTACAGCGAATGTGCCGACACAATTTCTTTCAGTGGGGCCACGGAAATTGCACTTGGGAACCCTCCTCGGATAAGACGCCACTGGCATTAGTGGACTACATCTCTTTATTTAAAATATGCATAATATTATTTATTTATTACCATTTATTTATATAGCGCACACATATTACACAGCGCTTTACAGAGAACATCTGGTGATTCACATCAGTCCCTGCCCCAGTGGAGCTTACAACATACTTGCCAACTCTCCCTCATTGTCATGGAGACTTCCTGAAATTGTAGCAATCTCCCTGACTCCCTGAAGAGTCTAGCAGTCTCCCTGATTGCACCTTACTCCCATTATGTATCTGTTATATACATTATATATATACATATATATATATATATATTTATATATATATATATATAAAATAAAAAAAAACAGAGATATATACATTCAAATGGGATCATTAGTTTAATTTCCCTGCATTGGTTATAAGGCACAATGGCCCTCATTCAGAGCCGTACGCTCTGAGCAGAGCGCACGCTCTGAATGAGGGCCGCCCTCCATAAAAATGGAGTGTCCTCCTGGACGCTCGTATAGCTGTGGGTCACCACCCACAGCCTATACGAGCGTGCAGTTTGATGGCCGCGATGGTCTTGACCATCGCGACCATCGAAACTGCGAGCCGGAGCCTGCGGTTGAGGTTTTCAACCGCAAGGCCCGGAGTGATTTTGGCTCTATCAGAGCCAAAATCACTCCCACTGACATCTCTAGTGATGTCAGTGGGCCGGCTTCTGACGAGAGGCGTTCCCGTGGGAACGCCCCCTTCAGGGAGGCACGCCCCCGGCACGCCCACCAAAGGGGGCGTGCTGTCAATCAACATCGACAGCACGCCCCCTTTGATCAGACACAACGAGCGAAGGAAAGTCCTTCGCTCGTCGCGTCTGGCGCATGCGCACGACGGAGCTCCCGCCGTCGTGCGCATGCGCAGAGCACAACATCGACCCACTTGCGAGCGGACAGCCGCTTGCGAGTGGGTCTGAATCAGGCCCAATGATCCCTATGGCTACATGCATTTTCTGAAACGTATCAGTGTGTTTTCATCAACAAGTAGATCTAACTAACTGCTTTGGGGCTCGTTTACATTTGGATGTAAATCAATTTTATGACACGCCCCTCAGATGTAGCAGTACACGCCCACTTTACCGCCGCATTCATAGGTGCTGCTTTCACAATCTCCCTGAAATGCTTTTTCAAAAGTAGGCAAGTATGACCTATACTGTGCAATCAATATTCCCTAGAATAAGTATGCAGTATTTTTTTATATTGGGATACAACATCCAAAACTGGATTAACCACAACATTTTTTTTTGTACACTCATTTGGCTGAGAGATGCTCATTTCATTTTATTTTGACAGAATTGACTTATGGTCATATCAATTAATGAATATTAATCAGAAAGAAATAATTGTGCACATTTATATATAATGTCGTGTGTACTTACCACCACAGTAATATGCCTGCTGTCTGTATCTGTTATATTATTGCATGGTCTGATTCAACTCCTCCTCCCAATGGCATAATGAGTCAGGGGCATGTGCCCTGGGCGCCATTGCGCAGACATCTCTGACAGCGTTCACCGCATCGCAGACCTGTTACGTTACTGCAGCTGCTTCTTTCTGGGCAGGGTAGTCTTGCCAGAGTCCAAGATCTGATCATACACTTACATTATGGCTGACACCATGGAGCAATTACCCTCATAGCTGAAACAAATATTGAAGCCACTTTTTGTTTTTCCTGTTTTTGCCTGCGACTAAAACTTCAAATGTGTAAGACTGAGATTTGCTCTAATAATACACATTAGCTTAACTATTCCGTCTGTGCTGATATGGTAATGCAGCAGGCGACATCACGCCCCCTGCTGCATTACGTATCTGACCTGCGTTGTCCAACGCAGCATTGGATACTCTGCGGACCATCGGCTGGCTAAGGTGACCCATGGAGTCACGCAGCTGGCCATCTCAGCTACGAGGAAGAGGCCAGGAAATCTCCGTCATCCGACAGAGACCCTGGCCTCTTCCCCTCGCCCCAAATGACAGCAGACTGTCAATCACTGACAGTCTGCTGCCAGTTTACGTGCGGGTATTTTTTAGGATTAACATTTAACACAGTTGCCAAATTATGGCTTGTTCTGCATCTGTATCCTTTATTTTCTTTCTTTATGAAAAAAAAACTATATAAATCTAGACATGGGAGACAACTTTTTAATATCATTGAGGGTGCTCAAACTATGGGCCGGATTCAGACCCCCTCGCGAGCGCATAGCGATCGCAAGTGGGTCGATGGCCGGGCAGTGAATTTTCACTCGCTGCGGGACTCACTACAAGACAGGGCGGCTGTCGATTGTGATTGACAGCTCGCCCCGTTTTGTAGGCGTGCAGGGGGTGGCTGGACAAACGGAGGCGTTCCTGAAGGAACGCCTGCCATTTGTGGGCGGCCCTACTGACATCACCAGTAATGTCAGTAGTGAACTTCCTGCTCTATTAGAGCATGAGGTTCACTGGGGTTTGCGGTGGATGAGACCCTACCACAATTGTCTCGTCACAAGCCCGATGGTCACGATAATCACGACCATCGCCAGGCCACCCGCTAAAGCTGTGGCGAGCGGCCTGGAGGCCAGTGAAAAAATAAAAACGGCCCGTCCTGATTCAGAGCGAGGGCTCGCAAATAGCGAGTGCCTCTGAATCAGGTCCTTTATCCACCATATGACTCATGATGCAATACACAGACATGACTGTGGCCAACACAGATACCGGGGGTGCTCAAGCTCCCACAGCACCCACAGAGCTGAATCCTATGTATATCTATACTTACATTATGTATTTCTCCTGCTAGAAGCTAAATACAAGTCCTGTATATCCTTAATCGATACTATATAATAGAAAAAAATCATTGCGACAATGGCTGAGTGACAAGCAGCTGGCTAGTGCTGATTTTACAAAATAATAATAGACCAAGATTGCAAAACGAAAATAAACCATTGCAATCTTCTCTATACAAGGCACACTCTTCTATCCTTCAGGTCACTTATGGCCGAACCTGGCTCTGCTTAACTCACAATTTGCCCATTGGCTTCACTGCTAAATCATTTATTTCTACTTTGATTTGATACTGCACAAATCCACTGGCATTAGTGTTTGACAGGAAATTGAGTTTACTAGGTTTAGGGAATAATCATGCTGCTTGGTGGTATTTATTTTGAACAACATAATCCTTGACCCTTTAGTAAAAGTAGAAATATCAGTTACAGAAGGCAGGGTTCCAAAGGCTTCTACTAAATGGCAATTTTATGGTCTTTGGCGAATTGCAGCACAAACCAAAACGGCAAAGTTATTCAGTCTCTTTATTGTTGTTACAAAGAGAGGTGAATGTAAAATTCCCATTACTGATACTGTATGCAGGAGATCTCCATGAAGCCTCATAAAAGGTACCGTAAACTTGGAATCTATTTATTGCACATATAAAGGTAATCAGGATATATTAACATCTTCCCACTGTTCACGACTAGCTAAACATATGGCTCTCACCCTGAGAAGCAAATACTGAGAATTGACCTTGCATACCCCGAGTTACATAGCTCAGCCAATATGGAGTCTGTTCCCTCTCTTGCTGTAACCATGGTATTTTGCCTTTAGAATAGAGCCAAATTAAACTGACTCCAAGACAATGGAGAGTGCATGAAGCTTATAAGTTAATATTTTAGTCTTAAAAGCACATTCAGTTAAAATTCTTGATTTATCCACTAGAGTGACACTGACAGGAACGTAACTGTCAGATGCTCCTAAAGTAGGAACATAAATGCCTAGAACATACTTGACTGTAGTTATCAGGTTCACTTGCAGCAGCCTGGAGGTGGATCTGGTTTCTTTAAATTAACCCTCCAAAGCCCCCTACATTTTAGGATTCCTTATTTTCTTACTTTTTTAATATTCAGAAGTTGAATAACAGGAAGAGGGTTGTCTGGCTGCAACTTCAAATACTTGTAATTAATGAATGATCTGATGGTTGTGCAAAGCAGGGCTGGATTATGGACGGGGCTCACACAATTTTTTCACACTGCCCCAGTCTGGTTTGGCAGCACAGAATGCAATCTATTAAGAGAGCCATGACAGCGTTGCTCTCACCCTGGGGGTACAGCCATGCACCAAAGTGATAAAAAGCATTGGAGTGCTACTACCATAAGTTTGCAAAGCTGTTGGCCGGCGTCCAACACCCTCCGTCCTCCGTCATCCGAGGTGAATAGCTGGCATGCACAAACGGTGTAATGGTTAGCATTACTGCCTCACAGCAATGAGGTTGTGGGTTCAATTCCCACCACGGCCCTAACTGTGTGGAGTTTGTATATTCTCCCTGTGCTTGCGTGGGTTGCCTCCCACACTCCAAAAATATACTGGTAGGTTAATTGGTTCCAAACACAAAATAACCCTAGTGTGTGTGTGTGTGTGTGTGCATGTGATAGGGAATATAGAGTGTAAGCTCCACTAGGGCAGGGACTGATGTGAATGGACAAATATTCTCTGTAAAGCGCTGCGGAATATGTGTGCGCTATATAAATAACTGGTAATAAATAAATAATGTCACAGTGGGTGTCTCTCTCTGATATGACTTAATCTGACTGGATGTAATTTTTCATTGTCAGGGGGCCTCCAAAGTTAGTCTCCCCCAGGGCTCCCACGAACATCAGACTGGAGCTGGAGCAGTCAAGTCAGAAGTCCATTTAGCTTGAGAAAATTCCTTTGCTTCCTGAACAGACATCCTCCCAGTTGCCATGTACCCCACAAAGCATACTTGCTTACTCTCCTGGAACATCCAGGAGAACCCCGAATCTCAGGTGGCTGACTTTTATTGACACCTGGAAAGGTGTATATGATATTAAAGAGCCAGTTCTATCTTCTGGGCATACGCCATCTTGTGAAAATATCAGGAGGTAGATAGCGCCACTGCCAAAAATTTGTTTTGGTTCCGTTGCCAAGAGGAGGGGGTGGAGCCACCAGCACACAATCTCACAAGGCATTAATACGCCTCTGCTAAGGACAGTTCATTAGCAGTAAGATATTAATGACAATATATTGATCTCAATGAATACATTTCTGTAAATTAAATCACAGAAAACAATTTAAAAAATGCACGGGACAGATTAGGGATGATGACAATGTTCAAATTTCAAATGGATTCAGAATTTTCTTTTAACATAAAAAGAAAGTCTTGTGTAAAATATTGGCATCCCATTATAGCAAATTTGGGTCTAGTCATCAAAGTGTGTTTCAGAGTAGGATTACAGAATTATGTTACGTTACATATGGCCTCCTTTACATTAGAGTAGAAATATTAACCTGCGAATGATGCTGAAATCCGATATTGAATATGACAGACTATTTCAGTATGGAGCTTTTCAACGTTTATTTAACATCTAATGTCAAAGGAAAGTAGTTTATCTTTTCCATGCATCTGAGAATAGACACATGATATAATTATAATGATATAATAAATTATTATGTGTAATATCTACAGTAATCTACAGTAATTGGAGGTTGACACTAGTTGTAAACCTTTCAGTTCGATGTTATGAGAACACCAGTGCAACCGCGATGTCTGAATATTAATAATGATGCTAAGTCACTCTGTAAATTCTTTACAAAGTAATTATTTTGCTGTGCAGTCATCTAAGTACATGAGTAATTGGATTTTAAAAATGACAATAAATAAAAGAACCTGCTGGAGATTAACAAGAAATTAATTCCCTGTGTTTATTGAGTTGGTCGCGGTTCAAAGCGGCGTGGTGGTGTTTCCGTAATCACTTCCAGGTGGGCTTCAAATATGATTGGGACTAAAATCGTCAATTCCACGATAGCCTCAGACAGAGCAGATGGGAGCTTTCTCTACAAGGATAACACATTACTTGTAAGAGAGAGGTGATGTGCAATGTTTAAGTCAGTGGGATCATATATGGAGATTATTAAACCAATATACTGACTGCAAATTACAGCTAGTTAATCCATTATGTTTGTATAACTGCAGGAGGTGTTTATTTAACGATTGTGCTCATCATTTAAGTGACAACCAATCTCTCCCTTTATTCAAGTTAAAGAAAATAAAGTTGTTTTTTTTCTAAGAACCGTATGGTTTATTTTTTATCAAGTGATGACTAGCTTAACTCAGGTGATGACCACGTTCATAGTTAGTGCAAAACTTTAGGGATTATTCCCTAACACTGCACTTAGATACAAAATTAGCATCAAATGACAGCAACCAATCAGATCATGGCTTTCATTGTTCAGGTTGCACTAGATAAATGTGGATTCATGATTGGTTACTGTGGCAATCTTCATTGGTTTTCCTGTTACGAATAATTAATTTAAGCCAAATTGACTAACATATCATTTTGGTGCAGCGATGATACAACAGATAGGGGCTGATTCTGAGTGGGAGAGGGGATATTGGATGCAGTGGAGCAATGTTTTCATCCCAATTTTGTATGTACAGTCACGGGGTGATTCAGCTTGGGATGGAATTGCAAAGCAGCACGCAAGCAGCTTTGCAATTCCGTCTTTGCAAACAGGTATGTCACCCCCTGCTGCATTAGCGATCCCGGCACTGCAACCTAGGTCGCAGACTGGGATAACCATCGCAACCATCGATCGTCATGGTGGACAGCGCCAGGCCGCCAGCCAGCTGAGTCAGACTCAGCTCACTGAAGCTGGCTGTCTTTTGCGAGGCCAGGAAACTGTGTCTGTGGACCTGGCCTTGCCACTCCCGGAAAATGTGGCGAACACACCCCGTTTCCGCGAACCCCGCACCTCCCCTTAAATGCCTCTGCCTGTCAATCAGTGGCACAGAAGTGGCTGTGTGCGATCACGCAGGACCTATCAGCACAGTCGCAGAACCGGACTCTGTTCACGCGGAGATTCCCAATAATCATGCAATGCTTAATGAGTCCCACAGTATAGATTAGGATGCACGGTAACAGAAATGTGAGGGGCGTTCCTGGACGGTGACTGGGAGGTAACAGGGAGATGGTTAAAAAGACGTAGAGATGTTGCATCTTATGGGAGTGTCTGAGACATGTCACTGAAAGTGATTGTGTATAAAAACGCTGAGCCGTTCACACTGGAAGCCATACTCGAATGCAGAAAAGGCGTCTGCTAAAGGGCTGGAGCAAGTTGTGAAGGTGCAACTGAGCAGTATTTCTATTTTTACAGACGCTGACAGTCGGCATCTTAGTCCTTGCACATTCGGACGCACAGATCTCCACCAGGGAAAGACTTTGCTGCGGCATTATCCTAAAGATCTCCACCAGGGAAAGACTTTGCTGCGGCATTAGCCTAAAGATCTCCACCAGGGAAAGACTTTGCTGCGGCATTAGCCTAAAGATCTCCACCAGGGAAAGACTTTGCTGCGGCATTAGCCTAAAGATCTCCACCAGGGAAAGACTTTGTAGCGGCATTAGCCTAAAGATCTCCACCAGGGAAAGACTTTGCTGCGGCATTAGCCTAAAGATCTCCACCAGGGAAAGACTTTGCTGCGGCATTAGCCTAAAGATCTCCACCAGGGAAAGACTTTGCTGCGGCATTAGCCTAAAGATCTCCACCAGGGAAAGACTTTGCTGCGGCAATAGCCTAAAGATCTCCACCAGGGAAAGACTTTGCTGCGGCATTAGCCTAAAGATCACCACCAGGGAAAGACTTTGCTGCGGCATTAGCCTAAAGATCTCCACCAGGGAAAGACTTTGCTTTGGCATTAGCCTAAAGATCTCCACCAGGGAAAGACTTTGCTGCGGCATTAGCCTAAAGATCTCCACCAGGGAAAGACTTTGCTGCGGCATTAGCCTAAAGATCTCCACCAGGGAAAGACTTTGCTGCGGCATTAGCCTAAAGATCTCCACCAGGGAAAGACTTTGCTGCGGCATTAGCCTAAAGATCTCCACCAGCGAAAGACTTTGCTGCGGCATTAGCCTAAAGATCTCCACCAGGGAAAGACTTTGTAGCAGCATTAGCCTAAAGATCTCCACCAGGGAAAGACTTTGCTGCGGCATTAGCCTAAAGATCTCCACCAGGGAAAGACTTTGCTGCGGCATTAGCCTAAAGATCTCCACCAGGGAAAGACTTTGCTGCGGCATTAGCCTAAAGATCTCCACCAGGGAAAGACTTTGCTGCGGCATTAGCCTAAAGATCTCCACCAGGGAAAGACTTTGCTGCGGCATTAGCCTAAAGATCTCCACCAGGGAAAGACTTTGTAGCAGTATTAGCATAAAGATGCAGCCATGACTGCCCAGAAAGGCACACCGCTGCCTGGAAAGGTGTCCGGTACATCCTTAGGATGCACCCAGAAGCGAGCTCCCTGCTCCTGGTCCCCTCTTCTGTGATATCATGATGCAGGGACATAACTTGGGTGTGCGACAAGTGCATGGGGCTCCCCACCCCCCTCCCAGCGATGTAACGAAGTCATGCACCCTTTGAGTTATGCCGTTGGGCGATAAGGGGGCGGGGCCAGCACAGGGCACATTTAAGCACTGTTATGCCCCTGTCATGATGTCACATGTGATGGAGGGTGGAGTGGGCCAGCCCAGGGCATGAAAGGGCTCTACTATGGTGCTGACTGGAACAGAGTTGGCAAGGAGTACTCTCATGTTGGCAAATTTCAGTAAGGGTGTGTTCATGCAAGTGTAGCTTTTGCATCTGAGACAGGGCACCTCAATTATTATTATTATCATTTATTTATATGGCGCCACAAGTGTTCCGCAGCGACTTACAAAATATATAAACAATTACGTGACCAAAGACAGTACAATACAATACAATGCAGGACAAGGACATGGATAATATATATTGCTACATTAGCGACCATAACACCCACATAAGCAGCAGAGCTTATGTTAGGTTAGGTGCCCTAGTGGGGAATTACATACTGATAATGATGATTGCATATGTGCAGAAATACACTCCAATATATACAGTACCTTTCACCATAATAGCTAGGTACTGTACTATATACTGTATATGCACGGTTAAATATATTATTATTGTTTTTAAATGACTGAATTTGTATCTGTCAATGTGAATTAGGATTGTGCAAAAACAACCTGTCCATTAGGCAATAGAACAATGACAAGACATGTCTTTATCATTACATACTGCTTCTCTTAGTATGGCACCATTCTTACAGTCAGCACAAAGAGGTTAGTAACACGATCGGCTTCATCTCTGGGTTGGAAAGAATATGTCTTTCTATACGTTCTGAAGACTCGGGTATGAAAAGAGTGAAAGGGGCCGTTGCAGCTTCTGTGATCTCTGAAGATGAATGAAATTCGATGAAAGAATA
The DNA here is from genome assembly GCA_031769625.1 of Taudactylus pleione. Taxonomy (NCBI): domain Eukaryota; kingdom Metazoa; phylum Chordata; class Amphibia; order Anura; family Myobatrachidae; genus Taudactylus; species Taudactylus pleione. The sequence continues at coordinate 912,386 of JAUIMM010000638.1, forward strand.
AAGCATCGAGCATCTGACTGAGCTGAGCGGGACACATGCATTCCTCAATGCAACTTTTTTTTTTTATCAGTCTTTTTACCCCATGGCAAAAAGACTATCGAGTCCCATCTGCTTAGAAAAGTATATCTTGGCTCCATAATGAGGCCTTTTATAATGTTACTGAGCGAAATCACACACCTAAACTTCAGCTCAGTAATCGTTCATATGAGCTGCTTATATTTCACAAGAAAAAACAAACAAAAAAAAAAGTTGGTCATTATATGGATTTTTTTTTTTTTTTTTTGCTTATATTTTTCTTAAAACATTACAAAACCATAGCAAGTTCAGAATGATGACTAGGAAGATGTCAATACCAATTATAAAAAGTGGACAGTGTTACTACCTTGTAGATAAAATACTAAATGATGACATTCATTTGGTAACAGTTATCATATCAATTAGGAATACGTGTAGCAGTATCATTAGTACAACTGGGTAATTTGTTTTTCTTTGTGAGAACTGCTGTAAAGCTGGGTACACACTGGAGCGATGTTGTTCCAATTTGCCCGCTTTCCGGAGAGTGAGACATGCTGTTTTTTCTGGGAAAATCCTGCAAGTATTATTTGATAAATAGGCTCCAAAAAGTGAAAACTTGCTGCCTTTACAATCTTCAGTATACTGTAGGTGTATTTTTCTGTCTTGGATATGGATATGACCCATTGCCCTACTATCTTGGTGACAAGTAGCTTTTATTAAAATGCTTCTTCTTTGAAAATGACTCAAAGTAGGCTCCAAATTCATCTGTTTCCCAGGTTTTGACTATTCAACCCCAATTACAAGTATAACCATTAACATATTTTAGTAATTACCAAGTAGTGGTTGGTTCTCTGCGTATCCATTCCAATCCTATGAGAAAAAGGCTCATTAAAAGTAGTTTACTATTATTACTTTTTATTGAGCACAATACATTTTTCTCATAGCATTTGCCAAAGTAGAAAGAAGAAGACTTATGTCTTACTTGTTAAGTCTCTTTCTTTGACTCCATAGGGGGCTCAGGGACAAACTCTAGGAGTTCAAAATTGGGAAGCGGACTTTCCAAAGGTGCATATCCACTACACGATTAAAATGAACGATTGAACGATAGCGACATCGTTATCGTTCATTAATCGTGCAGCAATTATGCCGGCAATGACCAGCGATCACTCCCGCTGGTCGTTGTCGTCAACTGTCTTCACCTGAACATGCAGGCCAACCTGACGAGATCGTAAGTTGCCTGGAAACCCCCCTCCCCAGCCCACACCATGACCATACTAGGAATAGTACTATAAAATAATGTTACTAGTACTACATGTTCTTGTCAGTATCACAAATGAAATAATTAGCACCACCTGTGGATCTTTTAACATGTGTCAGCCTGTAATAATTAACACCAGTGCACCAACTAGGAGATCTGGTAAACATGTACTGTACTGGAAATGGTCCAGTGCTCTGGAATGGTGCCCACATCTGATATAAAAACATTCAGCTCAGCCAGGATGGCCATACTGCTGTATTTAATGGCTTACTATGATCGCTGGTCCTGTATATGCTGGAATTATGACACACAATACACACATGTATAACACAATTTTTGAAGCTGGTAATTATGTCCTCTTCATGGACTGGCCACACTCACTCTAAAATCAAGCATTTGGAAACCCCCCTCTAGACATCCTGTGTTTGGCACTGACCTGAGACACTTAGCGCTGCCATAGCTGTCTATGGCAGCGCTAAGTGACCCAGGTGCAGCGCAATGTTTTAGCCTGCACTTAGCGCTGGCAGGCTGCAGGCAGAGAAAATCCCTTTAGTACATACTGATAAGCGGTAAGTGCTGGGATTTTCTCTGCCTTTAGCGTTTTTACTCCATTTTCTCCTGTTATTAAATAGACCCGCCCACCAAAGGGGGCGTGCTGTCGATGTTGAGTGATAGCACGCCCCCTTTGGTACGAGACCCAGAGTGACAGTTTGCCCGTCACTATCTGGGTCTCGCGCATGCGCACGACGGAGCCGGCTCCGTCGTGCGCATGCGCACTGGGCCACCAGCGAGCGGGTCTGAATCAGGCCCTAAGTGTAACTGTGTGTGCGTGTGTACTAAGTGTGACTGTGTGTATGTGTGTGCTGACTAAGGGTCTCATTCAGACCGTCTTGCAAGCACTTGAGTGCTCGCAAGCGGGTCAATGTTGTGCCCTGTGCACGTGCAGCGGCCGCACTGCGCGTGCGCAAGTCCAGGAGCGAGAGAGAGATTCTCTCGCTCCGGGGCTCGCTACAAACGGGGCGGCTGTCGATGTTGATGATGCAGACAGCCCCGTTTGGTAGGCGGGCCGGGGGGTGACTGGCCAAACGGAGGCGTTCCCATGTGAACACCTGCCGTTTGGGGGCGGCCCCACTGACATCACTAAAGCTTTCTGGGGCTTGCAGCAGACGAGACCCTACCTCAAGGGTCTCGTCGCAAGCCCCAGACCATCGCGACCATCTCCTGGTCACTCGCTAAAGCTGTGGGTGGCATCCCACAGCTTAGCGAGCGGCCAGGAGGCCGTCGAAAAACAAAAATGCGGCCGCCCTCTTTCAGAGCGAGTGCTCGCATTTTGTGAGCGGCTCTGAATGAGGTCCTAAGTGTGACTGTGTGTGTATGTGTGCAGACTAAGGGCCTGATTGAGACCCACTCGCGAGCGGCTGTCTGCTCGCAAGTGGGTCGATGGTGTGCACTGCGCATGCGCACGACGGAGGGAGCTCTGTCGTGCGCATGCGCGAGACGCGACGAGCGAAGGACTTTCCTTCGCTCGTTGTGTCTGATCAAAGGGGGCGTGCTGTCGATGTTGATTGACAGCCCGCCCCCTTTAGTGGGCGTGTTGGGGGCGTGCCTCCCAGACGGGGGCGTTCCCAAGGGAACGCCTACCGTCAGAAGCCGGCCCCACTGACATCACTAGTGATGTCAGTGGGAGTGATTTTGGCTCTGATAGAGCCAAAATCACTCCGGGCCTTGCGGTTGAGAAACTCAACCGCAGGCTTCGGCTCGCAGTGGCGATGGTCGCGATGGTCAAGACCATCGCGACCATCAACCTGCACACTCGTATATGCTGTGGGTGGTGACCCACAGCTATACGAGCGTCCAGGAGGACGCTCCATAATTATGGAGGTGGGCCCTGATTCAGAGCGAGCGCTCTGGTCAGAGCGTCCGGCTCTGAATCAGGGCCTAAGTGTGACTGTATGTGTGTGTGTGACTAAGTGTGACTGTGTGCTGACCTCATTCAGAGCCGGACGCTATTTGCGGTCGTTCGTTCAGAAAAAAGGGGTGGCTATTCAAATGAACTGTTCGCTCTTTGCGGTCTGTTCACGCCTCTAGGTCTGAACGAGCGAACAAAACTTGCGGTCGTTGTTTGGGAAACTACACCCCCTGGCCGCTCGCGTCCTACATCATGTCCGCTATTTATTAGATTAATCGAGTACATCGACCAGCGTATGAACTGCTTGCTATTCTTGTGGTTGGTTTTTCCTACCGCAATCTTGCGAGCAGTTCTGACTATAAAATAACCCAGTGACGTTGCTGTATTAATTATGCACACCCATAAAACGCCCGTTTTGACCTTTAAGCACGCCTGCGTTCAGATCTCCACTCCCCGTTTTCAAGCACCTTCCCGTTACCAGCCACATACGCCTCCTCCTGTTACTCAAAATAGCAGACACTCGTGATATCAGTGGGGCCACCCCCAAACGGCAGGTGTTCGCATGGGAACGCCTCCGTTTGGCCAGCCACCCCCGGGGCCGCCTACCAAACGGGGCGAGCTGTCGATCACCATCGACAGCTGCCCCGTTTGTAGCGAGCTTGGAGACGTCATCTCCAAGCGTCCACTTCAACGCCGGAAAAGCCGGGTCTATGTAGACCCGACTCCGGTGTGAACGGCGCCGACACAGGAATGTCCTAGGTCGGCGCTGGCTAAATTCCCTATTCCAACTCCGGGTCAGAACCGGAATTTAGGTGTAAAAGGGGTATGACATACAGACCCATCTGCAAAAACATACAGTAGGTGTTCTGGTTCTTATATAACCCCTGTAGTGACTTACTTATTATGGAGCATGGTATAATGCTTGTGGATACATCTGAGGGAATATTTCTCAGACAAAGGAGTATCATTATTTACTCGGGAAGACTAGACATACATAACTTCTGGTGCTAACATGATGTTCCTACCATCATAATTACAATTAGTTGGTAGTAATAATTAGTAATTACCATGTCCTGCTTCATCACTTAAATCAAGGCTGGGCGTAATAAAGGTCAGGTGCCATTATTTTACATTGGCGTCTGTTTATGTATTTCACAGGGAGCTTTTCAAGAACCGTCACATTGTTTGAAAGGAATTGAAAAGCATTATTTGACATCCTTTAATCTTCTGTGCGGCTATTAACCTGTCATAGGGGCTAAATTCTATGCTTTAAACAACCTCTAGCAATGTGCTTGTTACCTGCACAGAAATATAACAGGAATGTGGAGTATTCACTAACAGAAATAACATAACAGAAATAATCCAAATTCTCTCCTACAACTGAATCACTTGTGGGAAGCCCCGCTGGTGTGGATGTTACCATGGGCTCTATTCATGAAGCAGAGAAGAGCCCTGTTTAGCTGAAATCAGGGCTCTTCTCTGCTTCGTGCTATTCCTTGAGCTAGTTTACTTCTCCAGCGGCACCCCCGCTCCATGCCTGCATCGCATCACCTTACTACTGAATGGTGAGTGCGATTCATGTAGGAACGGAAAGCTCAGCTTTTCGTTCCTCTCCTGCGGTACAGATTCGCCATCTGAGGATGACGTGTCTGTAACGCAAGCCGAACAGAGCAGGGAAGTAGCAAACTTCCCTGCTTTCCACCCGGCACTGGCTCCGCCCTCTTTTCCCAGCATCCATTGCAGCTAGGGATGTGCGCCGGACCATTTTTACCGGATTTGGATTTGGTTCTAATTCATCATCTGGCTTTGGATTTGGATTTGCCAAACTGCGGTGACTGGCTTTGGATTTGGATTTGGATTTTTTTTACAAAAATTTACAAAAAAAAGCTAAAATCACATAAATTGGTCCTTTTTTTCTTCTTAGAGTATCATTAACCTCAATAACATTTATTTCCAGTCATTTATAGTCAATTTAGACCACCTCACAGCTTATAATATTGTTTTCAACATTATTGGCCAAAGGTTGCAGTGAGCTGACTGGTTACTAAGCGAGAAATGCAGCGGCACAACGACACAGACACCACAGTATAAAGCACATCTATGAAACATTGCCACACAGCAGTGGCAGAAATAAAAAGTAGTGCACCCACCCAGTGGGGTACGGCCAGCAGAATCACAGTACTTGTTTACATAGTGGGCTTCGGCCCAGGAGTCACAGTGCACAATCTTATTCACATTACACCACACATAGTGTCCCTGATTCACATTACACCATAAAGTAGTGTCTCTTATTTATGTTACGACACACAGTAGTGCCCCTTTTACACAATGCCCACACAGTGCCCCTTTTACACAATGCCCACAGTAGTGACCCTTTTACACAATGCCCACAGTAGTGACCCTTTTACACAAAGCCCACAGTAGTAATGCCCCTTATACAATTCCCACAGTAGCAGTGCCACTTATACAATGCCCCCAGCAGTGGTGTCCCTTACACAATGGTCCCAGTAGTGGTGCCCCCTATTCAGTCCCCTTAGTAGTAGGGCCCCCTATGCAGTGCCCCCAGTAGTAGTATGCCCCCCATTAGCATGCCCACAGTAGTATGACCCCTAGTAGTATGCCCCCCAGTAGCAGTGCCCCCCTTAGCAGGCCCCTAGTAGTAGTATGCCCCCCCTTAGCAGGCCTCCAGTAGCAGTAGTGCCCCCCCTTAGCAGGCCCCCAGTAGTAGTAGTGCCCCCCCTTAGCAGGCCCCCAGTAGTAGTAGTGCCCCCATTAGCAGGCCCCCACTTAGCAGGCCCCCAGTAGTAGTATGCCCCCCAGTAATGCCCCCTTACACACACACACACACACACACACTCACATAAAAAAAAACTTACCTGAATCCCCGCTCCCGCCGTCGTCCGCTCTGCTCTGCTGTGGGAGGGAGCCGGAAGACGGAGCTCATGAGTGAAGAGCCCTACACTAGAGGAGCCCTGACGTCGGATTCTCTCGCGAGAATCTGACATCAGGAGGCTGCGGCTCGGCCTCGACCGGGGATCCGAGTCAGGCAGGGAACACCCGAACAGCGTTCGGGTGGACTCGGATCCCCAATGTTCGGAGTGGTTCGGATTCCACAGAATCCGAACCGCTCATCTCTAATTGCAGCAGGACTGCGGCTCTCGGATGCCTGGGGCATGCGCAGTGAGAAACAGGCATATCGGGCTCCCGATATGTCGGTATTCTCACTCCGCCCAGTGATTGCGGATCGGCCGGACAGCGCATGAAGATGTCGGAGAGGTAAGTATACATGAATGGCTACTAAACTTCACTATATATCGCATTGATGTGATGCGATATATAGTGATAACTTTTAGTAGCCACTTCATGTTTTACATGAATAGACCCCTATAAGTCGTGCAAGATAGTACATAGTAAAGGAGGAACAGCACATGACAACCAAAACGGGAGAATTCTGTAAAATTCGGGAAAACAGGAAGTGAAGGCTAACGGTCCTAAAAATCTTTTAAGGAATGCCACAACTTAAATCTAGAGTACCACCATTTTTTTTATATAAAATGCAGGTTAAAAGTGTTTGCAATTTTAAAGACAATTTACCTCAGGGCTATTAGACTTCCCCCCAAACTATCACTAATATGAGATAAAAATGTAATGGACAAAGGGCTGATTCAGAGATGGACACGATGCCGATATTTCCGCAGAATGAGCGATTGTTTTCCATTGCGCATGTATGTAAGCCGCACTGCACACGAGCAGCAACTGAATTGCGAATATGGGGCCTGATTCCATTACGGATCGCAATTTCAAACGCGTACACAGATTGGTCAATGGTATGTACTGCGCTTGCGTATGCATCGCAGTGTCCGTGCGTGAGTTAGCATTGTGATCGCTCTGCGATCACTTACGCAGAAAGAAGGCCATCGCAGAGTGAGTGATGGGAGGTCAGCATTTGGGGGTGGTGACGTGGGAGTGGTCAGAGAAACGCGGAAGTGCCAGTCCGTTTGCAACGGCATACGCAGCTTAAGTTTTGACTGCGTGCGACGAGGTTAACAATTTCTGAGTAAGGTCAGACCTGCTGTAATTCTGCGTGAGGGGCCGATGTTACTCAATGTTCCCAATGTATACGCAGGACTGCAAGTTATTACGGATGTGAGATAGCGGTAGTGGGCGTCTCTATGCTGGCTGTGCAACGGCTTTGCGATTACATTCATTAGCATATTTTCGCAGCAGTCCTGCATGTGTAATTCGCAGCCACGATCGCAATAGCATTCATTATTGAATCAGGCCCACTGTCACACAAAGGATTACCTCGCAAAGTGAGTGACAGGTAATCAGAATTTGTGGGAGGTAATGGGGGGTGGTTAGAAAAATGCAGGCGTCAGACCATTTAAACACTGTTTTCTGGGCGTCCCTAAATTTGTTGCACGCAGCAGGAGAGCCCTCTGCTGTGTCTGCGACAGCTTAGACTGGTAACCGCCTGATCTGACAGGCCTTATAAAAAAATGTGTTAATGTCTGATAATAGTGGAGAATATGAAAACAGAGATCCTGCTACTTGTCTAACGTGAAATGGCTTCCAACACCAATTACCAGTTGCCTACACACCTGAGCAAAACAGCGTGAGTGAGAGGCCCAATAGAACAATTGTTGGGCAAGCATGGACTTTGTTTAGTGACGCAGGTCTGGATAAAAGATTCTGGGCAGAAGAATTTCTTTGAAGATAACATCTGTAGACTTGACAAACTTTTTGGTAGTTAGATTCCATCATCTGTAGCCTTTGCTTTCAGCCAATAGACAAGCATGATGCACTTTACTGATTTTGAATCCAGCTCGCCTCTTGTTTCTTTTGGTACGTGTATGCAGGCTGTACTTCCAAAAATGTTGAGATGTTTTACACTTGGTTATCTTTTTGACCAGGCTTCAATAGGGGTTATGTCCTTTACGGCAACTGTGTAAGAAAACGACTATTGTGATAAACTGCTGTTGACACAGCTTCTGCCCCAAACTGTTTGGTATAGGCCTGCATCCTTCACCATACATCTTGCTTTCTCTACTAGTGTAAAGTTTTCTCCACACCGTTTTGCTCAGGAGTATAGGTAATGGTCAAATGATGCTCTATTCCATATTTTATTAGAAAAAAATTCCATCTCATTGTTTAGGTATTGTATTTTCCACCATTATCAGACCTCAGTATCTTGAGTCTGTGACAGGTTGATTTTCTACAAGTCTTTTGTAGTCTGCTATTTTTTTTTGCTACTTCAGATTTCTCTCTAATGAAGTATACGGGTATCATTCCTGTAAAGTCATCTGAATGTCATAAAGTATCTGTTTACACTTACTGACTTTACTTACATTGGACCACATACATCCGAATGTATTATCTCAAATTGTGCTGTAGCTCTGCTGATTCACTTCTTGGGAAATGGCCGACGACTTTGTTTTCCTGCTATGCTGCTCTCACATAAGGGTTTCTCTGTGTAAGTCACTGACATTTCTGTGACCATCCCATTCTGCAACTTTTGAATACTGTTGTATCCAATGTGACTAAATCTTCTATGCCACAGTTCCAGTGACTGTGACTCAGTTGTGATCATCGCATAACAGTGCTGTGTATCTAGGATGTAGAATTGCTGACACCTTGTGCCTGTAGCTATTACAATCCCTTTACTATTGCACACAATGCACTTAAAGAACCAACTTGCATATTCCACAGCCACATCTGTATGTACTAGGGGTGTGCACCGGCCACTTTTCGTGTTTTGGTTTTGGATCTGGATCTTTCTTCGTGTTTTGGATCTGGATTGGTTTTGCCAAAACCACCCTTCCGTGTTTTGGGTTCTGGGTTTTGTGTTTTGGATCTGTATTTTTTTTTAAAAAAGCATAAAAACAGCTAAAATCACAGAATTTGTTGGTTTCTCTGCTCCTATGCTATTATTAACCTCAATAACCTTAATTTCCACTCATTTCCAGTCTATTCTGAACACCTCACACCTCACAATAGTGTTTTCATGTCCAAAAGGTTGCACCGAGGTAGCTGGATGACTATGCTAAGCGACACGAGTGGGCGGCACAAACACGTGACCCATCTAGGAGTGACACTGCAGTGGCAGACAGGATGGCAGTTAGAAAAACTAGGCCCCAAACTGTACATAATGCAAAGAAAAAAAAGAAGTGCAAGATGGAATTGTCCTTGGGCCCTCCCACCCACCCTTATGTTGTATAAACAGGACATGCACACTTTAACAAATCAATCATTTCAGCGCCAGGGTCTGCCACACAACTGTGGCTGAAATGATTGGTTCGTTTGGGCCCCCACAAAACAAGCTGGCAATTAATGTGTCCCTGCACAAACTGGCTCTACGGAGGCAAGATGTCATCCTCATCCTCCTCATCCACCGATTCCTCACCCTCTTCAGTGTGTACATCCTCATCCTCACAAAGTATTAACTCGTCCCCACTTGAATCCACCACCACAGGTCCCTCTGTACCTTCTGGAGGCTGGTCTCCCTGGAAGAGCTGATAATTCATTTTGATGAACATCATCTTCTCCACATTCTGTGGAAGCAACCTCCTACGCCTTTCGCTGACAAGGTTCCCGGCTGCACTAAACACTCTTTCGGAGTACACACTGGAGGAGGGGCAACTCAGGTAAAATAGAGCCAGCTTGTACAGGGGCCTCCAAATTGCCTCTTTTTCCTGCCAGTACAGGTATTTGAATTGTCTGACATGCCTACTTGGATGCTGTCACCGATGTAATCCTCCACCATTCTGTCAATGGTGACAGTATCATATGCAGTGACAGTAGACATGTCAGAAATTGTTGCCAGGTCCTTCAGTCCGGACCAGATGTCCAAACTTGGTCCTGCCTGCCCTGCATCACCGCCAGCGGGTTGCTTAGGATACCTAAGTTTTTTCCTGGCAGCCCCAGTTGCGGGAGAAAATGAAGAAGGAGCCGTTGACGTGTCACGTTCCGCTTCAGCTGACAGTGTGTTCACCAGCAGGTCTTTTCACCTCTGCAGGCTTGTGTCGGCCGGAAAGAGAGACACCACATAGGCTTTAAACCTAGGATCAAGCACGGTGGCCAAAATGTAGTGGTCTGATTTCAACAGATTGACCACCCTGGAATCCTGGCAAAGCGAATGAAGGGCTTCATCCACAAGTCCCACATGCCGAGCGGAATCGCTCCATCTTAGCTCCTCCTTCACTTTCTCCAGCTGCTTCTGCAAAAGCCTGATGAGGGGAATGACCTGACTCAAGCTGGCTGTGTCTGAACTGACTTCACGTGTGGCAAGTTCGAAGGGCTGGAGAACCTTGCACAACACGGAAATCATTCTCCACTGCGCTTGAGTCAGGTGCATACCCCCTCCTTTGCCTATGTCATAGGTGGATGTATAGGCTTGTATGGCCTTTTGCTGCTCCTCCATCCTCTGAAGCATATAGAGGGTTGAGTTCCACCGCGTCACAACCTCTTGCTTCAGGTGATGGCGGGGCAGGTTCAAGAGTGTTTGCTGGCGCTCCAGTCTTCGGCACGCAGTCGCTGAATGGCGAAAGTGGCCAGAAATTTTTCGGGCCACCCAAAGCGTCTCCTGCACGCCCCTGTCGCTTTTCAGAAAATTCTGCACCACCAAGTTTATTGTGTGAGCAAAACATGGGACGTGCTTGAATTTGCCCAGATGTAATGCCCGCACAATATTGGTGGCGTTGTCAGATATCACAAATCCCCAGGAGAGTCTAAGTGGGGTAAGCCACTGGGCGATGATTTCCCTCAGTTTCTCTAAGAGGTTGTCGGCGGTGTGCCTCTTACTGAAACCGGTGATACACAGCGTAGCCTGCCTTGTAACGAGCTGGCGTTTCTGAGATGCTGCTACTGGTGACGCTGCTGCTGTTGCTGCGTAAGGTGATACATCTACCCAGTGGGCTGTCACAGTCATATAGTCCTTAGTCTGCCCTGTTCCACTTGTCCACATGTCCGTGGTTAAGTGGACATTGTGTACAACAGCATTTTTCAGGACACTGAGGACACTTTTTCTGACGTTTCTGTACAGTCTCGGTATCGCCTGCCTAGTGAAGTGGAATCTAGACGGGATTTGGAACCGGGGACACACTACCTCCATCAATTGTCTAAATCCCACTGCACTAATGGCGGATACCGGACGCACGTCTAACACCAACATAGCAGTCAAGGCCTCAGTTATACGTTTTGCTTCAGGATGACTGCTGTCGTACTTCATCCTCCTCGCTAAGGACTGTTGGAGGGTCAATTGTTTAGTAAAAGTAGTGGTGTTCCTACTTCCTCTCTGGGATGATGAACGACTCCCAGCAGCAGCAACAGCAGCAGCGGCAGCAGTAGGCGTAGCAATGCAGGATCCTCCAGAGGAATCCTGGATAGGAGAGTCAGTCATGCCAGTGACATGGCCTGCAGGACTACTTCCGATCCTGACTAAGGAGGAAATTGACGAGGAGGGAGCTGACGGTGTGGTTTGCAGGCGCTTGGATACAACAGGACAACGGGATTTAGGTGTCCCTGGACTGCTTACGGTCTTAGCCAAAGTTTCTGAACTTGACAGTAACTTTTTATGAAAGCGCTGCAGGTGCCGTATAAGGGAGGATGTTCCTAGGTGGTTGACGTCCCTACCCCTACTTATTTCACCTTTACATATGGTACATATGGCAAGACAGTTGTTGTCCGGATTTGGATAGAAATATTGCCAGACCAAAGAGGTGGAATGTTTGGTCTTCTGCCCAGGCATGCCCGTGATGGGCTTTTTCATCCCACGGACAACAACTGTCTCCCCTGGAGCCTGATTTAAACAAACCACATCACCATCAGAATCCTCCTCGCCAACTTCCTCCTCAGCGCCAGCTACACCAGTATCCTCATCCTGTTGTACTTCAACAGTGATATCTTCAATTTGCATATCAGCAAGTGGACTGTGGGTGCTCCTTTCAGCACTTGCAGGGGGCGTGCAAATGGTGGAAAGAGCCACCTCTTCCCGTCCAGTGCTGGGAAGGTCAGGCATCGCAACCACCACCACACTTGGACTCTCCTTGGGGATTTGTGATATCTTCTTAGAAAGCACAGTTCTTCGCTGTGCTTTTGCCAGCTTAACTCTTTTGATTTTTTTAGTGGGAGGAGGGCTTCCATCATCATGTGAAGCTGAACCACTAGTCATGAACATACTAGGGATCGACCTTAGCCGTTCCTTGCCACTCCGTGTCGTAAATGGCATATTGGCAAGTTTACGTTTCTCTTCAGCTGATTTAAATGTCTTTTTCAAGGTCATTTTCCTGAACTTTGCCATTTGGGATTGTATGTGCCCTCTACTATGACATTGGGCATCGGCCTTGGCAGACGACGTTGATGGCATGTTATCGTCTATGTCATGACTAGTGGCAGCAGCTTCAGCACTAGGAGGAAGTGGTTCTTGATCTTTCTCTATTTTATTTTTATCGGAGAAAGTTTGGTCCTCCATTTATGTTATATCGATTTGATATATACGTGCGGCTAAACACAGAAAATAATTTTTTTTTTGGTTTGGACTGGAGTGTACTTTGGGGGTTACAGCACCCTTTAACGGTCAAGCCAGCCGGCCCTTTACTTATGACACAGGCGCACTCTTGGCACTACTTTGTTGATGCACGTGCGGCTACTGCGCACACAATTCACAAACACAGAAAATAATTTTTTTTTTGGTTTGGACTGGAGTGTACTTTCGGGGGTTACAGCACCCTTAACGGTCAAGCCAGCCGGCCCTTTACTTATGACACAGGCGCACGCTTGGCACTACTTTGTTGATGCACGTGCGGCTACTGCGCACACAATTCACAAACACAGAAAATAATTTTTTTTTTGGTTTGGACTGGAGTGTAGTTTCGGGGGTTACAGCACCCTTAACGGTCAAGCCAGCCGGCCCTTTACTTATGACACAGGCGCACGCTTGGCACTACTTTGTTGATGCACGTGCGGCTACTGCGCACACAATTCACAAACACAGAAAATAATTTTTTTTTTGGTTTGGACTGGAGTGTACTTTGGGGGTTACAGCACCCTTTAACGGTCAAGCCAGCCGGCCCTTTACTTATGACACAGGCGCACGCTTGGCACTACTTTGTTGATGCACGTGCGGCTACTGCGCACACAATTCACAAACACAGAAAATAATTTTTTTTTTGGTTTGGACTGGAGTGTACTTTCGGGGGTTACAGCACCCTTAACGGTCAAGCCAGCCGGCCCTTTACTTATGACACAGGCGCACGCTTGGCACTACTTTGTTGATGCACGTGCGGCTACTGCGCACACAATTCACAAACACAGAAAATAATTTTTTTTTTGGTTTGGACTGGAGTGTACTTTCGGGGGTTACAGCACCCTTAACGGTCAAGCCAGCCGGCCCTTTACTTATGACACAGGCGCACGCTTGGCACTACTTTGTTGATGCACGTGCGGCTACTGCGCACACAATTCACAAACACAGAAAATAATTTTTTTTGGGTTTGGACTGGAGTGTACTTTCGGGGGTTACAGCACCCTTTAACGGTCAAGCCAGCCTGCCCTTTACTTATGACACAGGCGCACGCTTGGCACTACTTTGTTGATGCACGTGCGGCTACTGCGCACACAATTCACAAACACAGAAAATATATTATTTTTTTAGCACTTGGGGGGAGCACCCCTGATGGACAGAGCACCCCCTGGACAACACTACAGCACTCCTTCAGGACTGGGACACTCCACAGGACTTTGGAGTGGACACAGCCCCTATGGAGAACTGACTGCACAACACAGTCCAGCCAGCTCCTATGGACTTTGAAGTAGTGGACACAGCCCCTATTAACAACAGCAGCACAGCACAACACAGCCAGCCCCTATGGACTTTGAAGTAGTGGACAACAGCAGCACTACACTACACTACACTACACAGCCCTAACTCCCACCCTCCCTCTTCACTGTCCACAGCCGAGTGAGAAAATGGCGCCGACGCGGGTACCTTATATAGGATCCAAAACCCGCGAGACTCAGAAGGCGGGATGATGACGTTTTGCCTCGATTTCAGATCCGAGTCAGGCGGGAAAAGTCGAGCCTGACTCGGATCAGACTCGGATCGGGGGGGCTCGGGGGGGTTCGGATTTCAGAAATCCGAACCCGCTCACCCCTAGTATGTACAGACACAGGTGTGTGTTCCAGGCTGGATCTGGTGCACACGTCATACACTGCACTGTATACCTCTTATATACCTCTTATATACTTGCTGAATTTAATCTGTGTCACCCTGTAAACCTGTTCTGCCTGGTTAATAGACCTAAGACCTGAGTGGACTAACCTCCATCACACATCATGCCACCTATAACGTTTAATTTTTTTAATTATTTTCTACTAGTGGCCTAAGGACTCTTTGGTACATTTTTGCCCAGGAAATTACAGTATATCAAAGTTAATGAGAGGTTCAGGAACTGAGTTCCTGCTTGTTCCTACTGAAAAATAGCACTGGTTTGAGGTTTGCAGTTAGTAATTCATGTTTATGTGCTTTGTATTTTTTATGTTTTACATGTACACTTTTCTGACATTTATCACTGTCATGTGCAGGTATTTTACTGGGTTGGGTATGAAATCCCAGCTGTCGGGAATACCGACAGCGGCCTCCCGACAGCCAGAATCCCGACACCCATAGGAATGAACGGTAAGTGTTTTCCTAACCCCTAACCAACCCTCCCTCCCCGATGCCTAACCCTAACCCCCCCTAGTGCCTAAGCCTAACCTCCCCCTCCCCGCACCCTATATCTAACACCCCCTCCCCGGTGCCTAAACCTAACCTCCTCCCCTAGTACCTAAACCTATCAACCCCCTCCCTGCATCCTAATCTTACACTCCCTCCCCTGTGCCTAACCCTAACCCCCCTAGTGCCTAAGCCTAACCTCCCCATCCCCCTCCCCACACCCTATACCTAACACCCCCTCCCTGGTGCCTAAACCTAACCTCCTCCCCTAGTACCTAAACCTATCAACCCCCTCCCTGCAACCTAATCTTACACTCCCTCCCCGGTGCCTAACCCTAACCCACCCCCTAGTGCCTAACCCTAACCCCGCACACTAACCCTAACCCACCCCCTAGTGCCTAACCCTAACCCCGCACACTAACCCTAACCCACCCCCTAGTGCCTAACTCTAACCCCGCACACTAACCTTAACCTCTCCCTAACACCCAGATACTTACCTTTGGGATACCGATGGCCGGGATACTGGTGCCGGCATCCCAACCTTTTGGGATTTCGGCGCCGGTATTTCAACTGAATACTATTTGATTCTGTATGAAAAACAAATAAAAAATAGCTCAATAAAACAATAAAACTTTAACAATAATGACTGTTCAGTACATTGTAATCCTGCATTTAAATCACAGTTTCAGCTCTGTTACTTTAGTTGCACTATCCTCCAAGCAGGCGCACATGAATCTCTTAGGTGGCCGTCTTGGTAGCAAGAAATCGCCACATGCCAACGACACTCCCTTAAAGTACTTAAGGTACATCAATGTGCCCCCTTCAATCCCTGACGCGGCCCTCTTGACGTAGGGAGACACAATTGTAGGTTGCCTGAAAAGATTATGCACATCACGAAAAAAGACGTGCACGCCAGATTTTGGAGAATATCATATAACCTGGTCTTGCAAAATTTTGATTTGAATTGGTTCTTCAATATTTCTAATTTGTGATGTCCTTATTTTTCTTCAAGTAACTTTCCCTTCCACCTCACCCCCCCCTCCTGATCCAATTGGCACGCCTATATTTATCTTGTCTTGTCTTATCTTATATTCTTATATACTTGATTGCTAGACATTTATATTTTGTTCTAAAAAGAACCGATGGTGAGTCGATTTTATGATATGTTTGAAGTATTATTTTACAGTTTTCTATTTTGTCCTTATTCAGTCTCTCATGTAACAGTTATGTATTTCAATATGTAAATTTCAAAGCAATATATATTGATTTGTACAACAGCTGGACATACTTTATGACTCTCATACAGTAGCTTTCTTTCAGCTATTAAATTTCTATGTGTATGTTGATGTTTATTGTAAAACTGCAATAAAAATATATTATATAAGACGTCCATGTCCACTAAACAAAAAAAAGAGCAAGTTATGGCCAAAAAACCCCTGCAACTTGTATTTACGTTCAATTCTGAATGAGGTCCAAAGTTCTTTACTTATTACATACAGTACGCAACCACTTAGCTTCCACCTACGGATATCTTGTGGCTACTGCAAATACGCGGCTTCCCAGCTGCGAATGCTTAAAAGTCCGCAATGCGAAGTGGGATCTCCTATAGTGCTCCGGTATGGCTACCCCATTGCCAGGGCCGGATTAATAATGGGGCGGGTGGAGCTCCAGCTCCAGGCCCTCCCATCAAAATAGGCCCACAGGATCCGTTGTGCTGCGGTAGACATTACATTTTTATTCCCTGTTACAGCGACACAGCCTGCTTGCCAGCGCTGTCCAAAGCCCTGCCCACTTAAACCCCACGGGACATCTACCTTCCTCCCTCTACGATTCAAACAGATAGTGGGAAACTAGCCTT
The DNA here is from genome assembly GCA_031769625.1 of Taudactylus pleione. Taxonomy (NCBI): domain Eukaryota; kingdom Metazoa; phylum Chordata; class Amphibia; order Anura; family Myobatrachidae; genus Taudactylus; species Taudactylus pleione. Next base: position 929,136 of record JAUIMM010000638.1, read on the forward strand.
CCCTGTGCACTGTGCAGCCACCTCCGCGTCATGTGATGTCACAGCATGTGACATCACATAGATACCGCCGGCTGCTGCCTGTTGCGACCATTACCGAAAGCTGGCTATGCCGGGATCTGCTCTCAGTAAAGACAGCCCAGCCCGGTGATGTGGTGTACTGCAGCTGATCATCGGGGACGGGATGTCCTCCAACCTGAGCCTGAGGAGCTCTGAAAAAGGTGCTTTATCTGCAAGTGGCACTTAGAGAATCTTTTGAATGTTATGTTCCAGGAGATATATACTACACTGCAGACTGTATCTAGTGTATATACACTTTCTCTGTAGATATATACACATAATGTGTGCATGTAGATATATAGATATATATCTGTAACATATACACAAACACACATATATATATATATATATCACCCATGTGAGTGCATGGCCGAGTATCTCCGGTTCCCGGCGCCAACATGCTTAGATGGAGGGAATAGGAGGCAGCTCATCTTTGGGGGCGGAGCGGCTGAGGTGACCTAGGTTTATATATATATATATATATATATATATATATATATATATATATAGTAGGGGACAGCACTCCAGGACTTTAAAAATCAAATATTTATTTTTTTAGGTTTACATAGCAAAAAATCACTGCAACGTTTTCATAAACGAAAACACCGTCATCAAGGATTGATAACTGGTGTATCCGTACATCAAAACATGACAGTGATTATTTGTAAAATTATAAAAAATATATATTTGATTCTCAAAGTCCTGGAGAATTATCCCCCTATACTATATTGCATGCAACTCTCAGCCGAACAGGGCAGCAACACACATTCATTTTTTTTTTGTATATTGAGTGTTGGCCAAAAGTGTGTGTGTATATATATATATATATATATATATAGTATACACACACACACACAGACATATATATTGTATATATGTATATGCGTGGCACTTAGTGACTCTTATTTGGATCTCACTATTGTGTCTAGATATAAAATCTCTGTATAGCTATTAATAAGGTAACATCTTAAGTAGAGAGATGTCACGTTCATGATATAACTAATTGACACTTTCACATTTACATCATCATTATGTGCAATTTTTCTTTTTTTTGCCAAGTGAAGTCACGTTAACAAGTGGTGTTTCCCTTCTGTTTATTTGCAGACTCTCACAGTACACTATTGATATAAGTGAAGAGAGGGTGGAGATTGAGGTTTTTGAGGGTAGGCGCTAGTCACATCCCACAGCACAGGCCACACCCCCTGTACAGACAACACCCTCACAACACTGGTTACACCCCCACATCACTAATCACACTCCTCCCTCCCATGCTGGAAACACCGCCTCCAGCGGCAGACAATAGGCCTTCCTAAATTTCAGCTCCAGGCCCATGTATACATTAATCTGGCACTGCCCATTGCCCTCAATGGGCTAACGCCATCTGGAGATGTTGTTAGCTTTGCGGACCTTGTTAAATACCGTCTTACGATATCCCCTACTTTCCTAATTGTTACATTTAAGGGATATGTAATTCTGCCCTTAAACATGTGGAAACAACAGTTAAATAAATAGTTACATAGGCCCCTTAAGATTATGATGTTGGGGAATCTCCCCCAAGTTAATTAAAATACGAAACCTCTGTCTCATGGGGCTTCCCATAAACATAATTAGCTGAGTACCTTTCCAGTTTAATGTCACCAGTTCCGGACATTATGCCTTCTCAGGTTGTAATGCATGCAACAGCTCACTTTCCTGTAAGTGAAATATAAGACTATTTTCTAAATTAAATGAATTAATAATTAACTCATTAGTGCACTTTACCCATACTAACAGTTTCACAATATGGCTATTTTTTTTCCCAGCACTGATATATTTGAAAACATTGTGAAAATGAAATAATGGAGCAGAGTTATATTATATAATGAGGGTGAATGAGGGTGATAGCTGAGATGCAGTGAGTAAGGGATGTGTGGTACAAGGGTCAGGCATTGTTTAAGTCTTCTCACTGTTTCATCCTCCTTATCCAAACACAGAGACTGGGACAACTAGTGTTTTGTAAACGTTTTTCACTCAGAGACAATGGCGTAAGTATACAGCCCAGTATCATAAACACTGGGAGATCTTGGTTCCGCTTTAGCCTCACATCCACTGGTGTAAATTCCATGTGCTTTGCCAATGTTTTTGTCTTTACACTAGCAGAATGCATGAAAATGGGTTTGAAAATGGGAACCATTGTTTCCAGTGACCCTTATCATCACTTAATTACTACAAAAGCATGTGAAAATGTACAAAAAATGTTTAAGTAGAAAGAATAATCTAAAAACATATTATAACTGCAATAGTAATATATACATATATATATATATATATATATATATATATATATATTATATGTGTGTGTGCTGAATATAATGTTTTATCTACTTTGATAGTCCTTATAATAACCCTACTATTGCAATCATAATATATTTTATTTATGTTTGTGTATACAGTACCCATAGTATACAGTACCCATATACTTGTTACATTTTCTGTTTTTTTCTAAACCTCCTCCAGGCCATTGTTGGATTACAGTAGCAGCATCAAACAGTAGAGTAAAACAGCTGTCAGGTAGAGGAATGAATAGCGACAAGTGTTTATGAGAGGTGGGACAATTTAATTTAGGAAATTTAAAATGTACAATTTTCTTTTTGGTGTTTTCTTTAACTGTCAGATTTTGGAAAGGATATTTCTGTGGGTGAGGTATGGTGCCAGAGAATGATGCTGAGTGAGGGGTAAATCATTGGGGCAGGTGTGGGGCAGGAAATGTTGTAGAGGGGTATATGTGTATTATACAGTGCCTTACAAAAGTATTCACCCCCTTGGGCTTTTTATCTTTTTTGTTACAATTCAACCTGTAATTTTTTTTTTTTATTATTTGAATTTTATGTGATGGATCTGCACAAAATAGTCTTATTTGGTGAAGTGAAATGAGAAAAATATATATTAAAAAGAATCTTTAGAAATAAAATTCTGAAAATTGGCATGTTCATATGTAATCACCCCTTTTGCTATGAAGCCCCTCAAAAGTTCTGGTGCAACCAATTACCTTCAGAAGTTATATAATTAGTGAAATGAAGTCCACCTCTGTGAAATCTAAGTGTCACATGATCTGTCAGTATAAACACACCTTTTCTGAAAGGCCCCAGAGGCTGCCACACCACTAAGCAAGAGGCATCACTCCACGAAGACCAAGCAGTTCTCCAAACAAGTCAGGGACAAAGTTGTTGAGAAGGTCTGGATTGGGTTATAAAAAATATCCAAATCTTTGATGATCCCCCGAAGCCCCATCAAATCCATCATCATCAAATGGAAAGAACATGGTACCACAACAAACCCACCAAGAGAGGGCCGTCCACCAAAACTCACAGACCAGGCAAGGAGGGCATTAATCAGAGAGGCAGCACAGAGACCAAAGGTAACCCTAAAGGAGCTGCAGAGTTCCACAGCACAGACTGGTGTATCTGTGCATGTGACCACAATAAGCCGTAATGATGCACACCTTCAAACAATCCATTTTAATTCCAGGTTGTGAGGCAACAAAACATGAAAAATGCAAAGGGGGGTGAACACTTTTGCAAGCCACCGTATATATATATATATATGTTTTTATATATATATATATATATATATATATATATATGATATGCATATATGTCCGAGTCACCAAGAACCACATCTATCTATCTATTGTGATAGAAGCACTGGAGAAGTCTGGGGTGGCATATATGTGTGTCCCAGATTCCTTTCATATGTGTTTTAAAAAACCCCAGGAAAAGTCTGTTATGCCAAACAGACCAGAAGTGTCGGCTTTTGGTAAAAGCCGGATAATGGGTCCTGGGGGTGTGGATGTGAGAAGAGAGGGAGGGCTCCATCCACAGGCCATTCCAGGTGTTAGGCCTTTCAGTCTGAGAACAGGCTGTTTAGTAGTTGCACCTGGAAGTGGCTCAGATAAGCTGTGTTAGGTTTTGGTTCACTGTCTCACATACACTGGGAAGAACAGACACTGAGGTTTGTTCAGAGACACTGTGTTATTTGAAAGTGCTGTGTTTGTGGTAAGGCAGTAGGCCCTGCCACTTGTAGAGAGGGAATAACCTGTCTAGTTAGTGCCCAGACAGGCTAGTATTGATTTTTATGTTTTGTTTATTTTGTTGTTTATATTGCGCAATAAAACTGGTTCTGACCAGCTTGCTCGAAAACCCTGGCTGCTGTGTGTAAGGAGATGTCCATCTACTCCAGGAGAGGGACCCCCTACCCCGACTATATCACACTATTTATCTATCTATCTATCTATCTATCTATCTATCTATCTATCTATCTATCTATCTATCTATCTATCTATCTATCTATCTATCATGGCTACAGACACTTGAGACTCCTGGGAAGAGTCAGGCTTACTAGGTAGTATGAACTGAGTTGGTTTTAGGAATGACCTTTTCATGAAATATCAAGTGCATGAAATAAAAGTAAATAGAATTTATTCAAGAACAAAAACTGTATGGCAAAGTTCCACATTAAGGACCTCATTCAGAGTCGGTCGAAGCGGCCGCACGGTCGTACGCCACCGATGTTCGCTATACTGCACATGCGTAAAGTTTGCAATGTGCGTGCGCAAACTAGCCGCTACGATCAGAAATTTCTCTCTCCTTGAACACAGCCAGGTCGGTAGTTTGAGTGACAGATTGAGGCGTTTGTGGGTGGTAACAGGGGAAGGTGCTTGAAAACGGGGGAGTGGAAATCCGAACGCAGGCGTGCCTCATTATGCGAACGGCGTTTTATAGGAGTGCTTACGGTTTATGGGAGTGCATAATTAACAAAGTAGCGTCATGGCACATGTGACATGGGAGGTTTTCACACTGACATGATCGTAGAGCTTAAGAGAGGGTATGGTCAACCTTAAGCTCTACGACCAGTTCCAGATGGTCTCGATTAATCCTTATATGCCCGGAGATGACATGTAATGCGTACGAGAAGGGGGCGTATTTTTTTGTCTTCCAGCCGCTTCCTCCCCTCGGTCGGCCAGCTACCGATCCGAACTTAGGGACGCAACTTGCGAGGGAATCATTTGCATATCCGGCCCCTTTTCCCGTACGACCGTGCGGCCGCTTCTACCGACTCTGAATGAGGTCCTCAATCTCAACAACACAAAGTTCATGACATGCACTAACAGGTGAAGGGGTATGCCCCTGTAAGAAACAAAGGGCCTGATTCAGACCCACTCGCGAGCGGCTGCCCGCTCGCAAGTGGGTCGATGTTATGGACTGAGCATGCACACGACGGAGGGAGCTCCGTCGTGCGCATGCGCCAGACGCGACGAGCGAAGGAAAGTCCTTCGCTCGTTGTGTCTGATCAAAGGGGGCGTGCTGTCGATGTTGATTTACAGCACGCCCCCTTTGGTAGGCGTGCCGGGGGCGTGCCTCCCTGACGGGGGCATTCCCACGGGAACGCCTCCCGTCAGAAGCCGGCCCACTGACATCACTAGTGATGTCAGTGGGAGTGATTTTGGCTCTGATAGAGCCAAAATCACTCCGGAGCTTGCGGTTGAAAACCTCAACCGCAGGCTCCGGCTCGCAATTTCGATGGTCGCGATGGTCTCGACCATCGCGGCCATCAAAATGCACGCTCGTATAGCCTGTGGGTGGTGACCCACAGCTATACGAGCGTCCAGAAGGACGCTCCATTTTCATGGAGGCCGGCCCTCATTCAGAGCGTGCGCTCTGCTCAGAGCGTACGGCTCTGAATGAGGGCCAAAGTTCGAAGTACACACTGAACTGATGTGCGGTGAAACCCCAAGCCCGACACGTGGCTAGAGCCTCAGGATAGGATGGAGGTCAATAACAGGGTTGAGCCCTGTATCGTGACGGAGGTCCGGAACAGGGTTGAGCCCTGAGATGTAACAAGATCCGGAACGAGGTTAAGCCCTGAGACGTAATGAAGATCCGGAACAGAGTTGAGCCCTGAGACGTGATGAGGGTCCGGAACGGGTTTGAGCCCTGAGACGTGATGAGGGTCCGGAACTGGGATGAGCCCTGCGATATGATGAAGGTCCGGAGCAGGTTACAGCCTGTGGGAATGTAAAATGTGGGTAAAAAAATCTATAGACAACGTAAAACATTTATCCAAGAACCATATATTCAGTACACTGATACTTGAGTCCCACTAAAAATATAGAAAAGCTTTAACTTATCTAGGTAATGTCAGCTGATCTCATGTAAACTGATGGCAGGTTCTGTACCTGATTATCATCATAACAGTAATCAAATCCAAAACATAGGCCCTCATTCAGACCCACTCGCAAGCGGGCGCACGTACGTTAGGCGTACGTACAAAAATATTTAAATTCAATGGCTCGCTCGTATTTTCGTTCGCATCTAAAATTCCTCCCTAAACTCTGACGACCCCTCCTCTAACTAACGAGCGTACGAAATAGCGAGCGTACATCCCCGAAATGGCTTGAAAGGAACGCACGCACAAGTACTATAAACAGGAAGTGGCCTTGTCAGATGTCGATTACCTGCTCCTTTATTCTGCCTACCTCCATCAATCGTATCATGCCAATCAATGTATCAATTAGCTTAATTGTTTGTTTTTTTCAACACAATGCAAGAAACTTTACTCTTGTCCGTGTTTGTGTTTACCCGCAGAATACGTACGGATGAAACATTCGCTTTTATTGTTCAAAAAACATGTGAACCACAATTAAACAATTGTACTATTGCTGTGGATCCCCGCATATTTCCCTGGGTTCATTTCTTTATTTAAATTTGCTTACGCATGTCACTGCATCAAGCCTATCATAACTCTCCAGAGATTTCTGGCCCTGTCGAACACATGACTCATACACTAACCAATAAAATTGCTCCTGTTAATTTCCAAAATACATTAGCCAATCAGAAAATTTTTACACACTTTATCAAAAATGATTTTTAAGAAAAACACCATTGCCATCATGAGAGCCTCCGCATTCACCAGGCGCGAGCTGCTGGTGCTTACGGAGGTCATGGATCGCCGGATCACCAGCCAACCTCAACCCATCACCAACCGGCAGAAGCGCTCCGCGTATGCGGAGGCACGGTCCCGCCTGCGGTCCTTCGGCTCACGCCGCAACATCGGGCAGCTGGAGCGCAGGTGGTCCGACCTGCAACGGCGAATGCCCCGCTTGCTGGCATGCTTTCGCATGCAGATCCTGGAAAGTAAGTGTTATGTATTGTGGTTTTAATGTTTGTGTTTGTGGGGCAAACTGCGTGTGCATGTTTTCCTGTCTGTCCTATTTATTATTTGTACTCATATCTGCGTGTGCATGTTTTCCTGTCTGTCCTATTTATTATTTGTACTCATATCTGCATGTGCATGTTTTCCTGTCTGTCCTATTTATTATTTGTACTCATATCTGCGTGTGCATGTTTTCCTGTCTGTCCTATTTATTATTTGTACTCATATCTGCGTGTGCATGTTTTCCTGTCTGTCCTATTTATTATTTGTACTCATATCTGCGTGTGCATGTTTTCCTGTCTGTCCTATTTATTATTTGTACTTATATCTGCGTGTGCATGTTTTCCTGTCTGTCCTATTTATTATTTGTACTCATATCTGCGTGTGCATGTTTTCCCTCTATTTCTGATTTATTCATTCTACTGCTATTTGGCTTATTTGTTTTTTTTTTTATTTTTTTTAGTTTTGTTGCCCGGATTTGTCCATAAACTAACCGCAATTTCTTTGTCATATTTTAGGGGGACAGCCAAGACTCCGCCGTCACCGTCCGTCCAGACGGCGTTCCCGGCCACTATCCCCAACCCCCAGCCAACACTCCACCCCAAATCTTTCCCCTATTCCCCACTCCTCCCCATCCTTCCCAGACCCTCTCCCGGAAATGTCGGGCCTCCTTCCCCTCCGTCCCACTTCCCCCTCTCCTCCACCCACCCCTCTTCCAATTACCCCCTCCCCGGAGTCCATCATAACTCCTCCCCATTCTTTGGGGAATGACGGATCCTCCGAGGAGGATCATGGAGGTATTTCCGGAGCTCCCGTTTTGGCTCCCGGTATGTTTTTTTTTTGTTTTTTTTTAAAGCACAAACTGTTTGTATGTAATCATGTGTCGTGCCTTTCTTCGTGTTTTTGTGGCTTGACTTTTGGTGATTTTGAAGGTTTGCCTTTACCTCTTCCTGGTGATTTCAACATACACATATCATACCTGTGGGAATTTTTACCTAGGCCTTGTATTTTTGCCAGCCCCCCCCTTTTTTTTTTTTTTTTCGGTTTAGGAGTGATTTGGTTGTGTTTTTTTTTTTTTAATGTGGATTCCCTATTGTTGTATTAACCCACACACTTTTCTCACCCACAGAGGAACAGAGGCGTCGGCAAGAGGTGGCGGATTGTGTGGGGCAGATGCGGCAACATGTAATCGGCATTCTGGTGGCCCTCAACCGGCTGTCTGGCCTCCTTCGGCAGTAGTTTTTTTATTTTTGTTATCTTTTCAAAATAAATTTATTCAGACAAATATACGTTGTGGCTCATTTTTTAAATCCAAAACCAAGATAGTTTAGCATGACATAAGTAGACTGTTCCTGCAAGGATTTCCCTTTTTTAAAAGTTAGATTGTGTTTTGTCTTTGTATGTCAAACACACACAAGAAACACATAACAGTAACAATGTCATTTCCCTTTTTGGGTGTAGTGTCAATTACATATTTCTACATTTTACAGGTTCCTAGTTGGTGCGCAAGCTGCTTAGGCCAATCTTACAAATCCCAAGGTTGGGCCAGGCTTCCTTTTGGTGTGGGTTGGGAAGCTGAAAACATATTTCAGTTTAGCTCAACTGGCGTCAGTACTGGTTTACCCCTTAGTCAAATGTAACTTGTGTTAACCTGGTTACACTTGCTGTTAACGTCCCAAAAAAGGAAGACCATTTCACTCTCCAAACATTTATTCACAACATAACAGAGAAAACAAAGTGGTCACTCCCAAAAAAAGAACACAGTGATAAATTCAAATACAACACATACCAAGAAATAATTAAATAAAAACAAAAAATCAAGAACTGGTTGACGAAGGACCATGCCAACATGATTCCACAAACATGGCGTTGCGATATGGGTTCCAGAATATATGCCCAAAAGGACCAGATCCAGGTTTGGTAAGGGTAGCAGGAAGTAGTGAGCGTTGGAGTGCCAAAGATTATGTGAACAAACAGAAGATGGTGAGAAAAAAAACACAAAATTAGATGTTCGCAAACAAACACAAACACATTAGGTATAAACACTGTAGTTTTGTTCAAACTTACCTAAAAAATCTGGCCACCACATCATCGCGTATGGCCCCCCACATACTGACCTTCGACCAACCTCGGGGGGGCCATCCTCAGGTAAGGCATCCTCTGGCTGCATTGGGACACCACTCCTTATGGCAATGTTGTGAAATATCCCACACAGGACCACAATTTTAGACACCATATCCGGCACATACATGAGCTCGCCACCAGAGCGGTGGAGGCATCTGAATCGGCCTTTTAAAAGGCCGATACAGCGCTCCACCACTTGCCTGGTGGCTGTAAGTGCGGAATTATACGCACTTTGTGGCCCTGGTGTGGGAGCCAAATAAGGAGTGAGCAGCCAGGACATGCAAGGGTATCCACTGTCTCCTGTGAAAAAAAATAGACCACATCAGGAACACTGTGTATCAAGCTTAACATTGTTATGTACTAAAGGTCTCCACTTACCCAGAGGCCACGCATCACCAGCTTGTAGGTTGGTTAATTTCTGCCATATCCCTGATTGCCGGATGACGAAGGAGTCATGAGCACTTCCTGGTAATTTAGCATTCAGGGACAGGATCTGGAGGGAGGCATCACATACCACCATTACATTCAGGGAGTGATAGTGTTTACGGTTTCTAAATATTGCCTCCAGCCGTGCTGGAGGCTGAAGTGGTATGTGAGTACCATCCACAACCCCTATGATGTGTGGGAAGCCAGCTATTTGGTAAAAATTGGCCTTGGCCACACTAAGGGCACCCATATCCAAAGGCATTTTAATAAAATGATGGAGGTGCTTGAAAAGTGCCTCCATCACTGCCCTCAGGATCCGGGAAAAGGAGGATTGGGAGATGCCCGCCACTATTCCCACCGTTGTTTGAAACGATCCTGAGGCACAGAAATGTAACACCGCCATAAATTGCGTCAGTGGTGGTATTGCTGTTGGACTGTCAATTTGCCGCTCAAGATCACTTTCTATTAATGAGAGAGTGTCTATGATGATTTTGGGAGGTAGACGGTAGCGTCTTAAAACCTCATCATCGGGCATTCCAAAAAGGGTGACACGTGTTCGAAATATCTGGGGCCTTGCATGCCTACGATGCCTACGCCTGGGACAAGTTTGAGGTTGGTCGTCTTCCGGGAGCAGGGCCAGAACAATTCGCCCCAGATCTACCTGAAATTCAAAGTTTACAATGTAAGGCTTTTGAGCCACCCCAAAAGTAACATAAAACAACTTAGCTTTCTGATACCATCCATAGCTGCTTACATGCCGGGGTATTGTCATGATACGTATAAACTGTAAAAAAGCCAAAAATGAGACATCAAAAATTTAGAGGGTGATTTTTTGTTTGTCAAATTGTTGCAAGCCAACACATAAAATAGGCGAAACACACATTTGGCCATCGATGAAAACGACATTGCACACCGTACGTCAAATAGGGTTCAAATGGACCCCAAAAATGGAAAAGGGAAAAGCAAAACTGGTTTACATGATGAATAAGCCTCGAAAAATGCGTTAATTAGTTCGCAAATGCAAGTCACTACACCAACAGTCAAAAATGCGTTAATTAGTTCGCAAATGCAAGTCACTACACCAACAGTCAAAAATGCGTTAATTAGTTCGCAAATGCAAGTCACTACACCAACAGTCAAAAATGCGTTAATTAGTTCGCAAATGCAAGTCACTACACCAACAGTCAAAAATGCGTTAATTAGTTCGCAAATGCAAGTCACTACACCAACAGTCAAAAATGCGTTAATTAGTTCGCAAATGCAAGTCACTACACCAACAGTCAAAAATGCGTTAATTAGTTCGCAAATGCAAGGAAAAAAATGGACTTACCCAACTCGAATATATAAGATTTCCAACAAAAAGGTCTTTGGGTCCGAAAGCCAAAACAAACTAAAAAAGATGAAATTAGTGTAAAAAAACAAATAGCTAACCAAAAACCAGAAGTAGACACCAATTGGCCACAAATTAGACTGCACAAAACTTACCAAAACAGGAAATGATGGGGAAAAAAAGCAAAAAAATGCGAACGGAAAACCAAAACAACTGTAGCAAAACCAAAAAAAACCCAACTCTGCCAAATCCTCCAACCGCAAACAACCAAATCCAACCAACTTAACCGCCAACAATCCAACAACCCAACCTCGACTCCACACACACCAAGCCATAAATAGTGTTTATTTTCCCGCACAAATTAAGGATGAATCATAGGGACGCACAATCAATGATGCGGCCGCAAACTAAGGACGCATGTATAAATACGTCACGAAATCACATTGAATTTCTGGTTGATTTCATTCTGGAAGCAGAGACATGGCTTCAGACCAGGGAAACAATGGCCAAAAATCCGGCGGTAAGGCCTTCATGCATTTTGTCTCAATGATTCTTTTTAAACATAATATTGTGCAAGTTGTGAAGTGGCTAAATCTGCATATTTACCCAAATAGGTGAGGAGGATGACATGGAAGAGACTGCTGGCCCCAGTCAACCCGCCAAAGCTGCCAAAAAAAAAAGGCAGCCACATTTCACAAGCAAGGAGATGGAGGTTTTGATCCAGAAGTGCGTTGACATCCTTCCCCAGGCAGCCAGGAATATGAGCCAAAGCCAGAAGTGGAGAATGTGGGAGGAGGTCGCCGTTGCTGTCAATAGGGTGGGTGATTATGTCCGTCTAGCCCGGGATGTCAAACGGCGGTAAGTAAACACTTTCCCATCCTATAAACAAACCCCATTGTAAAAAAAAGGATAATGGTTCCAATTTCATTCCACAGATGGGCAGACTTCAAATATCGTCTCAAGCAAAAACTTGCCGACAGGGCTAGGCATGCAAGGGGGACAGGTGGGGGTCCCACCCCTGTGTCATTGGAGTTGACAGACTTAGAAGAGCTGGCACAGGGGTGTGTGCAGGCTGTGGAGGTGTTTGGCGTGTCCAACATGGATACGGACATGCCAGACTTTGCGGCTCCTCATGTTGGCCAAGGTAAGTCTTGTGATGTCACCAACTCTGAAATGCTATTGTGCCAATATGTAGATTCTAATGTGAGTCTTTTCGCATTTTTCCTAACAGAGACAGAGGCGGATGAGTCTGCTCCAGAGGGGAGCCTTGGCCGCAGAATTTCTGCTGGCTCTGCAGGGGAGGAACCAGTACATCCGGCTGAGGACCCTGCAGAAGCCAGTCCAGGGCGTGCCCCCTCGCAGGCAGTGGGCCTCCTCACAGAACTCAATTTTAAATCAGATTTCCATACGGAGATTCTGCAGAGGATGGACGCCAGTCTGATACGGGTGGCTGAGGCCCTGGAGCAAAATGCTGCGGCCAACGTGACCATTGCTCAGGCCCTGGCGGAAAATACCAGGGCCAACATCCGCATCGCCGATGCCCTGGAGCAGCTCGTTCGCCAGCACATGGTGGAGCCGACCTCCCTTCCTGCCGGAACATCCGGATCCTCCACCTCTGGCACAACATCAGCCAATCCTCCAAATGTGCCTAGCCCTGTGCCTAGTCCAGAGGCCACAACATCTGCCTCTGGACAGGCCAGCCCGATGGCATCCCGGACCCGGTCTGGCGCCCACCCTCACCCAGCCAAACGGGCGAGAAAACGGTGACAGCAATGGCGACTTTTCCCACACTCCTTCTGTGCTTGGCTCATATTCCTTTCTGGTCAAAACTTCCCTCTCCTTTCTTGTGAAATTTTTTTACATTTGGTATTTACGTTTATGTTACCAGTTATGGCTTTTTTTTTTTTTTTAACAAATATCTTTGCCACAAAAAAAAGGCAACAAAATATTAGGCCAATTTGTTTGTGTTTAAACAATAAATTTAAAACAAAAAACTGACATTGTATTGTGACATTATTGTACAAATGGGTTACATTTAATCCTGGCCCTAAAGGCAAAAACTGACCCTCTTAAAAAAAAAAAAAGGCCTCTTTAAGGAACGTTTAAAAAATCACATAGCGATGCAAATTCCACAGTAAACCAAAAAAAAAGGGGAGCTAATTAAAACATGATGACATTATTGTTACAATAGGCCATAACCAACAAATTGTGGCCAAAATAAAACACCAAAAATGTACGCTAATTGATTGTGTAATCATGACATTAGCAGCTCTGATTTCCACCTGCGTACGCTTTTGTGCTATCCCAATAAACTGCTTTCCAAACACATACCAAGCCGGTTTTCAATCCAACACTAATTACTTTACTGACCAGCCGCGATTAATCGCAGCACCATCCTTGAGTCCAGGGACGGAGGAGAAGGCCATCGCCAATGTGGTCGAGTAATCCTGACCCTAAGCTGTGCGAGCATTTTGAAGGGAAAGCGGATGTTCCAGTGACGTATGAGACGGTCCGAACACATTTGACGTTCGCATCTGCTAATGTATGTACGCCCCAAAAACGCCTCGCCACGCCTGCGTTTTTTCATCTCCACCCCCGTCAACACCCAAAAACGCCCTGTTCTGTCAATCACATTTGACATGTCACTTCCTGTACGCTATTTTAGGAACGAGAGAAAAAAAACTCGCAATCTGCCGTACGCACATGCGCAGTGTTACACCGACGCATGCGCGGTTAGTCAACATCGGAACGCAACGAGCGTACTGTTGTTAACGTGCGGCTCTGAATGAGGGCCATAGGTCCCATCTGGGTTACAAATTGCTGCAGGAGAATGATCGCTCTAAGGGCCTGATTCAGCAAGGATCACTATTGTGTTCACAGCTGCGAATCCGTACGGAATGCCCACTGCTGCTTTCTCACATCCGCACTATGGCCCTCATTCAGAGCCGTACGCTCTGAGCAGAGCGCACGCTCTGCATGAGGGCCGGGCTCCATTTTTATGGAGCGTCCTCCTGGACGCTCGTATAGCTGTGGGTCACCACCCACAGGCTATACGAGCGTGCATTTTGATGGCCGCGATGGTCGTGACCATCGCGACCATCGAAATTGCGAGCCGGAGCTTGCGGTTGAGGTTTTCAACCGCAAGCTCCGGAGTGATTTTGGCTCTATCAGAGCCAAAATCACTCCCACTGACATCACTAGTGATGTCAGTGGGCCGGCTTCTGACGGGAGGCGTTCCCGTGGGAACGCCCCCGTCAGGGAGGCACGCCCCCGGCACGCCCACCAAAGGGGGCGTGCTGTCAATCAACATTGACAGCACGCCCCCTTTGATCGGACACAACGAGCGAAGGAAAGTCCTTCGCTCGTCGTGTCTGGCGCATGCGCACAACGGAGCTCCCTCCGTCGTGCGCATGCTCAGTGCAGACCATCGACCCACTTGCGAGCAGACAGCCGCTCGCGAGTGGGTCTGAATCAGGCCCTATGTCGCACTCCGGCCTATACATCGGTACCATCGACGCACATCAGCCCATCATGCACATTTTACACCAGGTCTGACCAACCACAGAAACTGAAAGTCTTGTCACACGCAGTGAGTACTCAAGGGGCATATGCAATCGCCGTGGCTTATTTATGCACGCCCATGAAACATCGCACAAACGGACAGACACGCCTGCATTTCTCCAATCACTCCGACTTCACCACCTCCAAATGCTCACAGCCAGTCACTCACTCTGCGATGGATTACTGTGTGCGTGCAAAATCACAGCGCAATCACAGCGCACGGGCAGTGCGGATTTTACGCATGCACACTAATGAACAATCAGCCAATCTGCATATGCAGTTCAAGCTACGAACGCTGCTGAATCAGGCCCTATGTCATACATGCCTACTCTCCCGGGAATCGCGGGATGCTCCTGATTTTTTGGGTAATCCCCCGCACCCCTGGAAGAGTAGGCATATCTCCCGCATCCCACCCACTTCCTAGTGAAGTGAAGTGGGCAGGATGGGGAGATTTTACCTGGAATTTTTGGGTCCGTAGGGAAGGGGTGGGGCTAAATGGCGCAAATCGTGTAATTTAGCCCCGCCCCCTCCCCACGGACCAGCAAATCGCTGGGGTTTTCTGTAAAGGAGGTGGTGCTTAATGTCGTCTATCATCTGGCCCCGCCCCTGAAGAGGAGAGCAGCAGGTCCCCTCCTGCTGCTCCCAGAAGGCTGCCCAGGAGTGTCGGCAAGTATGCCTATGTGTTTTTAATATTTTCCTGCAGCAGATGTATCCCAATAATCTCCTGTGCTATGATAGCATTGACTTTTAAGTAGAGATGAGCGGATCGGTTCTCCGAGAACCAGACCCACCCAAACATAAGGGATCCGAGTCAGGCTCGGGTTTTCCAGCCTAACTCAGAATCCAAAACGAGGCAAAACGTCATCCTGCCGCTGTCGGATTGTCAAGGGTTTTGGATTCTTTAAAGGTCCTGGTGATCGGCGACATTTTCACTCCGGCTGTGGAGAGTGTACAGGACAGACGTGCTCTGTTTTCAAGGGTGCAGTGTTGTAGTTATTCAAGGGTGTAGTGTTGTCAGGCTGGGGCTGCAGTACATAAAGTGGGGGGTGCTGCTGTGTCACTGTTGTCCTGTCAATCAAGGGGCTAGGGCTGCCGTTCATAAAGGGGTGATCTGTTAATCCAGGGGTGCTCTTCCCCAGTGTAAAAAAAAAATCTAAGTTAAAATTAATAATTATCATTCCACAAAAAGAAAAAAAAAGATCATCCACTTATTTGTGACTCTGCAGGTGGTCCGTCCGCACTCCGCAGGGGTGTTTTGTTGTCTATAAAGGGGTGCTTTATAGACAACACCCCTTTATAGACAACAAGGGGCTGCTGCCTCGTCCAGGGGTGCTCTTCCCCGGTATAAAAAAAATAAGTTAAATAAAATTAGCATTCCACAAAAAATAAAAAAATATAATTTTTCATGTTTTTTTTGTGTGTGCTAGCTACGCTATTATTGTTCGGTGTTCAGTGGCCAGCCAGACCGCAGTTTATCATCCATGTATTGTGACACTATAAGTCATAGCGCAGTGTTTTATTCTTATTCCTAAAAAATATTATGACACTGTAAGTGGTAGCGCAGTGTATTATTCTTATTCATAAAAAATCTTGTTACACTGTAAGTGGTAGCGCAGTGTTATTCTTTTTTTATTCATAAACAATATTGTGACACTAGGTCATTGATACTGCAGTGTAATATTTAAAATTGGTACAAACTGATGTGTGTGCTGTACCCCACTTCATTTGTGTTTGTTGATATGGAGAACGATCAGTTGAGAGGAGAGCAGGAACCACATACTAGTGCTGTAGCTGCTGCCAGTGCCACCAGTTATTATGATAATAGTCCGTCTACATCATTTACTAAAGCCGATGCCCAAGGGCATACAGGGATTAAGTCAGGGCATCTAAAATCAAAGAACCAATCTTTTACAGTGGTAAAGAAAAAAAACATCAAAGAGGGAAAGTTAGCTGCAGAAAGACATAAAATTGGCAATATGCCTTTCACCACATGAAGTGGCAAGGAAAGGCTAAGGCCTTGGCCTTTATTTATGACTGGTGGCTCTGCCTCTTGATGATGTAAGCACTTCTCCCTGTAGACATTTCAAAAAAATGAAAATTGTTAAGGCACAGGGACCAACTGTGCACTAAGAAATGTCACAAATCCCTAAGTGTGTCGGCGGGTGCCATGTGTGAGCCTGACATTTTCAATACTGTACTCGAAAAGGACCCTCCTTCACCACTTGTGCATCCTCTGCAAATGTGGGGATGAGCAACACAAGTTAACATGCTGACATAGAGATTGAGGATGCTTCTGTGCAAGTGCACCAGGATGAGGATATTTGTGTAGCTGACACTAATAAGGAAGTTGATGATGAGGATGTTGTCTGTGTAAAACAGGCCCGAGTTGAAACAATTGTTGCCCATGATAAGGAAAAGCCCATTGTCGTGCCTGGGTATAAAACAATTGTCAAGCCATCTGTACCCGTTGTCATGCCAGAGTAAGTAGAGGTAGGGACCCTAACCATCTAGGAACTTCATCCCTGTTAAGTAATCTACAGCGCATCCATAAAAAGTGTTTGAAAAATTCAGAAACTTTGGCTAAAAAAGTAACAACAAGCAGTCCAGCATCAACTAGCTCCCTTCTCTCTGCTAGATCCAAACACCTGGCATCTTCACCACCAACACCTTCATCAACACTATCCTCGATCATGATCAGAAGTAGTACTGCATCCAATTTGATAAGGCTAACTCAGTCCTCCCCTAACCTGGATTCCTCAGAAGAATCCTTGAGCGCAATGCCTGCTGCTGCTGCGAGTGAATGTTCATCCTAGAAGGGGACCAGGAAGACTACTTGTAGTAGCTCTAAAAAACAAATGACTGTTAAACAATTCTTTGCAAGGGGGAGCAAGAATGACAGCAGTCACCCAGTTGCACAGCGGATCACTGACGCCATAACATCTATGCTGGTATTAGATGTGAATTTGATATCCGCCATTAGTGCAGTGGGTTTTAGACAGTTAATTGAGGTCCTGTGTCCCTGCTACCAAATCCCATCTAGGTTCCACTTCACAAGAAAAGCAATTCCCAGAATGTACAGGGACGTTAAAAAAACGTAATTAGTGTCCTCCGAAATGCTGTTGTACCTACTGTCCACTTAACCACAGATATGTGGACAAGGGCAGAGGCAAGATTACATGACTGTAACAGCCCACTGGGTGGGTATATTTCAGCAGCACCAACAGCAGCAGCATCTAAGAAAAAGCAGCTTATTCAGAGGCAGGCTACTCTGTGTATAACTGGTTTCCCTAAGAGGCATACTGCTGACAACCTCTTAGAAAAACTCAGGGAAGTCACTGCAAAATAGCTTACCCTGCTTGGACTCTCCTCGGGATATGTGATTTCTGACAACGCCACCAATATTGTGGGAGCATTACAGCTGGGTGATTTCCAACATGTCCTATGTTTTGCTCACATTATCAACTTGGTGGGGCCATGCAGGAGATGCTCTCCGTGGCCCGCAAAATTTCTGGGCATTTTCACCATTCAGCAGGTGCATGTAGAAGATTGCAGCACCTGCAAAAAATTTGAATTTGCTCTATTACGAGGTGGAACTCCACCCTTTTTATGCTTGAGTGGATGGAGGAACAGCAAAAAGCCATCCAAAGCTACACAACAAAGTATGACATATTAAGAGTAGTGGGACTGTACCTTACTCAAGCTCAAAGGAAAACACTTTCTGTGTTGTGCAGAGTGCTGAAACTCTTTGAAGTAGTCACCTGTGAAGTGAGTTCAGACACTGCCAGCTTCAGTCAGGTAATTCCCCTCATTAGACTGTTGGAAAAGCAGCTTAAGCAACTGAAGGAGGAGCTGAAACAAAGTGATTCCACTAAGTATGTCGGACTTGTAGATCAAGTCCTTTATTCACTTCGTCAGGATCCAAGGGTTGTCAGGATCTTCCAATCGGAGCAATACATTTTGGCGACCGTGCTTGATCCTAGGTTTAAGTCATACGTTGTGCCTTTCTTCCCAATGGACACAGATCTGAAGAGATGCAAAGAGCTGTTGGTAAGCAACTTGTCAGCTCAATTGGCACATGATGGCTCCTCCTTCAGTTTTTCCAGCAAGTGTAGCTGCCAGGAAAAACAAAACTTTCCCAAAAAAAGATCCACTGGTGATGCACATGAGTCAACAAAACCAAGTTTTGACATCTGGTCGGGTCTAAAAGAATCGCCTACAATTAATGAGACCTCTACCATGACTCCATCTGATACGGTCACCATTCAAAGAATGGTTGATGACCATTTTAAACGATAGAGTCCAAATAGGCATGTCAGACAGTCTGTTTCACTACTGGCAAGGAAAAAAAGCAATTTGGAGGCCCTTGCAAAAACTGGCTTTGCTTTACTTGAACAGCCCACCATACAGTGTGTTCTCAGAAAGAGTTTTCAGCACAGCCGGGAACCTTGTCAGCGATCAATGACATGGCATTGTATAGCTTGGACAGGGCAACAATGACGCAATTGCACCTTCCTATGCTGCACCTCACCCCTTCACGCCTAGTATGAAGTAGGCCCCTAGGTGAGAACATGTCATTTTCTACCTAAGTATTGTTAATTCACTTAAATAATTGAATATATATTTTCCTGTATTGTGTTACAGTATTTTGTAGATGCAGTATGAAAACATGTGATCCCCTCTGCCCGCTCTTGTATACACTTTTGCGCTCAACGTGTTTCCTATAATATACATTCCAAGGCTTTCAACAGGTCAACAAATGTTTTTTTTTAATACAAAAGACAAGGGGCTATAAATTAAGGGGCCCCAAAGTAACATTTTGATGGGGCCCTGTTCTCTCTCTGCCTCCCCGCACATGACACTGCTCTGTGAGCAGGCTAACGGCATACAGATGATTTGAACAACTGTGTTTATTAGCCTAAGCAACTTTGTATTTATGCTGTTTTCCTGTCTATGGCAGGCAGCACATGGGCTAAGTTCCTGACACAAGAAGACTGATTTGTCCTATGAATGCTGCTGACAGTGTACTCAGAGTAAAGCAATGCTTGTGTGTTAGGGAATTCAGCATGCAGGCTGCATGATATGTGCAGGAAAACACGGCTTGGAAGGGTAGGGTTCATTAGGATAATACTAGTAAAGGTACACGCATATACTGGGCCACTTTCCACCTTGCCGATGCTGTTCCCCGTGCTGCACCCTGCTCTATCCACTGCTCCGCCGCATGCTCTGTCCCACCCCACCTTACCTCTCTGCCTGCTGCTCTGTCCAATCCTGCTCTGCCTCATTGCTGGTGGCCTGCAGGACCTCCTTCCCACCTGTTACGCTAGTGTCGGTTCCATCCCCCTAGCAGTTGTAGCCATTGGAGAGGCAGCGCGTAACCGTCTTCCACTGCCCATGCATGTAGATTAAATAGACCTTAGATAATTATATAGTAGGGATGGCCATATGTGGGTTAAGCATCGATGGTACCATTGGTGGTTAACCACGATGGTATGAAACCATCGACAGGGGAATAATCGATGGTTTCATCCACTGATACTCATCCCTGCTATATTACTCACAGGGCAGCGAGCCAATCTGAGCGGGGATTCACAGGTCGCATTGAGGGGCGGCGCTAAGCTCTGAGGACCTCATTCAGAGTCGGTCGTTGCAGCCGCACGGTCTAAGCCACTGATGTTCGCTAAACTGCGCATGCGTAAAATTCCCAATGCGCGTGCGCAAACTAGCTATTACGATCAGAAATTGCTCTCTCCTTCATCTTGGCCAGGTCGTTAGTTTGAGTGACAGGATGAGGTGTTTGTGGGTGGTAACGGGAAGGTGCTTGTGAACGGGGAAGTTGAGATCCGAACGCAGGCATGCCTGACTATGCAAACGGCGTTTTATAGGAGAGCATAATTAACTATGGCCCTGATTCAGAGCCGGACGCTCTGACCAGAGCGCTCGCTCTGAATCAGGGCCCACCTCCATTAATATGGAGCGTCCTCCTGGACGCTCGTATAGCTGTGGGTCACCACCCACAGCATATACGAGCGTGCAGGATGATGGTCGCGATGGTCTTGACCATCGCGACCATCGAAACTGCGAGCAAAAGCCTGCGGTTGAGTTTCTCAACCGCAAGGCCAGGAGTGATTTTGGCTCTATCAGAGCCAAAATCACTCCCACTGACATTACTAGTGATGTCAGTGGGGCCGGCTTCAGACGGTAGGCGTTCCCTTGGGAACGCCTACGTCTGGCAGGCACACCCCCGACACGCCCACCAAAGGGGGCGTGCTGTCAGTCAACATCGACAGCACGCCCCCTTTGATGAGATACTCAGAGCGAAGGAAAGTCCTTCGCTCGTCGGGTCTCACGCATGCGCACGACGGAGCTCCCTCCGTCGTGCGCATGCGCAGTGCAGACCAGCGACCCACTTGCGAGCGGACAGCTGCTCGCAAGCGGGTCTGAATGAGGGCCTAAGTGTCATGGCACATGTGACATGGGAGGTTTTTACACTGACTTGATCGTAGTGCTTAAGAGAGGGTAAGGTCAACCTTAAGGTCTAGGACCAGCTCCGATGGTTCCCGATGACGTGTAATGGGAACGAGAAGGGGGCGTATTTTTAGTCTTACGGCCGCATCCTCCCCTCGCTCATCCAGCTAACGATCCCATCTTAACGATGCAACTTGCGAGCGCTTCATTTGCATTTCCGGCCCCTTTTACCTTACGACCGTGCGGCCGCAACGACCGACTCTGAATGAGGTCCTGAGTCCTGGCACCAAGTAAAAAAGAAAAATAAAACCATCATGGAGCTCTATACTATTGATGGCGGAGAACCATTGGATCTCTGTCATCGATGACAAAGCCATTTATCATCGGTGGTTAAGATGGTTGATGGCTGGCTATCTCTATTATATAGAGACATGAGACCTCATTCAGACCCACTTGCAAGCGCTGAGCACTCACAAGGGGGTCGATGTTTAGGCCCTGCGCACGTGCAGCGGCCGCAAGCCCCGGAGCGAGAGAGAAACTCTCTCGCTCCGGAGCTCACTACAAAAGGGGCGGCTGTCTATGGTGATCGAAAACTCGCCCGGTTTTGTAGGCATGGTGGGGGGTGGTTACACAACCGGAGGTGTTCCTTAAGGAACGCTTGCCTCTTTGTGGGCGGCCGCACTGACATCAGCAGTGATGTCAGTGGGGAGCTTCCTGCTCGATCAGAGCAGGAAGCTCCCTGGGGCTTGCGGTTGCCGAGACCCAACCTCAAGGTCTCGTCACAAGCCCCAATGGTCGCGATGGTTTTGATCATCGCGACCATCAACCTGGTCGGTCGCTAAAGCTGTGGGTGGTAACCCACAGCTTAGCTAGCGACCAGGAGGCCGCACTTGAAAAGAGAAGCGGCTGCCCACATTCAGAACGAGCGCTCGCATTTTGCAAGCACCTCTGAATGAGGGCCCTGGTCCTCCACGATCCAGTGACTACACCTACCACTAAGCAGCAACATAGGAATATACACCATGCAGGGGTGTAGCCACACCCCTTCTAGTGACCATGACACCCAGTACCAGGGCACGCCCAATGTCTCTGCAGCCCTGGCAATTATTATACCCCTGCAAATGACGTTCAGGTATGAGTGGTAAAGCAGGGTAAACACAGTACAATGTAGCCAACAATAAATGAAGGGCAACTGGCCTTTTTCTTGCAGGCTTGGATGCAGCTGAGCTTGGATACATTATATCTTTATATTTGTATAATGTCTTAAAGGTGCCTACACACTTAGCGATATTTTACACGATTTGCCCGATTCCGACGCATCGTGATGACAAATCGTGTAAAATATGCCCAAATCGTGAGTGTCCACTCACGATCACGAAGCCGATGCGCGTCCCCGCAGGTCTCACATCGCACCTTCAGATTTGCTGTGCTGTAGGGCAGATTTGCCAATCTGGGACACGATGCACTGGAATAGTTAGGAGGCACGATAGATCGTTTGTCACATTGGACAGTTTTTAACACCAAATCGTGTGTAGGACTGCCGTGGAGCTGCTGGGGAGAGTTTAAGGGGAAATTGGACACAATGTCGGATCGTGAGCACATCGCCAAGTGTGTAGGCACCTTAAGCCCGACATTGCAATTTAGGCTTTAGGCAGTTATTATTCATGCAGATTTATATGCGATTTTGGCATCGTTTTGCAAACCGCACATCAAACCGTGTTAAAAAAAACTATTTTTTTTGCAAATAGCAGCTAAAATGTGTATTCAATAAACCAGCCTGAACTATATTTATGTGCGAAGACTATTTACAACTAACATAAACTCAGGAAAGAGTATTTCTGCAGTTCACTCAAAGAGCGGATGTTGTACATATTGGCAGTATTTTGTATACACAAGGATAGGGCATGTACCAGTAGTCACCATTACTCACAGCATCTGAAATGCAGACACAACATGTCAAGTTATCAATCACTAAAAAATCACCCCAGGACACTTAGAGGTATGTGTAAAATACAGCTTTAATATGACCTAAAATTTGCTAAATGTAATATTTATTTCACAAATAAAAGCTATAAATGGCGGTATTAACATAATTGTAATTTTTTTATTTAACAAAAAATTAAAAAAGCCTTTTTAAAAATTATTTCCCACCACCATAAGCTAATGGGGCTCTATTTAAAAAGCTGTGAAAAGATTTTTATCATCCATCACCCGTGATAAAAGGGCTGCTCACTGCTTTGTGCTATTCAATGATGGGTTACTGCAGAAAAACTCTGATTTCTTCTGCTATCCCCCAAGTTTTTGATAATTTTGCTTCTCTGTACACTCAGTAACCTATAAGAAAGAAGAACCAGCACTAAATAGGCAGTAGTTCTAATTGACATAGAAGGATATATATGGTGGAAAAAATATATATATATATATCCAGCACATAAAAAAAAGAGTTGATCAGACTCTCAATACAATATACATACAAAATGAAAAATAAAAACCAATATAGTCTTGGAATAAGGATCCAGGGTTACTGTTACCAGTAACTAATCCTGATAGGAATATATTGTATCCAATTAGCTGATACACTGAAGTGTCTCAATAATAATTTCCCCGGAGGACCATTCAGAATATATAACAGTTCTCCTCTGTTTATTTCAGTAGTAACAATGACCTGACATGCTAATGTAATAGAGATAAACAATTGTGCCATCTGTGGTGGACCATAGAATAATTTGTATCCTTTTAGTGTGTCCACTGCTGCAAGTGAAAGTCCCGTATATACGTATATCAACACCTGAGGTATTGTCAAGGCATGATTATTGGCACCCCGTAATATGCATTGTACCATTAGAGTAGCCAGGACACTGCAGGAGAACATGGCTTGATGCGGTGATCCACCACAGAGTGACAGCAGGCTCCCGTCTTAGGATAGTAGCGTGGATTGTGTGACCCAATGAGGTCAGGGTCATCTTTAGAGTAACCGGAATGCTGCAGAGGAGAACAGCTTGATGCGGTGATCCACCACGGAGCGATAGTAGGCTCCTGTCTTATGCTGCATACACACTGGGCGATTAAAGTGGACGACTGAATGATAACGGTATCGTTATCGTTCAGTTGTCCACTTTATCGTCCATTTTTAACCAAAAAACGATGAACGATAACGACGACGCGCATTCCCGCGGGTCGTTCGTCATAATCGTTCATCGGGTTAACATGCAGGCCAACCTGACGATGTGGTTGCTGCATGTTATGGAATGGGGGAGAGAGCCCGGCGCTGAACGGTATCGTTAATGATATCATTCAGCGGGTGTGCTCAATGTCATGAACGACATTGAGCACAGCCTGCCGGGGACACACTAGACGATATCGCTCAGGGAGCATATTGTCTAGTGTGTACGCACCATTAGGATAGTAGTGTGGATCGTGTGACCCAATGATGTCAGGGTCATCTTTAGAGTAACCGGAACGCTGCAAGGGAGAACAGCTTGATGCGGTGATCCACCACGGAGTGATAGCAGGCTCCCGTCTCAGAGTAGTAGAGTCAGCGTGGGTGGAATAATAGAGGGAGAACGGCAATCAGTGACCAAGTGTGCCGGCTCTGTGGTCACAGGCAGCTCTCGTCTCCAAGGCCGCCTGGTGGCATCAAGCTTGCGGCTGGTGTAAATATATAGCGTCTACTTGTCAATATGTCGGATACCGTCAGTAAAATATAATTGAACCCAGAACGGCTCTTCCTTTTTTCTGTCAGGGAGCAGCAACGCGTTTCGAGTAACGCCATAGCCTTTTTCAAGCTGGAATGCTCACCTCCATCCCTTGACCAGTTTAAATAACACTAGGACAGGAATGATTGGTCAATTGATTAATCTAATTTAACCCTCAGTGGCCCGTCTTTGTATACAGCTGGGACATTAGACTATAGTTAAATTACCATAGCACACTATTCACTTTCATATTCTGAAATATACAATGATTTTTCAATTAAACAGATATTTCTATGTTTAAAAATTCTGTAGTAGTTAATTGATGTGGTTTCAGGCGGAATGAGATTGTGTAAGAGCTCTTCAGCTGAATACAAAGACAGGCCACTGAGGGTTAAATTAGATCAATCAATTGACCAATCATTCCTGTCCTAGTGTTATTTAAACTGGTCACAGTGTTTACTGAGCATGCACGACCATATCAGCTCACACATGCCCAGTATGGCGACAAGTGCCGTAGTTCGTGATAAATCTGCTGTCTTTCCTGCCTGCATATGGAAGATCATCCGCGATTGGAAAAAAGCCCTACAGGGACTTAATAGAAGTTTCAACGGGCAACCAGGATAGTGTAACACATCGGGAGACACGAGAAGGTGAGTACTTGTTCATGAATTACAAAATTTATCAAATTAATGAAGTGAATTAATGAGATGAGTACAACTACCCATGAAATACATGTTGACCTTTTCCAAGAGACCAACTGGTGATGATGATGAGTTAACTCACAAGTATTGATACCTCTGCCGTGACTTAATCTGATACAGTAAGCTTCAATAGAATGCAGAGGATTATTTTAATGACATTGTACAAATTAGCCTGTCACGCAGTCCCTTTGAATACTGGGAGAAAAATAAATAAATTTGGAGGCCCTAGGACAACTATCTTTGTTTTACTTAAATTGCCCACCCTTCGGTGTGTACTCGTAAAGATTGTATAGCACAGCCGGGAACCTTGCAGGAGGATACTTCAATAAAATTAGAAAAAACTGATGTTCATAACAATGAACTACATATTCTCTGAAGCCAATTACAACACAGTACAGAGACTTTTGTAATGGTGAATTGCAGTGGGGATGAGCTAATATTGAATGATGATGATATTAACATTGATGAGGGTGATGATGATAATGACATCTTCCAACTGTGATGATGATAAACAACATTGTTAGCTTCCATTGATAGCTTTGTTTGTTGGGCCCCAAAAAATCAAGCACTTCAGCCACAATCCCTGTTGCTGAAGTGCTTTGTTTGTTAATCAGTGCATGTCTGTTAAAATACAACATAAGGATGAGTGGGAGGGTCCAAAATCAATTCTACTGTTCACCAATTTTTTTATGGGCTTTGCCTACCTCACTGATTTGGCATGTTGGATCATTTACGTTTTTTGTGAAACAATGTGAAATAATGTTTAGATTTGAGGTGCCCTTTACACTTTCTTTCCCCTTGCCCACCTTTTGTTGATGTTGAGGAAGTATGGCAGCAGGTTACTCCTGCCCTTCTATCCAGAGCCTGCTCTAACCAATTTGGTGCCCTAGGCAAGATTTTGCCTGGTGCCCCCTAGCAGATAATCCCAGCACACTACACTCTGCAGACACTCTCACCCACCTCTTCATGCATGATACTCAGTTTTCACTAACCTCTTAGGTGTTCCCCTCCTTTTTCTTTATTCTTCTTCTTCCTTCCTGTAGGAGTCTGGCAGAGGACATAAAATTGTGATTAATTTGACCCCATTTTAACATATCTATTACATCTCTCTCTGGGCTCTATTTATTAACATTATTTTTACTAAAATAAAGTGATAAATTGTGTTTTCACACCTTTTTTTCACATTATTTTAGAATCACCTATAGTTATTACAGGGCAATTGGAGTAGAATTCGTAAAATTCTACTCCAGCCCCTAACTATCACTTATTTTTAGTAAGCAGATCACATTTCCCATAATTGTAATGGGAAATGTGATTTGGCCAAAGTTACTAAAAATAAAATTGTGAAAAAATACCGGGGAAAGCCCTGTTATAATAACGCCACCTGGAGGTGGCGTTATCCAGGGTCTCCCCCGGTTACCGGACTCCTGCTCCACTCTAACATACAGAGCAGAGCCCGGAGCCGGCCCCAGTGATCAACTGTGTGGTCTAAACAAACCACACGCTGATCTCTGCTTAAAAAAGAAGTAAGAAAAACAACTTACCTGAGTCCAGGGACCGGAGATCGGGTCGGGTATAATGCAGAGTGCGTCAAAGTGAGGGTCATATATTGCAGAGTGCATCACAGTGAGGACATATAATGCAGGGTGCGTCAAAGTGAGGGACATATCATACAGAGTGTGTCACAGTGAGAACACATAATGCAGAGAGCGTCACAGTGAGGACCATATAATGCAGAGTACGTCGCAGTGAGGGACATATAATGCAGAGTGCGTCACATTGAGGACATACAATGCAGAGTGCATTACAGTGAGGGTCATATAATGCAGAGTGTGTAACAGTGAGGACATATAATGCAGAGTGCGTCACAGTGAGGGCATATAATGCAGATTGCGTCACAGTGAGAGCCATATAATGCAGAGAGTGTCACAGTGAGGGCATATAATGCAGAGTGCGTCACAGTGAGGACATACAATGCAGAGTGCATTACAGTGAGTGTCATATAATGCAGAGTGTGTAACAGTGAGGACATATAATGCAGAGTGCGTCACAGTGAGGGCATATAATGCAGAGTGCGTCACAGTGAGAGCCATATAATGCAGAGAGTGTCACAGTGAAGGCATATAATGTAGAGTGCGTCACAGTGAGAACCATACAATGCAGAGTGTGTCACAGTGAGGTCATACGGTATAATGCAGAGTGCGTCACAGTGAGAGCCATATAATGCAGAGAGTGTCACAGTGAGGGCACATAATGCAGAGTGCGTCACAGTGAGAGCCATATAATGCAGAGTGTGTCACAGTGAGAGCTATATAATGCAGTGTGTCACAGTGAGGTCCATATAATGCAGAGGGCGTCACAGTGAGGACATATAATGCAGAATGCGTAACAGTGAGGGCCATATAATGCAGAGTGCATCACAATGAGGGCCATATAATGCAGAGTGCGTCACAGTGAGGGCCATATAATGCAGAGTGCATCACAGTGAGGACATATAATGCAGAGTGCGTCACAGTGAGAGCCATATAATGCAGAGTGCGTCACAGTGAGAGCCATATAATGCAGAGTGCGTCACAGTGAGGGCCATATAATGCAGAGTGCGTCACAGTGAGGACATATAATGCAGATTGCATCACAGTGAGAGCCATATAATGCAGAGTGCATCACAGTGAGGGCACATAATGCAGAGTGCATCAGAGTGAGGGCACATAATGCAGAGTGCGTTATAGTGAGGGCACATAATGCAGACAGT
The DNA here is from genome assembly GCA_031769625.1 of Taudactylus pleione. Lineage (NCBI taxonomy): Eukaryota > Metazoa > Chordata > Amphibia > Anura > Myobatrachidae > Taudactylus > Taudactylus pleione. The sequence goes on from JAUIMM010000638.1 coordinate 957,438, forward strand.
GTCACAGTGAGGACATATAATGCAGAGTGCGTCACAGTGAGGACATATAATGCAGAGTGCATCACAGAGAGGGACATATAATGCACAGAATGTCAGAGTGAGGGCCATATAATGCAGAGTGTGTCACAGTGAGGACATATAATGCAGAGTGTATCACAGTGAGGACATATAATGCAGAATGGATCACAGAGAGGGACATATAATGCACAGAATGTCACAGTGAGGGACATATAATGCAGAGTGTGTCACAGTGAGAGCTATATAATGCAGAGTGCATCACAGTGAGGGCATATAATGCAGAGTGCGTCACAATGAGGACACATAATGCACAGTGTGTCACAGTGAGGACATATAATGCACAGTGCATCACAGTGAGGACATACAATGCAGAGTGTGTCACAGTGAGAGCCATGTAATGCAGAGAGTGTCACAGTGAGGGACATATAATGCAGAGTGCGTCACATTGAGGACATATAATGCAGAGTGTGTCACAGTGAGGACACATAATGCACAGTGTATCACAGTGAGGACATATAATGCAGAGTGCATCACAGTGAGGACATATTTAAGCAGAAAGCGTCACTGTGAGGACATATAATGCAGAGTACATCGCAGTGAGAGCCACATAATGCAGAGTGCATCACAGTGAGAGCCATATAATGCAGAGAGCATCACAGTGAGAGCCATATAAAGCAGAGTGTGTCACAGTGAGGGCATATAATGCAGAGTGCGTCACAGTGAGGGACATATAATGCAGAGTGTGTCACAGTGAGAGCTATATAATGCAGTGTGTCACAGTGACGGCCATATGATGCAGAGGGCGTCACAGTGAGGACATGTAATTCAGAGTGCATCACAGTGAGGACACATAATGCACAGTGTGTCACAGTGAGGACATATAATGCAGAGTGCATCACAGTGAGGACATATAAAGCAGAGTGCCTCATAGTGAGGACACATAATGCAGAGTGCGTCACAGTGAGATCCATGTAATGCAGAGATTGTCACATTGAGGGACATATAATGAAGAGTGCGTCACAGTGAGGACATATAATGCAGAGTGCATAACAGTGAGAGCCATATAATGCAGAGTGTGTCACAGTGAGGACATATAATGCAGAGTGCATCACATTGAGGACATATAATGCAGATTGCATCACAGTGAGAGCCATATAATGCAGAGTGCATCACAGTGAGGGCATATAATGCAGAGTGCGTCACAGTGAGGACACATAATGCAGAGAGTGTCACAGTGAGGACATATAATGCAGAGTACGTCAGAGTGAGAGCCATATAATGCAGAGTGTGTCACAGTGAGGACATATAATGAAGAGTGTATCACAGTGAGGACATATAATGCAGAGTGCATCACAGAGAGGGACATATAATGCACAGAATGTCACAGTGAGGGACATATAATGCAGAGTGTGTCACAGTGAGAGCCATGTAATGCAGAGAGTGTCACAGTGAGGGACATATAATGCAGAGTGCGTCACATTGAGGACATATAATGCAGAGTGAGTCACAGTGAGGACACAATGCACAGTGTGTCACAGTGAGGACATATAATGCAGAGTGCGTCACAGTGAGGACATATAATGCAGAGTGCGTCACAGTGAGGGACATATAATGCAGAGTACGTCGCAGTGAGAGCCATATAATGCAGAGTGCATCGCAGTGAGAGTTATATAATGCAGAGTGCACTGCAGTGAGAGCCATATAATGCAGACTGCGTTGCAGTGAGAGCCATGAAATGCAGAGAGCGTCACAGTGAGGGGCATATAATGCAGACTGCGTCACAGTAAGAGCCATGTAATGAAGAGTGCCTCACAGTGAGGGCCATAGAATGCAGAGTGCATCACAGTGAGGGCTTATAATGCAGAGTGCGTCACAAAGGGAACCATGTAATGCAGACCGCGTCACAGTGAGGGCCATATAATGCAGAGTGCATCACAGTGAGGGCATATAATGCAGAGTGCATCACAGTGAGGACACATAATGCAGAGTGCATCACAGTGAGGACACATAATGCAGAGTGCATCACAGTGAGGACATATAATGCAGAGTGCATCACAGTGAGGACATATAATGCAGAGTGTGTCACAGTGAGGGCATATAATGCAGAGTGCATCACAGTGAGGACACATAATGCAGAGTGCATCACAGTGAGGACACATAATGCAGAGTGCATCACAGTGAGGACATATAATGCAGAGTGCTTCACAGAGAGGGACATATAACGCACAGAATGTCACAGTGAGGGACATAGAATGCAGAGTGTGTCACAGTGAGAGCTATATAATGCAGAGTGCGTCACAGTGAGGGCATATAATGCAGAGTGCATCACAATGAGGACACATAATGCACAGTGTGTCACAGTGAGGACGTATAATGCACAGTGCATCACAGTGAGGACATACAATGCAGAGTGTGTCACAGTGAGAGCCATGTAATGCAGAGAGTGTCACAGTGAGGGACATATAATGCAGAGTGCATCACATTGAGGACATATAATGCAGAGTGTGTCACAGTGAGGACATATTTAAGCAGAATGCGTCACAGTGAGGACATATAATGCAGAGTGCATCACATTGAGGACCTATAATGCAGAGTGAGTCACAGTGAGGACACATAATGCACAGTGTGTCACAGTGAGGGTCATATAATGCAGAGTGCGTCACAGTGAGGACATATAATGCAGAGTGCATCGCAGTGAGAGCTATATAATGCAGAGTGCACTGCAGTGAGAGCCATATAATGCAGACTGCGGTGCAGTGACAGCCATGAAATGCAGAGAGCGTCACAATGAGGAAAATATAATGCAGAGTGCATCACAGTGAGGACATATAATGCAGAGAGCGTCACAGTGAGGGACATATAATGCAGAGTGCATCACAGTGAGGACATATAATGCAGAGAGCATCGCAGTGAGAGCCACATAATGCAGAGTGCATTACAGTGAGAGCCATATAATGCAGAGAGCGTCACAGTGAGAGCCATATAAAGCAGAGTGCGTCACAGTGAGGGCATATAATGCAGAGTGCGTCACAGTGAGGACATATAATGCAGAGTGCATCACAGTGAGAGCCATATAATGCAGAGTGCATCACAGTGAGGGCATATAATGCAGAGTGCGCTACAGTGAGGACACATAATGCAGAGTGTCACAGCGAGGACATATAATGCAGAGAGTGTCACAGTGAGGGACATATAATGCAGAGTGTGTCACAGTGAGAGCTATATAATGCAGTGTGTCACAGTGATGGCCATATGATGCAGAGGGCGTCACAGTGAGGACATATAATTCAGAGTGCATCACAGTGAGGACACATAATGCACAGTGTGTCACAGTGAGGACATATAATGCAGAGTGCATCACAGTGAGGACATATAAAGCAGAGTGCCTCACAGTGAGGACACATAATGCACAGTGTGTCACAGTGAGGACATATAATGCAGAGTGCGTCACAGTGAGATCCGTGTAATGCAGAGATTGTCACATTGAGGGACATATAATGCAGAGTGCGTCACAGTGAGAGCCATATAATGCAGAGTGTGTCACAGTGAGAGCCATATAATGCAGAGTGTGTCACAGTGAGGACATATAATGCAGAGTGCATCACATTGAGGACATATAATGCAGAGTGAGTCACAGTGAGGACACATAATGCACAGTGTGTCACAGTGAGGGTCATATAATGCAGAGTGCGTCACAGTGAGGGACATATAATGCAGAGTGCGTCGCAGTGAGAGCCATATAATGCAGAGTGCATCGCAGTGAGAGCTATATAATGCAGAGTGCACTGCAGTGAGAGCCATAAAATGCAGACTGCGGTGCAGTGAGAGCCATGAAATGCAGAGAGCGTCACAATGAGGAACATATAATGCAGAGTGCATCACAGTGAGGACATATAATGCAGAGAGCGTCACAGTAAGGGACATATAATGCAGAGTGCATCACAGTGAGGACATATAATGCAGAGAGCATCACAGTGAGAGACATATAATGCAGACTGCGTCACAGTAAGAGCCAGGTAATGCAGAGTGCGTCACAGTGAGGGCCATATAATGCAGAGTGCGTTACAGTGAGGGCTTATAATGCAGAGTGCGTCACAGTGGGAGCCATGTAATGCAGACTGCGTCACAGTGAGGGCCATATAATGCAGTGTGTGTCACAGTGAGGGCATATAATGCAGAGTGTGTCACAGTGAGGACATATAATGCAGAGTGTGTCACAGTGAGGACATATAATGCAGTGCATCACAGTGAGGACATATAATGCAGAGTGCATCAAAGTGAGGACATATAATGCAGAGTTTGTCACAGTGTTGACATATAATGCAGAGTGTGTCACAGTGAGGACATATAATGCAGAGTGCGTCACAGTGTGGATATATAATGCAGAATGCGTCGCAGTGAGAGCCTTGTAATGCAGAGTGCATCACAGTGAGGTACATATAATGCAGAGTACGTCTCAGTGAGGGTCCTATAAAGCAGAGAGTGCAGCAGTGAGCACCATAAAACACAGAGAACAGTGATCAGAAACCTACATATAACTTATGACAGATAATATAAGCACACCCCTTACACATGCACATAAAATGAATACACCCCCCCACGCACACTAAATTAATACACCACGAACACCCCACCACAGAGAGTAAAACACACTCCAACTCCCCCCCTTTCCCAGAAAAAATAAATAAATACACCCCTCCCCATTGCATACAGATACCACCCCCCTAGATGACACTGGCACTTACCTGTCCTGCAAAAAGATGTGTGGTCCCTGCTGGGCTCCATGGCACAGGAAAGGAGATGACAGTTGATAAACTGCAAAGGATGGGGAGGGACCTTGGTTTAGGGGGTGGGGTCTCAGGCAGGGAAAGCAGTGTGAATGTAGAAAAGACAGGGGGTGGAGACCCGAGGTTAGGGGGCGTGGTCTCAGGCAGGGAAACTGGGACATCGAAAGAAAACATTGGAAGTACCAATGTTTTTAGCATTGAATACAAAACATTATTTAGATATAAACATTGGTTCTCTGGAACCGATGTTTACCGATGTTTTTTCTAGCAAACTGTGGGCCTGATTCTGACCCGGTCGCAAGCGCTATGCGCTCGCAACTGGGTTGATGGTGGGGCAGTGCGCATGTGCACGATGGAGTCGGCTCCGTCGTGTGCATGCGCGAGACCCAGATAGCGGCGGGCAATCCGTCGCTCCGGGTCTCGTACCAAAGGGGGCGTGCTGTCAATGTTGAGTGACAGCACACCCCCTTTGGTGAGCGGGCCGTGGGAGTGGCTGCCCAAACGGAGGCGTTCCCATGTGAATGCCTCCGTTTGGAGCCGGCCCCACTGACATCACGAAATACTCATAGGGAAATACTCGCACAGATTCACATAGTGTAGTATATCAGCATCATTAGAATGTTGACATGTTCTTAATGTAGACATGTGAAATGTCGATATTCTGCATGGAATGGATGGTTAGGGTTACAGTTAGACTACAGGAGAGGGAGGGTTAGGATATGGGAGAGGGAGGGTTAGGATATGGGAGAGGGAGGGTTAGGATACGGGAGGAGGGTTAGGATACAGGAGAGGTAGGGTTAGGATACGGGAGAGGGAGGGTTAGGATATGGGAGAGGGAGGGTTAGGATACAGAAGAGGGAGGGTTAAGATGCAGGAGAGGTTGGGTTAGGATACGGGAGGGAGGGTTAGGATACAGGAGAAGGAGGGTTAGGATACAGGAGAGGTAGGGTTAGGATACGGAAGGGAGGGTTAGGATACAGGAGAAGGAGGGTTAGGATACAGGAGAGGGAGGGTTAGGATACGGGAGGAGGGTTAGGATACGGGAGGGAGGGTTAGGATACAGGAGAGGGAGGGTTAGGAAACAGGAGAGGGAGGGTTAGGATATGGGAGGAGGGTTAGGATACGGGAGGGAGGGTTAGGATTAGGATATGGGAGGGAGGGTTACAGTTAGGCTATGGGAGATGGAGGGTTAGGATATGGGAGGAGGGTTAGGCTATGTCAGGGTTAGGATATGGGAGTGGGGTTAGGATATGGGAGGATTAGGGTTAAGATATGGGAGGGGAGTTAGGATATGGGAGGGGGGGGGTCAAATCAGACCTTAGGAGGAAGGTTAGGTTGTGGGTGGGGGGCTTAAAATTAGACACTAGGAGGGGGGTTAAGGATAGGCAGAAGGAGGAGCGAGATTGAATTAGACACTAGGAGGAGGGTTAGGGTTAGGGCCGTAGCTAGGGTGGTGCGGTCGGTGCATCCGCACAGAGCGCAACATTGCTGAGGGCAGAACACCGACCGCCCACCATCTCTCTATATTGTTGTTTCATCTAGTGCCGGGCCGCCGCTGCTGCGTGTCCGCTGCGCCCAGCACAGAAAAGGCAGGGCAGACAGACTCTGCCTCCCCGCCTCCTTATGACATAAAGCCTCCGGCTCCGGCATCCACAGTATTAGGGCAGCCGGGCAGGAGAGACGCAGACGTGATGACGTCTCCCCGCTCAAGGCTCCCAGAGGACAGAGGAGCTGCTGGCTGCTGTCCTGTGTGCTGGGGGTGGCTGGCAAGGAAAGGCGCGGAGTGTGGACACAGCAGACAGCACACAGCAGGGCTGGAAACCAGATGCTACAGGACCGAAAAGCTGCTACTGCCAGGTGAGGTCTGACTGTGACTGGCAGTGGCACTGGCAGTATTAAAAGTAATGGCCAGCCCAGCACAGCAGCCTCCCCATTACAACTCGTGTGCTGAATTTATTAAATAAATGTATATAATATATATATATATATATATATATATACACACACACATACATACAAATGTATGTGTATATATGTGTGTGTAGCATATATATATATATATATATATACATATATACGCAGTATGTGTATATATATATATGTGTATATATATATATATATATATATGTGTGTGTGTATATATATATATATATATATATATATATAAAAATTTGTGCAATGGCCGGCACTCCCTTGTTGTAAACAAACAGCCACGTCCATTGCCCTCTCGTGTGTCCAACCTCGATGGGCACACCAATGAAATGTAGCGGAATGAGGCGGCACTCAGATGACTCAGATTTTGTTATATAGGAAGTTGGGGGGGGGGGCACCAATGAACTTTCTCGCACAGGGTACCAAAATGTCTAGCTACGGTTCTGGTTAGGGTTAGGCCATGGGAGGGAGGGTTAGGCTATAGGAGGGGAGTGTTAGGGTTAAGCTATGGAAAGGGAGGGTTAGGGTTAGGCTGGGGGAGGGTTAGGCTATGAGAAGGGAGGGTTAGGCTATGGGAGGGATAGGCTATGGGAGGGGAGGGTGAGGGTTAGGATGTGGGACGGGAGGGTTAGGATTAGGCTGGGGGATGGGGACAGTTAGGGTTAGGTTAATGCGAGGGGAGGTTTAGAATTAGACACTAGGAGGACACTTAGGGTTAGGCTGTGGGAGGGAGGGTTAGGAGTAAGCTATATGAAGGGAGTCTTAGGGTTAGGCTATAGAAGGGGAGGGTTAGAGTTAGGCTATGAGAAGGGAGGGTTAGGCTATGGGAGAGGAGGGTGAGGGTTAAGCTGTGGGTGGGAGGGTTAGAGTTAGGATGGGGGTGGGGACGGTTAGGGTTGGGTTATGAGAGGGGAGGTTTAGAATTAGACACTAGGAAAAGGGTTAGGGTTAGGCTGTAGGAGGGGAGGTCCATGGTTAGGTAATATGGTAGGGTTATGGTTAGGCTGTAGGAGGGGAGGGCCATGATTAGGTAATAGGGTAGGGTTATGGTTAGGCTGCAGGAGGGGAGGGCCATGGTTAGGCACTAGGGGGGGCTTGTGTTAGGCTGCAGGAGGGGAGGACCATGGTTAGGCACTAGGGGGAGGGCTATGGTTAGGCTGTAGGAGGGGAGGGCCATGGTTAGGCACTAGGGGGAGGGCTAGTGTTAGGCTGTAGGAGGGGAGGGCCATGGTTAGGTAATAGGGGAGGGTTATGATTAGGCTGCAGGAGGGGAGGGTCATGGTTAGGCCCTAGGGGGTGGGGGCTAGGGTTAGGCTGCAGGAGGGGAGGGCTTTGTTTATGCAATAGGGTTGAGCTAGGGTTAGGCACTAGAGGGAGGGTTAGGAGTTAGGATTAGCTATACTCACCACTGAAAGTCATGCCAGATCCACCGAAGGTCATTATGACATCACCGCCAGACCCAGAAGACACTGCTTTAGCCGCTGCACCAGGTAAGTTACCACATTTTGTTGACATTCTAATCATGACTACATTTAATCGGCGTCGACATGGTGAATGTCGATGTGGTTAATGTCGACATGTCAATCATGACAACGTTTTCATGTAGTCATTTCATATCAACATTTTTCAAAGTATACTTCACCCCTCTAGCATTAGGGGCATGTTAGCTGCTGGTTACATTTTGGTATACAGTGGTAGCACAGCCAGTGTGGCTGCAGAAGCAGTGGGAGATGGGATGACAGGACACACATACCTTCTCACTTTAAATTCTCTGTGCAGTTAGCAAACTAAATGACTCTATTTCATGCTGCATAATGAGACCATTTACAAAGCTGGAGGAGAAAACGTTATCCCATTAAGCCCTATATCTGTCGGATTCACATTGTGTTGTGTCACACAGAGCCTGGAAAGCATTTGTGTTTTATCCAGTGTTTAATGCTGGATGACTTTTGGATTATCACAGTCTAGCACTGTCCCCATTGTAAATGCCCAGGACTTATGAATGGAACTCCCCGTGATGTATATTTTAAAGTAATACAAAAGTTATTTAACACTTTAATGACCAGGGTACTTTATATCTCCATGACCTGATACGTTTTAGGGTTTTCACTATTTGCCAGCTAAATGACAATAACTTTTCTATCTGTCAGGTTATCAGATTGAAGTTGATTTAGGGCCTGATTCAGAGATGGACGGAATCGCACAGCCGCACACAAGCGGCTGTGCAATTCTGTCCATTTAAAATGCAAATGCAGAAGGAGGTGTTGCACACCTCCTTGCTGCATTTGCGTAATCCCAGCACTGCGACCGGTCTCAGCCTGGGGTCTCCATCGGAACAATCGTGACCATCAGTCGCGAATTGTTGCCGATGTTCCTTTAGCCAGGCTGCGGGAGCTAAAGCTTCCCGCAGCCTGGTCGGGTCCTGGCAGCTTGCGAAGCCAGGAAGTCTGCATGCACCCACGCAGACCCACGCTCCCGTTTCCGTGAACACTGCCAGGGAACGTCCCTGCTCCTCCTCCTAAACGCTGCAGCCTGTCAATCAGGCTGCGGCTGGGAGACACTGCGAGCGGACTCGCAGTCGGAGGGCTGCACATGTGCAGTACACCTCCTGCACATGCGCAGTCCTCCCACCATTGGAGATGTGCGCTAACCATCAGGTAAGCGTACATCTCTGAATCAGGCCCATTATCTTTATTTATTTATTTTTTCAAATAGACAGGGCTTTCTTCTGTTTTTTAACAAACAGTATATTATTTCTAGTGGGCATGGCCACATGACACAAGGGCAGTGGCCACTGGAAATTGAGGGCGAGGCAAAATGACACACCACCGTTTCTCGTCACTCTGGGAACATTCCTTCCATTCCATATGCACCTTAATGCCCCAAATATTAGTGCCCCTCTTGCAATGATCACTGCAATAGTGCCCCTTATGCAATGTCCCCAGTAGATGTGCCCCTTATGCAGTGCCCCCTGTAGTAGTGCCCCACAGTAGTGCACCCTTATACAGTGCCCCCTGTAGTACCACTTATACAGTGCCCCAGTAATGCCACTTCTACAATGCCACTAGTAGTGGTCCCCCTATGCAGTGCCCCCAGTAGTGCCCCCCCTATACAGTGCTCCCAGTAGTGCCCCTTATACAGTGCCCCCAGTAGTGGTCCCCCTTATACAGTGCCCCAGTAGTAGTTCCCCCTAAGCAGAGCCTCCAGTAGTCCCCCCTATGCAGTGCCCCCTATATAGTAGTGGTCCCCCCTATGCAGTGCCCCCAGTAGTGGTCCCTCTTATACAGTGCCCCAGTAGTAGTGCCCCCTAAGCAGTGCCACTTATATAGTGCCCCCAGTAGTAGTCCCCCCTATGCAGTGCCCCTTATATATTGCCCCTTATTTAGTGCCCCCAGTATTAGTCCCCCCTATGCAGTGCCTCCAGTAGTGGTGCCCACTATGCAGTGCCCCTTATATAGATCCCCCAGTAGTGCCCCTTATATAGTGCCACCAGTAGTGGTCCCGCCTATGCACAGCCCCCAGTGGTGCCCCTTATATAGTGCCCCAGTAGTAGTAGTAGTAGTGGTCCCCCCCTAAGCAATGCCACCAATAGTGGTACCCCCAATGCAGTGTCCCCAGTAGTAGCCCCCACAGCAGTGCCAGACAAAGACAAACACGTAAAAAAAAAAAAACAACCACTTACCCGAATCCCCGCTCCTGCGCCCAACGCCGTCGTCCGCTCCTCCGTCCTCCCGGGCTGCCTCGCTCTGCATTATGGGAGAGACATCATGACGTCTCTCCCATTACCCATTGCGGGAGCCGGAAGGTGGAGCTCATGATAGCATCCAGGGCACGAGCCCAGCTGGACCCGCCCTAGTTACGCCACTGCCTAAAATGACAAATCTAAATGAACTACTCTTTGGGGCCTATTCATGATATTAATTATCGGGGTCCGAACAGACCTCGATAATTAACATTCTAACTCGCTGCGGCTGCCAGATCAGTGACGAGACTGCGAATGCGTGACCTACAGGGGCAGAGGGATCCCTCTTCGCAACCTGGACCTCCTTCCCCGGAGCAGTAGCATTCACCATCTGAAGATGACGAATGCTCCCGCAGTCAAGCTCCGAAAATATAATATTTTCGGAGCTTGATGAATTCTGTCCCCATACTAGTGTATGGGGAATGCGGGCCATTCTGCAAAAGGAAGGTAAGTAGGTGATATCTGTGTTATCTTCTGCTTTACCTTCTTGATGAATAGCCCGATAACTTAATTTTTACAATTGCAGGTGAAAATCACCTGCTTTTGTAAAAATGAAGTGATGATGAATAGGCCCCTTTGAGTCTTGTCACATTTTGTGGTATGGCAGCCTGTCAAGTTCCGTTCCTGCCAGTGAAAAGCAGGACAGTAAGGTTGCAGAAGGTTAAATCCAAGTATTTATTTTTCCAGGTATTAAAGCTGCATACACACACAGCGATTTTGTGAACGATTATCGTTAAACGATATCATTTAACGATAATCGTTTGAAAAAATTGTTCACTTTCTGAGTCAAACGATGAACGATTATCGTTCATGTGCGTTCACATTTGTAGTTTGTAGTTCAGTCAGACTTGTCAACTCAACGTTTTCATTAAGGGAATATGCAAAAATCGTTTGTAGTTCAAAAAAATCGTTCATTACACTTCAAAAAATCTGACAGATATTCTGACAGAAAATCGTTCATAAAATCGTTGGTAACAAAATCATTGTGTGTGTATGCAGCTTAACAGTGTAGTGGTGGTGGTGTGACTATGTAGGTGGTTTTTTCATGCCACCAATGTGGACATTGGATGCAAAGAATAATATTTGAATTATAAAGGCAATCTGAATATTATTTCAATCGAGTGCATCCTTTCATGGCATTACTGTGGGTTTTCTCAGTGTTTGCAGGTTTTCATGCATTTACTGTATTACGCATTTATATCTATTAAGAAGTCAAAGAAAAGGAAAATAAATGTATTGTTTTTAAATATATACTGTACTTCACATTATTAAGCTCTGTAAACCCTGGAACAGTTTTTTTTTGTTTTGCCTTTATATTATTATTTATTATTATTATTATTATTATTATTATTAATAATAATAATTATTATTATATTATTATTTTTATTATTATTATTATTAGCACTAATATGTACCAATGAACATATTAGAAGGAAAGCAAAAAAATTTATATAACCATGATTTTTAAACAGTAGCGATTGGCTCTCCCTCTGTGATTTTCAAACATTAAAAATTGTAAAGCTTATTATTTTTTTTACTTGTTTTAATGGCAAATGTAAAATAAATAAAAAATGAATCTCAAGTATGATCAATATAGAGACCTAAAGAACAATAGTGACTACACAGGGTCATAACGATCTGACACTTGTTGAATTACACTAGACAGACATTCATTGAGCAGCTTTCTAGAATACCACAGTTTGATTTACTGCTGAATGACCTTCCCTGGATTAAGCTAGCGGGGGTGGCAGGATCATGAGCAAATATTATAGTTATAGGAACCTACTCCTTACATCTTAAGTACACTGTATTGATTTATTTTATGGGATGTGACAGAAGAAAAATGGAAGAATTGCTCCTACATAAAAGACCTCCATAGTAGTTTCAAATTATCCGAGATTTGTTTCACATTTCTACCACAAATACTTTCAAATGGCTGCTAATGATTAGATGAAAGGAAAAACAATTAAAAATCACATTATGTAATTCAATTAAATTATTATTTGGTTACAGATCAGCACTTTGAGTAAAATACACAGTTTGTCTTAAAATGTATCAACAACTACTAAGAGCTAACCCTGGATCAATGGAAACAAAATACAACATGTTTCAATTATAATTATTTTTAATTTCATTTTGACATGTTATTACAGGTTCTATTAACTTTCCGAGTTGTGAAGGTAGTACAATTGTACAATACGCAGTGTATTATTGTTAAGGGGCCTATCCATTAGATGACTTTCTGAACGTTCCGACCAAAACCAGGAGGTTTTGGTCGGAACGTTCAGAAAGTCATCTAATGGATAGCCAGCAAGGACCAGCGATGTGCGTGAACGCTGGGTCCTTGCCGACTATCTGTGGAACATGCTCATCAACCTGACAACGATCGTCAGGTTCCACATGTTCGCAGATAGGAGGGCGGTCTCCGGCACTGAATGACGTTCAGTGAACGCCGTTCAGTGCGCGCACCGCACCTAGGCAACCTGAAGGACTGAACGCTAGTCGTTCAGTTTTTCAGGTCGTCTAATGGATAGGCCCCTTTAGACTGGAAAACTGGACTTGTACCATTATACTTACACACAGTGACCACATTATTGTACAGCTATACAACTGTTAGTTAGTGCAAATACCTAATCAACCAGTGTGGCAACAACTGAATGCATAAAAGTATACAGACATGGTCAAAAGGTTCAGTTGTTGCGCAGAACAAACATCTGAATAAGGAAAAAATGTGATCAATATCACTTGGTCTGTGGAATGATTGTTGGTGCCTGAAAGGGTGGAATGGAATCGGTATGAAATCCCGGCTAATTCAAAGCCGACAATATTATCCTAGTCACCATAATGCCGATCTAATCAAAATACCATTTACCAATATCATTTAATAGACTGATCTGGACATTTTACCTTCAGATAATATATACTGTAGACAATTGATTTCACGACAGGTGTGAAATACCGACATAATTGAAATATTGAACATCATGATACCGGCTGGTTAGAATACCGACATGTTACATCACCGACAATGTCCAAATACCGATTGGTCAGAATACCGGCAATATAAAATTACGGACAAACATATTCCTGACAACACTAAAATACCTACAAACATACCGACAAATGAAATCCCGACAACATATAGTCATATAGATCAAATTTTTTCCTTATTCAGATGTTTGTTCTGTGCAACAACTAAACCTTTTGACCATGTCTGTATACTTTTATGCTCTGAGTTGTTGCCACACTGGTATTCGAGATTTGTCAGTGATGTAGCATGTCGATATTTTGTGTCACTATTTTCATTACTGGCACGATGGTGATGTGTGTCGGTACATTGACTGTCGGTATTATCATTATATTGGTAGTATTTACTGTCGGCTTTTTCATATTGTCGGTATTATGCATATCAGTATTTAGGTCATGTCGGTTTTTTACCTGTCCAGTTTACATTGTCTGTATTGTGTGCATCTGCATTTCATCCTTCAGTTTCATAACTACTTCCACTCCCGGTGGAATGAGTATTGCAGAAACCACTGATCACCTGGTGGTTTTTACTTACAACATTTCCCTAGAGTTTACAGACAATGGTGTGCAGAGCAAAAAAACATTCAGAGAGTGGCAGTTCCATGGATGAAAATGCCTTGTTCATGACTGAGTTTAGAAAAGAATGGCCAGACTGGTTCAAACTAACAGGAAGTAACTGAAATAACCATAAGTTGCAACAGTGTTATGCAGAAGGGCTTCTCTGTAAACTCAACATGTCAATCAAAACTTAAAGCGAATGGGCTACAGAAGCAGAAGATCACACCGAGTATTCACCAACAGGGATGGACAGGGGCTGCGCGGCCTGGTTTCCTGCGAAAAAGAAACATGCCCCCGTGACATGGGGGCGTAGGCCTCGTGGCACGTCCCATTTATACATGATGGCAGAACGGGAGGTGGAGCTGCACAGTCAGGCCTTAAGATGTCCAGACTGGCCCATCAGGCCATTGACCCCTTCTGGCATTTGCCAGATGACCAGCCTGGCTGTGCTCACCATAAACTGCTATTATGAAAAAAAATGTTTTTGGAAATTGGTAACCTTACACTGGGTTGGTCATTTGAGGATCCCCCTGTGGTTAAGGCTCAGGAACACTGTGGATTGTTCATAAATTCAAAAGACAAACCAGAACTAGTAAAATAGATGGTCTATTGACTCATGAGGTGGTCCTCTTATTATGCACAACTGATTTTGTCATGGTAGAACCACAAATAAACTTCCACTCATGAGATACACATTAGACTTTATCTTAAGTGTTGCTGGGTCATTGGATCAACCATGGCATAATAAGCCATTGGGTTATTGGTATGGACTTGGCCAAACCACCACACTCTTAACGATGTGTCCTGATCAAATGTTTTCAACTAATTCCAGCTTGGTCACCACCATTCCTGGGATGAGAGTGGTAACAAATAGCAGTGTTTTACTACAGAGAAGCTGTACAATATCTGATACATGCCTTTAACCACTTAACTGACGATTTTTCCAGCTAAACCAGTCAGAAATTGCCTGGTCCGCAGGAAAGTCCGGGTAGTCAGAAAAGATCCATTCTGCACATGTGCTGGACAAATTTTCTCTTCAAAAACACAGCCGGGGGGTGTGGTCGCACCTTGTCAGCTGAAGTACAGCTGGCTGCGTTCACATCAAAACCGACAATGTCAGTTAAGTGGTTCTGCACTGAAGTGGCTCTTCACAAGATGGGCCTTGAATGTCAGCTGAAATCCAATGTCTGATAATTACTGACCCAGCACAATGGGCTAAATAACCTCTGCATGATTAAAGAAATCCACAAAACATGACCTGTTGGGGGTACTTGAGGACTGGAGTTGACACCACTAGTCTGGCGTAACCTGAGTTATACACTGTAGCTGGGAATCCAATCCTACCACTAACCCTAACCCCTACCCTAACCCTCCCTTCCAAGTGTCTAAACCTAATCCCCCTCCCCAGTGCCTAAACCTAACCTCCCCTTTCCCGCACCCTAAACCTCCCACCTTAGTGCCTAACCCTAACCATTCCCCTAGTGCCTATCCCTGACCCCTAAACCTAATCCTCCCCTAACCCCCGATACTTACCTTCAGGATGCAGGCAGTTGGGATACTGGAGCTGGGAACCCAACGCATAACTTATTATTATGTTATTATTATATATTTTTTCACATTTGTTACATTTTTACTTATAATTGTTTTTTAATTTTTATTTTTTTAATTACTTTTGGTCTTTTTTTTAATTAGTCAGTTTCCTTTATGATGTCAAGTTTTGATGGTTTCTATGTTTTTTTTGTATTAAGAATGTGGATTAATATATTGGATTTATCATTCCAAAATTGAATAACACCAGTATCCCTAACACATCAAATATAGATTTTCCAAGTTTAACTTAAAAATGTTATTTTACGGCGATGGGTTCACATTAAGGACACAATGAGTGATATAATGGAGTTTAGCATTTCTCCATAGTGTGACTATCCTAAACTGAAATGTTCTGCCTCAATGTCAGACATAAAACCACGCGGACTTTGTGGCTCCATGTAACATTCATATCTATCAAACACATGTCTTTAGAGTTGGATGTTAGTTGGATTATCCCGGCTGTATCATTTACCCTGAAATCTTCTGGCAGCGGCTCGTAGTGTCAATGAAATGTGACAAAGCAGAATGACCATATCTTTTACCTTGCAGACTGTGTACCGAATATGATTAATGCAAAACACCACGTGATCATTTCATCCTATAAAGTGTTAAAAAACAAAAAATAACGAAATATATTAAATGCAAAAAAAAATGCACAAGACAACAAATGTAATCTATGGTCACCAAATTCTGAAAAAAACATCATTCATCATGTTAAGATTTTGTTATAATATTGCAATTTTGGTCTAATAATGACAGCAGAATACAACAGATTTAGGAATGCCCATATGTAAAAACAGTATAAAGGGTTTGCCGATCATTTCATTTAATGCTGTTGGACAGGAGACACTGAAGGAGATGACGCTGACCAAAGAGGGCTGGTACATATGGATGGGAGCATCAAGTGGTCGTCAGGAATGCCATCTGCTCCAATTTCTAGTGGTCGATAGCGTTACATGAGGAGTCTAACCCAGGCTTGCCTACTCTCCTGATTTGGCCGGGAGCCTCCCGATATTCGGGTGCCAATCCCGGCCCCCTGGAAAGGCAGGCAAGCCTCCCGGCAGCCCGCGACCCTCCCGACCTCCCCCCAGATTAAACTAGAAACCCCCGCAGCGGGGTGGTCTGATGACGCGAGTCGCACTGAATCGCGTCATCGTGGCCCCGCCCCGTTTCACAATTGCAAAAATAACGGCACTGTGAAGAGGGGGAAGGGCCACGATGAAGTGATCGTGCGGCTCCGCCCCCAGTGTGACATCACTTGCTGGCCACGCCCCCTGCTGTTAGCTGACAATCAGCTACGTCCCGGAAGGAGGGAACTGATTGTAGGCAAGTATGGTCTAACCCATTACTCTAACCACTGGAACTTGAACATACCATATATATGTACTTTGGTACACGAATTTGGGGGCTGTGTATAAGGGCTGCATCTTCGTATGCAGCCCTTGGATCTGCGATGCCGGCAGTGGGTGCCTTTTCGTCTTCAGACACCTCCTCCAGTGTTAGCATATTTTCGCATTGCCGCTACATCCAAAGATGCAGCGATGGTGCACATAGCGTCCGTCCCTGAATCACGCCCAATGATAGATAACGATAAATGTTATTGATAGTGAGATCTGGATGTTATGAAAACACTGATGAATGAGATATAGATTTATACGTAATGCTGAGATGTTTGTGATATGGATAAATAATGATGAGATTGAAGTTATGTATGGATAAGGACAAGGTTCGTAATTCTATGAGAACTGGAGCACATGGGAATAGGACCATATGGGAATAGGGGTATATGTAATCAGGAATATAATCAGACTGGAAAAATGAGGTTTGTACTAGTGAAATTACACTGGGAGTAGTAAAGTTATACTGGCAGTAGTGGGTATATACTAGAGATGAGGGGCGGGATGTAATAGGGCGCGAGTTAATGCACTCACCATCTCTCACATTTTGACGGTGCGAGTTTCTCCAGCAACTCGCAAATGTAATAGGGTGCGAGTTAGCAGGTGAGGGTAAACTCGCACCTTGTAATGCAAATTTCATTACAAGGTGTGAGTTTGACAGAAGCATGCATAGATCAACGAGAACCGTGCATGCTTCTGTGTGTAAAAAGTTATTCAAGTTTTAAAATTTAAAAAATTACATGGGGTCCCCCCCCCCATTAAAGCACAACCAGCACCGGGCTGTGTGAGCTGTTCCTGGTTGTGAAAATACAGGGGGAAATAGACGTAGGTGTCCCCCGTATTTTCAACAACCAGTACCAGGCTCAGTGAGCCGGTCCTGGTTGTGGAAATACATGGACATACACAAACAAGTAACTCCTGCACCCCACATTACTGGAAATTCTCCCCCAAAATCTACTCACACAAACAGCTACGAGTACCAGATGGCTGCTACCCACACAGGCAAGAAACACACTTACACAGGTAAAACACTGCCCTGGCTGTGCCCTGTTGCTGCTAGCACCAGCTGCATTTCAAACAAGGCGCCGGCCGCAAGCGAATCACAGTTTGTGAAACAGAAGCCAATCAGGAGTGGCCTCTCCTGATTGGCTCCTGTCTCATGAGCTATGATTGGCTCGCGACCGGTGCCATGTTTGAAATGCCGCCGGTGCTGTTTCAGTGCCCGACGGCAGCAGGCGGTCCGGCTCACATCCGCACCACTGCGTTCAATAAATATGGTGGATTGGGCTAACGGGTTGTCCTGTGCACCCCTGGACCACCCCCCCAGTTTCGCCTATGTGCGGGGCATGTGGTGGGAACTGTGAGTTTACTAAAGTGCATTCCCACTATTGAAGTCAATGGAGGGAACCGCTCATTGGCTGAGAAGTGAAGGCTCGCCTCTATCAGCCAAATAACATTCAGCCAATGCATTTCTATCTGAAGCATCAGTAACAAAGTACCGTCCTTAGAGAATGGTACTATGGGCCTGATTCAGACCCGGTCGCAAGCACTGAGTGCTCGCAACCGGGTCGATGGTGGCCCAGAGCGCATGCGCACGATGGAGCCAGCTCTGTTGTGCGCATGCGCGAGAACCGGATAGCGACGGGCAATCTCGTACCAAAGGGGGCGTGCTGCCGATGTTGAGTGACAGCACGCCCCCTTTGGTGGGTGGGCCCGGGGGAGTGGCTGCCCAAACGGAGGCGTTTCCATGTGAACGCCTCCGTTTGAGGCCGGCCCAACTGACATCACGTGTGATGTCAGTGGCAGAGATTTCAGCTCTGCTAGAACCAAAATCTCTCTGGGGCTTGCGGCAACGAGACCCTACCACAAGCGACCGGCTCTGAATCAGAGCCTACGAACGGTGGGTCAGCTCTTCTCATTTTTTTATTTTAAGAAGACCATGGATGCCTACCGGAAATGAAGAGGACCGGAAGCAAGGGGTAGGTGAGTATGTTTTATTTTTTACAGGGACCAATCTGTATTCTGCTGGAGAAGAGGACAGACCAGGCGCTAGGGACAAGGTGAGTATGTAGTGTGAGTGCAGGTGAGTGAGTGTATGTGTAATAAAATATTACAACCTTCGGTGTGTGAGTCTTGTCTTTTTTTGATATTTATTTTGCAGGTGAACTAGAGCTACCAGTGGGCCCTTAATGCCCCACATGCGGGTACTTGGGGTTCTCCAAGTACCAGAATGCATGAGAGGCTTACTGGGACCTCTAATTTTCCTGTAAAGGACAATATAATTTTAACTACTTTTACACTATCAATTCGGCACCCACCGCCCCGGGGCGCCGGGGATAGTTCCAGGATATCAGCCCCCTCCCCAGGGATTCCCCGCCTGGGCTGACTAGTGTGAGGTACAGGTTGCTTTGACCAGGGGACTCCATGAAGTGGGTCCCACATCAGCGGCATTACACTCCCACTAAAAAGAGCTTGGTGCTGGTTGTGGATAATATGGGGGACCAATCTTAATTTTGTCCCTAATATTTCCACAACCAGGACTGGCTCACTGAACCTGGGTCTGGTTGTTGAAAATACGGGGGACCCCTATGTCTTTTTTCTCCAGTATTTTCACAACCAGGTCCGGCTCACACAGCCCGGTGCTAGTTGTGCTTTTAGGGGGGGGAGCCCACATAATTTTTATTTTATTTTACCACTTTAATAGCTTTTACACACAAAAGCCTTCACGGATCTCACTGATCTGTGAATGCTACTGTGAAACACGCACCTGCTCAGGCTAAGCTCGCTGAATACACCTTGAAGCAGGTCTATTATTTTGTGCGTTTTATTTAAGTGTTTCTGTGCAAAGTTAAAACTAGCATGCGATTACATTGGTCGAATTGTATGTTTTCCATGGGAAAACATCTGGATGTGAGGGTGGCCATTGTGAGTTGCAGGAATGCGGGAAACAAGTGAGTTTGCATGTTCTCGCACCATATTACATGTGTGAGTTGTAAAAAAATTTCATTTTAGCACTAATCTTGCATTTCTTTACAACTCGCACCCTATTACATTCCGCCTGAGATGTTCACATTTTGAGAAATCAGCCAGAACATAGGATTCACTAGCAAAGTGAGTGATAGGTAGTCGCTGTTTGGGAAAGGTAATGGGGGGGGTGGCTAGGTAAACGCAGGCATGTCGGGACCGTTCACACGCCGTTCATGGTTGGCATAAATTAGCCATTATGATCTCTTTCGCAGCATGAGAGCTCTCAGCGTGTCAGGAGAGACGCAGAGTTTATGAGACTGGTCAGCCTTGACTCAGAAGCTGCGTGGCTGTCCGGTCTTTGCCGATGTTCCTGATGTTTACGCTGTTGCACACGGATATGAGAAGGCAGCGGTGGACGTCCTTATGCCCGCGTAAGCTTTGGAAGACATTAACTTATTTTCTCAAATGCGAACTGTGAGAGATAGTAGTTGCGGATGCATTAGCGTAAATCTCTGAATCAAGCCCCTGGCCATTCCTCTAACATCTGCGGTTGGTTGTACGCAGTCAGAGCTTGGCTCCGCCTCCTTCTGGCCACCACTTTCTTGTTTCTTTCACTTTGGCTCTCCATGCCAGCCCTGCACAGACACGGTCCAATCTCTACTGATTGGTACAGTACAGATGCGGGCAATCAGTGCTCTGCCCCCTCCAGTGGTAGAGGACACAGCTTTGAGGAAGCAGTCAGGCGTGCCCAACGGGGATCTGTCAGACACTGCTGCTGACAGATCATGATGAATCTGCGGCTAATCCCCCCCCCCCAAGCTGTGTCCCTGCCCCGGTGCGACGGCCGCTGGCCGGCAGGCTGCTGAATTTGA
Source organism: Taudactylus pleione (assembly GCA_031769625.1). Taxonomy (NCBI): domain Eukaryota; kingdom Metazoa; phylum Chordata; class Amphibia; order Anura; family Myobatrachidae; genus Taudactylus; species Taudactylus pleione. The sequence goes on from JAUIMM010000638.1 coordinate 978,328, forward strand.
AATTTTCTTTCCTGTCTACAGAAGCACAGCTGATGCTGTGGGTAAGGTTGCCACTTTTGTTCTGGCAAAATGCAGAACAGGTAACTGTAAAGTTGGACATTTTGCCCCTTTAGCAGTACTACAAAGGAGCAACCGACCTGGACTCCCACCTGGCCCTAGCCGGGATAAATGGCCTATACTGTTTTTTTTTTTGCATGTACTAAATTAAAAAAATCAGGCTTACCTATTTGGTGGTTTCCCTGGAATGGAGAACCGCTGAAGAAATTGATCCTCCCTGGGCAGACGGTATTTTCAGTCGGTATTCACTGTTCAAGTAGGAAATCACATAGTCTGGAAGATGCCTGTTTGTGCAGGAATATTATCCTAAGTAACCCATTGTGCTTTTTGACATACTACACTATATGCAATAGTGTGCGTATGGGTCCGAAGGTACTCGAATGTACTGATGGTTTCGCTATTCTGCTAAGTATTACGGATGTGTGTATGGTAAAGTTGGCATCCTTATGTACTGCTGAGATTGCATTGCAATCCATAGTGAATCAGGCTCTGTGTCACTTAGCTATGTGATGCAGTCAGGCCTGGTGACATGAATCTTGGGACACAGTATTGCAATGTTTGTGGGCCCCCTCATCCTCCACCATACAGTACATGATAAGTGGAAGAGGGATAGGTATTGGGGGGGGGGGGGACACATTGGCTGTGGGTTATAAGAATTATATTGAGTTGGGGACAGATAACAGTGATCCAGGGAGTTACAGAGATACAGGGACCGGGGAGATCAATAATTGCTGCTGATGTAACTGGTCTGAATAGAGGAGTATCTAAAGATCAACATTATTTAGTATCTAAAGGGGGGTATCTACTTAGCGATTTAACCAAGCGATTGCACGATAACAACGTCGTTATCGTGCAATCGCTTGCGAATCGCACATGCATCGTGCATGCATCGGGCATGTTTTGGTCGGAAGCGACCAGCGATGCGCGTGCCCGCTGGTCGCTTCTGACATCGCCCGTACATGCTGGTCAACCTGACGATCTCATCAGGTTCAGCATGTGCGGGGATGAGGGATGTGCCTGGACTGAACGAGTGAACGTTCAGTGTAGGCACATCGCTAGCTATACAAATGAGAGCACAACAGCAATGTCGTAATCGTGCTCGCGTTTGTATATCTATAAGTGGATACACGCCTTAACACGTAATTAAAAAAAAATAAAAAATTCTTTATATATTTTACATTGTAGAACTATTAAAGGATGTCAGTTACTGATGACTGTGCAGAAGCTTTTAACTCAGTTGAACAGGGTCCCATTTTGGTGTAGGAAAAGGTGGTTCTGGATAGGTGCTCGCCTCCAGTGGATTTCCTGTTTGTGCCAAAACATTTTGCAAATTACACTGTACTGTGTAGACAAAAGCAATCACATAGTGTTAAATAGCCCCACATTATGGGGCCTATTCATGATGTTAATTATCTGGGTCCGAACGGACCCCGATAATTAACATTCTAATTCGCCGCAGCCACCGGAGCAAATCAGCACTGCTCCGGCGCGGTGGCAGCTGATGTGAAATCGACTGCCCCGGCGAGCGGGTTCACTGCTCCTTTTACAGAGCAGTGAATCTTTTCACTGCTCCTATCGGAGCAGTGACGGCGGTGCGCATACGTGACCTACAGGATCCTGACACCCCCGGCACCCCCCACTGCCTGACACCGCAGGCATCCCCACTGGCAGCATCTCCCACTGTCGACACCACCACTGTCAGCACCCCTGCACTGCTGCCCCACATGCTGAGGACACCGTCAGCGACCCCTACACTGCCAGAACTCCCACACTGAGGACACCACCAGCACACCTGCACTGCTGACACTGTCAGCACACATGCACTGAGGACACCCCTGGCACCACACTCTGCCGACACCCTTGCACTGCCGACACAGTTATCAAACCTGCACTAAAGACACCACTGGCACTGCTGACATCACCGGCACCCTTCACTGAGGACACTGCCAGCACCGCAGCACTGGCATCCCATGTCCTGAGGACACCATCAGCAACCCCTGAACTGCCAACACAACCAGCAAACCTGCACTAAAGACACCGCTGGCACTGCCGACATCGCCAGTACCCTTCACTGAGTACCCTGCCAGCACCGCAGCACTGCCATTCCATGTACTGAAGACACCATCAGCAACCCCCGCACTGCCAACACAGCCAGCAAAACTGCACTAATGACACCACTGGCACTGCCAACATTGTCGGTACCCTTCACTGAGGACTCTGCCAGCACCACAGCACTGCCATTCCATGTACTGAGGATGCCGTCAGCAACCCCTGCACTGCCGACACAGACAGCAAACATGCACTAAAGACACCACTGGCACCCCCGCTCTGCTGACACCGCCGATACCCTGCACTGAGGACACTGCCAGCACTGCCATTCCATGTACTGAGGACACCATCAGCAACCTCACTCTGCCGACACTGCTGTCACAGTAAGTACTCTATTGGTGTATCCAACCCGCACTGTATAACACACTGTATCAGTGTTGGAAATTGGAAGCTGAACTGCCACATGTTAGTGCTAGCTGGATGCAACCTTTTGGCCTTAACGAGATAAAAAAAATAATATTGTGAGGTGGTCAAAATTGATTGGAAATTACTGGAAATAAATGTTATTGAGATTTATGACCCAGAAGTCAGTCTGACACAAGTTGGTGGGATTTCCCCTTTTTTTTGCGGACTGAGGCGGTAATACTTCGAAAACATAACTGTTTATTTGAAGAATAAAATTTACAAACCCAGGGACGAAAATGATTCCAGAGTTAGGGATCTATTTACTAAGCAGCATTAGGAGATAGAGTGAAAAGTGATAAGAAAGTGATAAGGTGCTAGCCAATCAGCTCCCAACTGTCATCTCACAGGCTGTGTTTGAAAAATGACAGTTGGGAGCTGATTGGCTGGCACTTTATCACTTTTCACTCTGTCTCCTAACACTGCTTAGTAATTAGACCCCTTAGTATTTGTAATTCAGCTGCAAATAAGTATCCAAAGAGATACAGGAGTATACGACAAATGTTTAAATAAGCGTAACACTTTCCAAACCCCTAACTGTGATGACAGTGATTACTTTTCACTACGTTTGTCTCATAAACTCATTAACGTGTATTATCGTGTTACCATATAATACCTTCTAAAATACAATGTAACAACTTCTAAAATAAAGACACGGACAACAGTGTTGGCGTTTAAATATTTAGTCAAATTTATTTTTGACAAGTCATTACATTTTTAGACTATAAGTTAATACTAATAATGGTGACGGCACAAAAAGAACGCACAGGACAATAACAACCAAAATGCTTAATACAAACACACACACAAGCCAAGCATTGGTGATCAACTCTTCTTTTAACTTCAACCACAGGTCCAGGTGGTATAGCCATTTCCTGTCCAGGACGATTGGCTGTCGCCTTACTCCACTTCAATGAGATTGCACCCACTGAGCCTATTAACATAAAATAACTCCAAGTGTCGTTCTTTTCCTCCAAGCGAGGACTACACCGATGCACCGCCACCATAACTCACCCCTGTAACAAGGAACACCTCAACCAGCAGAAAATAAGCCAATCCTGCAGGACTAAAATGCACGCCATCTCCACGAAACAAATGTGCATCGCGGAATGGAAAAACAACTGCTCCACTACACCACCACCATTCTCTACTACACCACCACCATTCTCCACTACACCACCACCATTTTCCACTACACCACCACCATTTTCCACTACACCACCACCATTTTCCACTACACCCAGTGCCAGATTAAGGTCCACATGGGCCTGGAGCTGACCTTTCTGATGGGCCTATTTGTGCTGCCGCAGAAGGTGTGGCCAGCACAGCGGGGGTGTGACTACCATGTGGAGAGCGGGGATGACCAGTGCTGTGGGTGTGTGGTCTACACAGCGGGTGTGGCTAGCACCAGCTGCCTACTGTCATGCGGAACACTGTGTGTATGCATACAAATGGTGCTTTTGTGATTGAGACCCACAGTATCAGGGAAAAGTGATGGGTGATCCTGTGTGGTGACTGGGAGGTGGAAAGAAATGCACACAAACCGGTTTGTGTAACGAGAGTGTCAGTGAGATTGGCTGTGTACGCAGATGCACAGGAGGCCATGGTCAGATGGAGAAACTGCAACTGCCGTAGGGGTGGTGCGACTGATGGTGGCGTATATGGATGCACCACTCTGTATTACAGCGTGCATGGGCGCTTGATATTGCATTCGGCAGCATGAATGTAGACAAGGGAAACAGTTTGTAGTGACATTTGTATAAAGTGGCAGGTGGAAGACCACCAATAGACGCTGCTGCATGCGCTTCTCCATCTGACTCAGAATCAGGCCTTATACCACATTTTAGTACCCCCGGAACACACTATGTCACATTGTTTTACATCCTAGTGCCCCCAATGCAGATTATAGAGCCCACCGATATACATTATGCCACATTGTAATGTCCCCAATACACAATGCCACATTGTGGTGCCGCCACAACACACATTATGCCACATTGTAGTGTCACTAATACACATTATGCCACAATGAAACCCATTTTATCAGGGGATTTTCTATCTCAGTCCAAGTTAGAACCCCCACCCACTCACAGCTGTTGTGGAACAACAGTTTTTCAGGGCATCAAATGCAATGCCAGCTTGTGGCTCACTGACAGCAGTGAGTGAGGGTAAACGGGGTGGTGGAGGATAAAAGTGTACAAATTTGCCCAAGTATGTGCCCCTGAGGGTACCACACTCCCCATACTTACTTTAAATCCATGACAGGATGGAGCCAGAGAACGTTAACAACTGGGGCGCGAGTGAGGAGCAGAAAGGGGTAGGACAAAGCAGCCCTATCTGTGCCGCTTCACAGAGAAAAGGACATCTAGAGTCTGACTGAATATGGCAGGGGTAGGCATGGTCCAACAGGTTTGTCCCCGCTGTGTGTCAGCGAGGTTCACCCTGCCAGCACAGCACCATCCTCTCTGCTCACAGACCTGCCAGTGTTTGTGCCAAAGAACAGAAACTCAAGGGCCCCATACATCTGCGACAAACCATCGAGTTATAGCGATCCTGCAACCCGGCATCGCAGGATCGCTGAAATCCAACATGTTGGATTTCACAGATATGCCGATCGCGATCAAAAAATGATAGATCGGTGAAATATAACATGTAGAAATTCATCGATCCTGTGACGGATCGTGGAACATCGATGAACGCCGGTCAGCATTTCCGACCGGCGGATCGGCGTTTCCGATCCCCTAGCTACATCGTGACCTTAACACAGCAAGATCTATTGGCTATAGTGTTTTCTATGGAACCTGTTCATTTTGAATAAGTCACTACCCCCTATAGTTTAAAAAATGGGCTATAGCACGTAAAGGTGAACACACACACACACACACACACACACATATATAAAATATATATATATATATTCATTTATGCATATATACATAATAGTTGTGTAAGGCTATCACATGTTCTTAATGCACAAACCCCAACTGTTCCCAGCCTTTGGATAGGGCCTGTGCTGGAGTAACTAAGGGAGCCCGGGGTGTGTTGTGAAGGAGCCGCAAAGGGGTAGATCGGGGATCAGGATGGAGCCATGGCAGGGAGTGGGATGCATGGAGTCACAGTGAAGGGGGGGGGGGAGTTCTGGAGGAGGCCAGCAGAAAGATGGTGGGGCTGAGCAGGGGGGGGGAGACAGAGCTGGCTTGGCAGTCAAACATACATATATATATATATATATATATATACACACAAACAGTATCTCTCTCTATGTACATACACAACACATTATCCACACATTTATAAAACTAGATAAAAAGAACAATAATTTTTGTCAGAGGTTGCATACCTTACAGAAGCACTGACTGAGGCTCAGTGATCAGCAACCAGCAGGACATTCCTGATCAGCAGTCAGCGTCTCAGCTGTACTGCAAGATTGATACTGGAGAGACAGTATCAGGAACCCAGTCAGCTGGCCCCGTCCCCTTCCCAGAGATAAGTTCCTGCTTAGCGAGGATGTGGTGGTGGGAGCGGCACTCACAAAATCGTGCGGCGCGGAGGGACAGTTAGTGATGCCTTCCTCCGCGTCTCATCTCTGGTCACTGGCGTTTGAATAGCGGGCGGCGGGATCTCAGTGGGCAGAGATTCGGTCGGCCGCTGGCAAGGCAGGCTGGTGCGGCAGTAGAAAAAAATTAAAAAACCTGGCTTCAGCAGCACAGCCGATTCTGCTGTGGGCCTATTTGATGGGCGACCTGGAGCTGCAGCTCCACCCGGCCCATTGATAATCCGGCCCTGACTACACCACCACCATTTTCCACTACACCACCATTTTCCACTACACCACCACTATTCTCCAACATGTACCTCACCACTGCAGTATTTACCTTCCTCCTAGCCACATTCAACCTCGCACCAAAATCAGCACACCACCAAACACTCCTGTGAACAATGAAAGACCACAGCAATTTGCAGGAAGGCATGGCTTCTGCTATCAAATGCATCTAATGACAATAGAGCGCAAATCCAATGCAGTTCGCTGATGTGTAGAGAGGGAAAGAGTTCTCTGCCATGGATCCACAGAATTAAAATAGAACTTTTTTTTTTTAGTCTTTAAAATATGTATATCAATGATACAGTCCATGAAATATTAAAATAAAGAAATTAAAGTGTTAAATAGGTAAGAAAAAGTGTAATTAAAATAGATTCTATGTACAGGTGTGTTTTTAATATTTTTCTGAAATATATGGTAGTATCCTGGATATCTATATATTATAATTTATTTAATCTATTGCATGAAATAATTATTTATAGTTACCAAATGCCACTCTGTCAGTGTTATTTCAAACATTAATTATAGCACTGCATTGAAAGGTGTACATATATGTCCACATATCACAACATAAGTAAATATGTTCCATCCCACACAGATGCAGCCTTATAATACGGAAAGAAAAAACACAAACAAAGCAGTCAAACCACAGACACACCATACAGACAAGACATGGAAACGTAACAAAGACGGGGGAAAGGGAAGGGGAACAACGTAGCTAACCAGACTTGAGGCAAAAAAAATATAAAAATCCCCGGAGTAAACTAACAATCACGCCATATCATATATAATTCAGAAGCCAATTGGGCCCCCGGGGGAAAATAAAAAATTCCTCAGACTCCTGCAGTACAGTGGCAAATGCATGATTTCTAGAGGGGGGTTTCCAAATGCTTGATTATAGAGTGAGTGTGGCCAGTCCATGAAGAGGGCAGAATTAGCACTTAACCAGCTTTAATATGCGTCATACAAAGTTTATTGTGTGTCATAATTCCAGCATACACAGGACCAGCAATCACAGTATGCCATTAAATTTTTATTTTAGATGTGGGTACCATTCCAGAGTATTAGAGCAAGTCCAGGAGTCAGGGGGAGCAGCAGAATAACCTGGCACTGCCCTAGACATATATGTACATATTGGGCTCTATAGCAGCACATTTCTAACAGTGAATGTTTTCCAGATCTCCTAGTTGTTGCACAGGTTATTTATTACTGGCTGATACATGTTAACAGATCCACAGGTGGTGCAAATTATTTCATTTGTGATACTGTGAAGAACATGCAGCACTAGTAAAATTCTATTACATTACTAATTCTATTGCGGTCATAGGGGGCCTATTCATTAAACATTAAAATTCTCTGGAGATAATTAGCTTTAGAACTCTCATGGAGTTCTAGCTAATTATAGGTGGAATTCATCATTCCACCTCTCCATAAGTATCTATTCCGAAAAGCTGTCATTTTTGCGATGACAGCTTTTCGGGAAATAGATACTTTCCCTGCCTACACTACCTTATCGCATCTGGAAACAGTGCTGCGCATGCGCTGTTACATCTGTAAAACCAGCGCATGCGCAGCACTGCCTACAGATGCGTTAAGTTTCGTACCCCCCCGATACGCCCCCACCCCCCTCCCCTCACCTTCCCCCCTCCCGACTTACCTGTCAACGCAGCAGCCTTCGGCTCCGTCCTGCTGGTCTGTCATGTGGTTTCCCAGCAGACCACATGACAGATTAGAAAAAAAAATTTTTTTTTTCTCTTTCTAAACTTTCTTGTGCTCTGCTGGGGAGCACACATGACAGACCAGCCTCCGGAGCCTGAGGACGGAGCAAAGCACCGGGGGGACTCATTGGGGGACCTGCACACGCTGATTCTGCTATTCGCCACCTCACAGTGGCGAATAGTAACTGCATCAAATTCTGAAAATTGATCATTTTCGGAATTTGATGAATACCACAATTTCCACATCCCCATACTAAGAGGAGTGTGGAAATTAACGCAGGGGAACTTAGCAAGGAGATATCTATGATATCTCCTGTGTTAAGTCTGTTCATGAATACCAAAATAACGTTATTTAAGGAAAATGTCCTTAAAACCGTTATTTTAGTGTTGATGAATAGGCCCCATAGTGTGGGCTGGGGAGGGGGGTTTCCAGGCAGACAGAAACCCCCCCTGCGTTTGCCTATGGGCGAGTGGTTAGGCCTCATGTGAGCTACGTTGGAGCAAAAATAGCTAAAACCAGACTAATATAATGTCGGAACGCAGCAGAACGCCACCGACCAAGGGATTGGATATCCCAGACGGATAAGCCAGCAGAAGCCGCAGATGAAGCAGCTCCTATTCTAAATGTGTGAATACCGAACTCGCCCAGCTTGAGCTCTGAAAAAAAACAAACAAGCAAAACAAAACAAAAAAAACAACGGTGCAAAAACATGACAAAATTGGTATTTCGTAACCGGGGATACATCCCTGTGCATTAACCATGCCCCATCACATCGTGATGCATCTGCTCAAAGGCACGCGCCAGCGGACATACTGCAAGAATGGGATATGGTTGAAGTGAAAGCCAGCACCCTCTACCAGCCTGGTCCGTACTGTAGCACTGTATAAGGCCTAGCATTGCTTCCGGGCATACAATTACATCCGCAATAGTGGGTGGTGGGTCAGCCCTCTTAAAGGGGAAAACTAATTTGCAGACCCAAAACGCTACATGAAGCGTCATGGCAAAAACCTAATTGAAACGGCAAGCATTCAAAGCTGAAAAATAAAAACAAACTGAAGGGGCCGCAGCCAGCAAGTAAAGCAACATGGACATATCAATGGGACACCTGCAGTCAACCGCTTTAGGGGTCGACCTGGACCAACCCCTGCAGGCCACTGAAATTATGAAGGACCTGAAGGGGCCGGTCCTGTCATATAACGCAGAGAAAAATAGACATGCCTGCTAAAATAATCAAAAAATGCTGGCCCGAGTAACTGCGTATGGAGAGCAGCAATAGCAGGAGCTGGGTCAGGGGGTGCCACACCCACAGGAGACAATGCACCCGGCGCAGGTGTAACAACCAAGGGAGTAGCGAGGGTGGTTCCAGAGGAGCATGAAATGACTGAGGCGTATAGGGGATGAATACAGATCTCGAATAAATGTCAGCATGAATATATCTGGCGTTTTGTGTATTGCGCTTATGAATAAGTTTAAGTGGTGCACTACGGAAGTTGCACCAGATGTTTATTCATTTTTCATTGTCAATAAGTTGATTACTTTAATCCACTATGTCTACATATTTATATTTTACATGTAAATGAGAGTATAATCGACTGGGACCGACTGACATTTATAGGACCCCAATATCAGCATAATTGGGGAGTATTCCATAATTCTTATTTTGGCACCGCGCGCACTTGAAATGTCACAGTAATATTTTCGCTACATATATTTTGAGTATCTTGGGGTGGTACTTTTTTGACACTTATCTGCAGCCATAAACATGTGCCATAGGCGCCCGGGATCAGTGCTAATCATATTTTGTGTTCCCACATGCCGGAGCGGCCTGAGGGGCTAATTCCTCAAACGGCAACAGTGCATCTGCAATCCCAATCTGTATACCAGGCACATGCCTGGACACAAATTGGACATTAAGCAGCAGGCAGCACAGAACAATTTATGCTAGCAAACGAAAAGACGGAAGAAAGGACGAATCCCATGGTCAGGGGCCTGCAACGCGCCCAGGTTGTTGCAAACAAAATCATACTCACGTTACCCAAGTGGTCCCCCAAGATTTCTAGTAACCACAATGGAGAACAGCTCAACCAACAGCATGTTCATAGTGAACCCCTATGCAACCCACGTCAACGGCCAAAGTGAAGCACACCACGAACCGTTGAGGCAAGTTAAAAAAACCAGTCGCGATAGCAGCGTCAGTAAAATTGGAGCCGAGTGTTATTGCAGGAGTACTCAGCCACCTCCCTATGGGAATATAGCCATAGCCAGCGCCACATATTACCGAGGCGTATAGGGGATTCCATCTTACAGAGATCTGCCACCGACAGCTGGACGGCTGGGGGCAGTACCAGAGTCAGCACGGAAGCAAGCATTTTCAGGCCTCCCTTTTTTTTTTTTTTTTAATATTCAATGACATTCAAATGTTCCTAAGGGTGAGTTACAGGCAGACTTGCCTACCTTTTAGGCTGTCCCTTCCGGGAGGGGACAGCCTGGACGACACTCCTCTCACAGCAGGTGGGCGGAGCGGGGGGGCGTGGCGACTGAACACGTCATTGTAGCCCCGCCCCCCATTGTTCAGAGCCTGTAATACAGGCACTGTACTGCGGGGGGCGGGTCTTCGATGACGCGATTTAACGCGAATCACGTCATCTGATCCCCTGGGCTGCATATTAAGTGGCCAGCAATGGGGGGTGTGGGATGGCTGCGGCTGGTTCCGGGAGACTTGCCTTGCCTTCCGGGTGGTCGGGAGCGGCACCCGATTTTTGGGAGGCTCCCGACCAAATCGGGAGGGTAGGCAAGTATGGTTACAGGGTAGCACGCCACAAATATAAAGAAAAACAACACCTGCCAATTATGGTAGGAGCAGTAGGCCACATCACCCATGACCCCCCCCCCCTCAAGAGCAGCAAGGTGCTGGCCAGCCAACAGGCCCAGCTGCCTCTGAACATAAGAAGGCAATGGGGAAGCAGCAACTGCTGATGACTGATCAATTGATGACCCAGGCGTGGAAGAGTAGGAATGCTAGCAAAGGTGTCAAAAAACGCTGGCCTGAGATGACTGTGTGTGGAGGGCAGCAATAGCCGCAGCTGGCTCAGGGGAGACAATGCACCCGGCGCGGGTGTAACAACCAGGGGAGTAGCGAAGGTGGTTCCAGAGGAGCATGAAATGGACAGAGGGCGCCACCCAGATATCCGGAATTCATGGGGGCGCTACAGAGTATGACGGATGCCTGTTAGTTTTGTCACTGTTAGTTTGCACTAGACCCTAAATAATTTCCAGATATTTATTTTTATTTTATTTTTTAAAATTATCAGGAGACCTGGAATAATAATAATAATGGTGATAGACAGAACATGATTAGTACTCACGTTAATATAGGTGCAATGTATATTTGCAAAGTAGGAGCATAGCTAAGGAAGCTTCCCATAGGTGTTCACACTCCAGTGAAAGCTGCTTGGGGCAGTAATCGCAGTAATAAGCTGTGCATCCTGTGAAATTTCACTGTAGCACATGTATTCATGTATTCACTGTAGCGCATGTATTCTGTAAATGTTTTAAGTTAAATGCTCAGAATATATAATACAATCTCACTTACTGACTGACAAGAATGATTCAAAGGAGATAAAAGTTAGATCCTAGGTGCTATAAATATATATAAAGCAGTGTCAAAGGAGCTACCCCTTAATTTTTTTTTTTAAATGGGGTCTGAACAACCAGCGCAGTAAGAAGCTGGGCAGCCAACGGGCCCAGCAGCGCCCAAACCGGAGGAGGATGACAACAGGACTGCAGGCGCAACAGGTGATACCACAGCTGATAACAAAGGTGGCAATGTGCTAACCAGAGATGCCAGCATACGTAATGCTGTGAACGCCTTGTCAGTGTCAGGGGAACTCACCAGAACCGCAGGAGCCCACGGGCCCTACCTAGGGGAAACCACACCTGCAACGTTGGACAGCTGCCTAAGGAAAAACCCGGACCACTGGAGAAAACGGCCTACAAGAGCTACGCCGGCAAGAAAATATTCCAACTGCCGACAATCTCAGATGTGCCAATACCCTGGCCGACGGACAGAGGGGTCCTAACCCTGTTACCTGTCCGCCTACCCATTCTCATACTAGCCAAAAATGGGCTGACTGTCAGCAACATAAGCAGACACGTCTCCCAGGGCAACAGGCTGCTCACTAATAATCCACATCCCGCTGATTAGTATTATGGCCCCTTAAGAACTGGGGCATGAATGGGGCAGTCTGTGGTGCCTGGGAGGGCTGCACACTATGCCTGGAGCAGGCAGCAGGACCCCAGGACAAAGATGGCGTCCGTGACTCGGGGCAAAGCCACGCCCACTTCGCGACCCTAATTGCGGGCGTGTGACCGCCCATGACCAGACCGCTCAGTGACCTGACCAGCGTGGTAGCTAACGCTGCTTGTCGCTGGTCAAACTAAAACAGAGGCAGACAAGAGAGAGACAAGGTAAAAATGGAAGGAATCACAGTGGGATAGAAGATTGAGAGAAAGTAGGAAAGAATATAGGAAAAGAATCAAAGTATATGGGAAGAGAACAAGAGAAGGAAATAACAGCAAAACGAGATTTATTCACGAGATTTAAATCACAAATTTTACTTCTCTGTCCTGGGCATCAACTGGAACAAAGAGACAGGTTTACATACATCACTCCTTTAAATACCCCTAGACCACTCCCCATGAACAGTCATTGGCTGCATAAGAACAGCTAAACTTAAAGGGGCAATAGCCAACACGTTATTAAACTGGCAATACTCAAAACACTTGTGGTTTAATGTCCCTCATGCTTAAATGTCAGTCTTCTGGCTCACGGATTACAGGTTTAACAGGAACAGTCTTAAATAACAGGCTTTATAGGGTTCAGCACTAATGACAGCTCGTCCACAAAGTAAGGCCTTTTGCATGTAAGCATGCACAGTATAGCTACGTTGCACAAAGTGCATAAGCAGAGGCAGTCTCAGAGATAGCAGGCTTAGCAGGAACAGTCACTGACACAGAGCCGTACCTAGACTTTTTTGGTGCCCTGTGCCAAAGAGAGCATTGACGCCCCCCCCCCCCCATTTTTTAAAAGGGACATAAGATACTGCACCTGAAAAAGGACCATGGCCTCATGGGGTAGGACCAGGTATGAGATAGGGGAGGCCAGGAGATGCTGGGGATAATAAAAGAAGAAACTACAAGTGAGAATGATAATAAACAGGAAAATTGACAGGCCTAAACAGCGCCCCCTAGTTACGGCCCAGCTCTGACATAACAGGCTTTATAGCAGCGGTGGGGAACCTTTTTCCATCCAAGGGCCATTTTAATATATATAACATTATTCGAGGGCCCAGTGCAGACCACGCCCCCTCCATGTGATGTCACATGGGGGTGGGGCCACAATCACTGGTAATTACAGCAATGTCCGAAGCATCCTGAGGATGCTCTGGGGAGCTGTAAGGGCAGCGGTGTGACCGTCTGATGCATACTAAGGATGCTCCAGATGGCACTGCTGCATGGATTCTGGCTGCAGGGTGCCAATCTAGGCACCCTGCTAGCCAGATGAGGCTAGCAGAAAAAAGCTCAGAGTGTCAAACCAAATGATTCCGGGGGTCTTATATGGCTCCCAGGCCTGAGGTTCCCCAACCCTGCTTTATAGGGTTCAGCACTAATGACAGCTTGTCCACAAGTAAGGTCTTTTGCGTGTGAGCATGCACAATATAGGTACGTTGCACAAAATGTATAGGCAGATGCAGTCTCTGAGATAACAGGCTTAGCAGGAACAGTCTCTGAAATAACAGGCCTTATAGGGTTCAGCACTAACAACAGCTTGTCCACAAAGTAAGGCCTTTCGTGTGTAAGCATGCACAATGTAGCTACATTGCACATAGGGGCTGATTCAGGCCCGTTCGCTATGATGCGAACGCTCGTAGCTGGCTGATAGTCACTAACTGCGCATGCGTATGCATCGCAATGCGCAAAACAATGCGTATAGACAGCCCAGTAGAGTGATTGGCAGGAGAGGCCATTTGTGGGTGGTGACAGGGGCTGGACAGTATAAACGGGGGAGTGGAGGTGTGAACGCAGGCATGCCTGAGTGCCTGTATGCCGTTTCAGAGGCATTCATAATTAAAAGGCAGCATCATAGTACACGTCAGTTGGTGGGATATCACTCTGAAGTGATCGCGGTGCTTGCGGCAGGGTAAAAGCAACCTTAAGCACTGCGATCGCATCCGATGGTGCTCGATGTACCAATGGTTACAAGCACTTCCAGGAGATGACGTGTGCAAGTGGGCGTCGTATGAATGGCTGGTGGGCGGCTACATACACAAAGCGATCCCACCCAAGACATAGTGGGTGTGCTTATGCCTTGCCATGCGATTGTCTGCCATGCCGTCACTTAGCCGAATTTTTATATGCTGGGAATGAGCTTACGCATCTAGCGAGCGCTCTCTGAATGACCTCCATAGTGTATAAGCAAACGTAGGCTCTGAGATAGCTGGCTTAGCAGGAACAGTCACTGAAACAACAGGCTTAAGCTTGGGCCTAACAACACCCTGCCGGAAAATTTTTGGAGAAACAAAGGAGATACTGAGGTCAAAGGGTTACCCCTGTGGTTGGAAAGGCAAAACTGTATTTTACAATGCAGGCAATACAGGATTAAGCAACAACATCTGCAAAATGTCAGACTTTTACACAGTGTACATTACAATATACATTGAAAACCAGCAATGCACCATCACAGTACAGCAAACATTTAGCACTTGACTGGCATTAGGTAAAGAGGCATTTGCAAACCTACACATGCACAAATTGAAAAGGATGTCTCGGCGGGCACAGAGGTACATATAAATAATATTACACCTTCAGCAACAAATCATTTGCAAAATTTCCCAAAAATGCAACTTCATTGGCAAATGGTATAAATTACCTGCAGGTTTGAACACAGTAATAGCCATTGCGGGCTCAGATCCACATCTGACAAGAAGTAACCCACAACTCCCCACATGACATTTGGCTTAAAACACTACCAACATCACTATGAACCTTAAGGGAGTGAGATGAAGATAAATTCCAGGTACTTGAATGGATAACCACTAACCCCTCTTATCCTTAACTGCTGCGTGGAGGCAGCGCTACTTTACGCCTACAGGAGCCCTAACATAAAACATAAGAGACACAGTGATAGGGGAGTTAGAAGGGATTAAGCAGAGTTTCCCCACTGGCAGGGGCTTTTCCGCCAAAACCCATTCTGGGGAAACGCCAGACGCAGGCCCGGGATGCAATGCACTGCACCAGGCTCCGCTATGTATGAAGACCCCTTAGCTGGATACTCTGCTCCACAGGATCTGGTCTTCTTCTCCTCGGCGGTGCGGTCCTCTTCAGGGTCCTCCGCGGTCCAGCAATAGCAGGAAGGCAGCCTCTCCCAGCTGGGATCTTCTCTGCAGCAATGGTCCCTCCTCTTTTGGCGCCAGTCTCCTCCGGACACCGGGGTGGTCTCCTCAATGATCCCGGTAGCCAGGGCTGCCATCAGAAATAATGGTGCTTGGGGCCACCCCCAGCCAGGGGCTGGCTGGCAACTTTCAGTCTGGGGGGCAAACATAAGCAAGTGGCCCTGGCGCATTGCAATTAAAGAAAATGGGTGTGACAAAACCCCTGTAGGTGTGATTTATCTTACGTGGGTGTGGCTTAAATAGGCAATGACATATTGTTCTGTCAAATAGCTATAAACAAATATAATACCTACGATTCTGACAAAGCAGAGGCTATTGTAGTGACCACTATTAAAAACAGAGCATTCCTTAAACTGTATACAATACAGAAAGGATTCTAGTTACTGATACACAGCACAGCGAGCATCGACAATACCCAAATAAAATACAGGTGTTATTCTAGTGATCAACATACACAGGAGAGGATTCAGAATTTAGAGTGTCTTGTCTCTCCAGCCTCCTGCCCTTGTGTCTCTGCAGCTTCCTGTCTCCTGTGTCTCTGCAGCCTAATGTCCCCTGCATCTCTCCAGTCTCCTGTTCTCTATGTGTCTCCAACTTCCTGTCTTCTGTGTCTCTCCACTGCCTTCTGCCCCGTCACTCCAGCATCTTGCCACTCCAGCCTCCAAATTCCACCTTTATGGCAGTCAGGGATCCATGCCATGGGGGTAGGGAAATGCTGTGCTGCTGTTGCATAGGCGCTCAGTCCTCAGCCATTGCCTGCGCGCTGCTACTATGTTGTGTGGCCATGCAGTGTGACTCTCTTGGTCTTGGTGGTGCTGCAAACAGCAGTGTGCATAGGCTTGCCATAATATCCCTTTAATTTGACAGACATATGAATTACACAGGTTCTGTGGCTGGCTTAATTCAAGCCTGTATTTCACCTGGTATGAATTAGCCACATGAGACCTGGATTAAAAGGATATTATGGTAATCCTATGTATAATACAGGATGGGTGGCAACACTACCCCTGCCTTCAATATTTTGTATTATAACCTCCTCCTCTGCCCTGCATTGTCCTCTTCTTTCTGTATTTCATTGTCCCCTCCCATCTGCCCTCTGTCTTTTATTGTCCTCTCCTCTTTGTCCCCTGTCTTGCATTGTCCCTACAGCTCTTCCTTGCATTGTCCTCTGCCATCAAAGTTACAGTACCTGTCTTCCCCTGCTCTTCTATGATCGGAGCTCCTCTGTGCGGCTGCAGTGCTGCTCCTCCAGGTACACTGCAGAGTTGACAGTCAAACGGCATTGACGGCAGCGTCATGATGTCATCACCTGACGTCCGCACCGCTGCCTGGATGTAGTCTGCGGAGGAGGAGGGCATCAGTCCCATGGACTGACACCGGCCACTGACTGAATGGCTGGGAGGCAGGCTGACGATTCTCCCTGCATGCTGGGCCAGCATGCAGGGAGAATCGGCAGCCTGTTTCCCAGCCGTCCAGTCAGTGGCCGGCGGCCGGGTGTGCCGGCGGCCCCAGAGAAGAAGAATTGTGCCGGCCCGGGGGGCAGATGGCACCCTGCCCCCCAGGCCAGCCCGCCCCTGCCCCCAGCCCCACCACAATGCCAGACACTTACCTTAAGCTGGGTACACACTGACAGATATTTTGGCAGATCAATTGATTGGCCAATATATCTGCTGCCCGTCGGCCAGATATGTCTGTGATAACGTCAGAGTGTTCCGGGCCCGGGACTCCAACCCCGGCAGTCCCCCGCTGATGGCGGGCCTTGCCGACAGCAGTGTCCTCTTCTGGGGCTGCCCCCCTCTTCTGCCCGCGGCTGGCCAGTGGTAACCTCGGGTCCCTTGCGGGGTCTTCCTGGCAGCAGGGGTCCCTCTAGGTGGCGGTTGTACTGATCTCTGTGTGGCAGTGGCCCCCTCACTGCAGTCCCAGTGGTGAGCTCCTCAGCAGGGGTCCTCTGCTCTGCAGGCACTCCTCCAGGCAACCTGCGGCTGATGGGGTCTTCTTCCCGGATCCTTCAGTTCTTCCAGCAGTCCTCGGCGGCAGTCAGTAGTCACCTTTCTGCGCTGGGGCTAACAGTCCTTTTCACCCAGCTATCCAGCAACGGTGTGGGGGTGACTTATCTCCTGGTGCACAACCCTCCGGTCCCCATCAGCGGCGACAGGAAAGGCAATACCTGCCTCTTCCGTCCAGTCACAGCCCATTTTTCTCCCTACGGTTGCAGCAGTCGCACAGCAGCCCCCTCTGCAATCCGACAGCAGCAGCAGCCGCTCTTCTTAGTCCGTGCTGTCACCATTCAGCAACTTCCCCCTTTGAGCTCAGCGGAGCTCTCCTAAGAAGTTCCCAGCGCCGGCTGGCTCTCCTCACCTCGGCTTCCTTCCTTCATTAGCCAGGGGCCCCCAGCGACAGCAAGTCCCTCGGGCCCTCTGCCCTGTAATCAAGGGACCAATCAACAGGGTCCATTTTCCCGGGCTTTATTTATGCTGGTCAGCTGTCAGATCTCCCAGCAGTGCTGCGCAGGCTCTGTAGCCCAGGGGAGAGATGGGGTCACCTACAGTTCATCAGCCTTACTACTGTAGTGAATGGGGCAGTAACATATACATACCTCCCAACATGACCCTCTCCAGGAGAGACACAATGCTCTGGTCCTGGACTTCCCTGGTAATTTAAGATTGGTGGAGGCTCCAGAGGTGGGGCTGCAGTACAGTCCAAAATTCAAATGGGGGAGTCACACCAACTGCCAGTGAGTCCCAGCCAGTGATGTTTGGCCGGGTGTGAAATGACAGTTGATGTGACTCCCCTATTTGAATTTTGAACTGCGCTGCAGCCCCGCCTCTTACCTGGGAAGACCAGGACCAGAGCATTGTGTCCCTCCTGGAGAGGGTCATGTTGGGAGGTATGACATATATATAAAAAAAATAAAGTTAGGGGACCCCATTTGCATACATATGGAGGTACCACATGAATATATTAACTTATCAGAACAGATATACAGTATATATCTCTGCATGCTCTCTTTCTCTGTCTCACTTTTAATATAATCAATATTTATTGCAACAATATCACTGTATTAATTCAATTCATTGTTGTTTTCTATGAAACATTTTTTTCATTTTCATTAAATGACGTTTAGTTGTTCGGTTATTAGCCAGACTTTTTTTTCTATAATTTTAGCAGCTCATCAGGAGGTTTCATTTGTCTCGAGTAGCTCACACCCCAATTAAGGTTGGCAACCACTGGTCTACACTAGCTGCTTCATTGTACGTGTCAACATCAGTAGAGACATTAGATGGCTTGATCTTGACTTATTTCTTTCTGTATTTTCCGGTAGTATAACCAGATAATAATAAGAGACAGACAGTCATCCCTTTATTACATGGGAGTACGTACACAAGGTTTTAGTAAATTGATATATATATAGTATTACTGAATTAGATTCTTATTTGGAGTATATAAGCTTTGAGCACTTGATCTGAAAAACCTTTTCTGTCCACAATCGCCTATGGCCTGAGCAATGTATCTTTCTGAACTCCAGTTAAACGTGGCGTCTGTGGCTGCGGCTTTCACGCCCACGAGACGCCCTTTGTATGCGCGCACTTCAGGCCACCTCCCAGACACCGCCCCGGAATGCCATGGTTTTCCCTTGCCAGTTCTAATGCCAGCGCCTCCGTACGCAACAGTGGACTCTGCGTACATTCAGGGGAACATGTGAGCCGTAGGATTTTCAAGACTTTCCACTAAAATGCACAAACATCGACAATGGCTCTGATTCAGAGCCGGACGCTCTGACCAGAGCGCTCGCTATGAATCAGGGCCCACCTCCATTAAAATGGAGCATCCTCCTGGACGCTCGTATAGCTGTGGGTCACCACCCACAGCATATACGAGCGTGCAGGATGACCATCGCGACCATCGAAACTGCCAGCAAAAGCCTGCGGTTTGGTTTTTCAACCGCAAGGCCAGGAGTGATTTTGGCTCTATCAGAGCCAAAATCACTCCCACTGACATCACTAGTGATGTAAGTGGGGCCGGCTTCAGACGGTAGGCGTTCCCTTGGGAACGCCTCCGTCTGGCAGGCACGCCCCCGGCACGCCCACCAAAGGGGGCGTGCTGTCAGTCAACATCGACAGCACGCCCCCTTTGATGAGACGTCCTTCGCTCGTCGGGTCTCGCGCATGCGCAGTGTGGACCATGGACCCACTTGCGAGCGGACAGCCGCTCGCGAGTGGGTCTGAATGAGGGCCAATGTGTCTACCTCTGAATCAGGCCCACGGGGGAGATTTATCAAAACTTGGAGAGAGATAAAGTGGAGAGAGATAAAGTACCAACCAATCAGCTCCTGTAATTTTTCATGAACAGGGAAAATTCCTCATATATTGCATCGGCATATAAAACCAGCCAGCAATACTCCAATAATATGAATGCTAAACACTCTAAAAATACATCAGCATGAGGAGGATTGCAAAAAAGGGACAAGATGATCCCAGAATACCCCTTTTACACCATAGTCCTGGATCGACCCACGACAGACCTTGTTCACATTTCACTCTGGTTATCCCTGGGTTGGGCAGTTTACACTGCACATGGGTGCAGTGTTAAGATTTCTGCCGGTGCTTGGAGATGACATCATCTCCAAGAGTCAGTGAGCAGGCTGTTCCTATGCTGTAAACGGGGACCCATGTTGGATGACCTGGGTCACCCATTTACACAGCCCAATAACCCCAGGCCAACCCTGCTTGCTACTCAAGTTAGATTGCCGGGTTACTGGACCCGGGTTGTTTTTCAGGGACTCTTTTACATTGACTCACAAATAAATTATTTATTTGGCCAGTGTAAAATGGGTATATCAACCTGGTAGCATAATGAAAGTAGCCAAACGTAACCACCTTAAATAAAATAAACTGCTTCTGAGACAGTATCAAATTAATCAAAATGTTATCAGCAGTAAACGAACTTCCATAGCATGACATACAAACTGATATGGATTCTACAGCAGGCAAGAAATCTCAATTCCAGCGTAGGTAATAGAGGGCCTGATTCATTATGGATCGCTACTGTGATCTTAGCTGCAATTACGCACGTAGGTCCACTGCGAAAATATGCTAATGTTTGCAATCGCTATGCCATCAACATAAGGATGCCCACATCTCCTTACTAGGGGTGTGCACCGGCCACTTTTCGTGTTTTGTGTTTTGGTTTTGGATCTGGATCTTTCTTCGTGTTTTGGATCTGGATTGGTTTTGCCAAAACCACCCTTCCGTGTTTTGGGTTCTGGGTTTTGTGTTTTGGATCTGTATTTTTTTGAAAAAAAGCATAAAAACAGCTAAAATCACAGAATTTGTAGGTTTTTCTGCTCCTATGCTATTATTAACCTCAATAACCTTAATTTCCACTCATTTCCAGTCTATTCTGAACACCTCACACCTCACAATAGTGTTTTTATGTCCAAAAGGTTGCACCGAGGTAGCTGGATGACTATGCTAAGCGACACGAGTGGGCGGCACAAACACGTGACCCATCTAGGAGTGACACTGCAGTGGCAGACAGGATGGCAGTTAGAAAAACTAGGCCCCAAACTGTACATAATGCAAAGAAAAAAAGAGGTGCAAGATGGAATTGTCCTTGGGCCCTCCCACCCACCCTTATGTTGTATAAACAGGACATGCACACTTTAACAAATCAATCATTTCAGCGCCAGGGTCTGCCACACAACTGTGGCTGAAATGATTGGTTCGTTTGGGCCCCCACAAAACAAGCTGGCAATTAATGTGTCCCTGCACAAACTGGCTCTACGGAGGCAAGATGTCATCCTCATCCTCCTCATCCACCGATTCCTCACCCTCTTCAGTGTGTACATCCTCATCCTCACAAAGTATTAACTCGTCCCCACTTGAATCCACCACCACAGGTCCCTCTGTACGTTCTGGAGGCTGGTCTCCCTGGAAGAGCTGATAATTCATTTTGATGAACATCATCTTCTCCACATTCTGTGGAAGCAACCTCCTACGCCTTTCGCTGACAAGGTTCCCGGCTGCACTAAACACTCTTTCGGAGTACACACTGGAGGGGGGGCAACTCAGGTAAAATAGAGCCAGTTTGTACAGGGGCCTCCAAATTGCCTCTTTTTCCTGCCAGTACAGGTATGGACTGTCTGACATGCCTACTTGGATGCTGTCACCGATGTAATCCTCCACCATTCTGTCAATGGTGACAGTATCATATGCAGTGACAGTAGACATGTCAGAAATTGTTGCCAGGTCCTTCAGTCCGGACCAGATGTCCAAACTTGGTCCTGCCTGCCCTGCATCACCGCCAGCGGGTTGCTTAGGATACCTAAGTTTTTTCCTGGCAGCCCCAGTTGCGGGAGAAAATGAAGAAGGAGCCGTTGACGTGTCACGTTCCGCTTCAGCTGACAGTGTGTTCACCAGCAGGTCTTTGCACCTCTGCAGGCTTGTGTCGGCCAGAAAGAGAGACACCACATAGGCTTTAAACCTAGGATCGAGCACGGTGGCCAAAATGTAGTGGTCTGATTTCAACAGATTGACCACCCTGGAATCCTGGCAAAGCGAATGAAGGGCTTCATCCACAAGTCCCACATGCCGAGCGGAATCGCTCCGTCTTAGCTCCTCCTTCACTTTCTCCAGCTGCTTCTGCAAAAGCCTGATGAGGGGAATGACCTGACTCAAGCTGGCAGTGTCTGAACTGACTTCACGTGTGGCAAGTTCGAAGGGCTGAAGAACCTTGCACAACACGGAAATCATTCTCCACTGCGCTTGAGTCAGGTGCATACCCCCTCCTTTGCCTATGTCATAGGTGGATGTATAGGCTTGTATGGCCTTTTGCTGCTCCTCCATCCTCTGAAGCATATAGAGGGTTGAGTTCCACCGCGTCACAACCTCTTGCTTCAGGTGATGGCGGGGCAGGTTCAAGAGTGTTTGCTGGCGCTCCAGTCTTCGGCACGCAGTCGCTGAATGGCGAAAGTGGCCAGAAATTTTTCGGGCCACCCAAAGCGTCTCCTGCACGCCCCTGTCGCTTTTCAGAAAATTCTGCACCACCAAGTTTATTGTGTGAGCAAAACATGGGACGTGCTGGAATTTGCCCAGATGTAATGCCCGCACAATATTGGTGGCGTTGTCAGATATCACAAATCCCCAGGAGAGTCTAAGTGGGGTAAGCCACTGGGCGATGATTTCCCTCAGTTTCTCTAAGAGGTTGTCGGCGGTGTGCCTCTTACTGAAACCGGTGATACACAGCGTAGCCTGCCTTGTAACGAGCTGGCGTTTCTGAGATGCTGCTACTGGTGACGCTGCTGCTGTTGCTGCGTAAGGTGATACATCTACCCAGTGGGCTGTCACAGTCATATAGTCCTTAGTCTGCCCTGTTCCACTTGTCCACATGTCCGTGGTTAAGTGGACATTGTGTACAACGGCATTTTTCAGGACACTGAGGACACTTTTTCTGACGTTTCTGTACAGTCTCGGTATCGCCTGCCTAGTGAAGTGGAATCTAGACGGGATTTGGAACCGGGGACACACTACCTCCATCAATTGTCTAAATCCCACTGCACTAATGGCGGATACCGGACGCACGTCTAACACCAACATAGCAGTCAAGGCCTCAGTTATACGTTTTGCTTCAGGATGACTGCTGTCGTACTTCATCCTCCTCGCTAAGGACTGTTGGAGGGTCAATTGTTTAGTAAAAGTAGTGGTGTTCCTACTTCCTCTCTGGGATGATGAACGACTCCCAGCAGCAGCAGCAACAGCAGCAGCGGCAGCAGTAGGCGTAGCAATGCAGGATCCTCCGGAGGAATCCCGGATAGGAGAGTCAGTCATGCCAGTGATATGGCCTGCAGGACTACTTCCGATCCTGACTAAGGAGGAAATTGACGAGGAGGGAGTTGCCGGTGTGGTTTGCAGGCGCTTGGATACAACAGGACAACGGGATTTAGGTGTCCCTGGACTGCTTACGGTCTGAGCCAAAGTTTCTGAACTTGACAGTAACTTTTTATGAACGCGCTGCAGGTGCCGTATAAGGGAGGATGTTCCTAGGTGGTTGACGTCCCTACCCCTACTTATTTCACCTTTACATATGGTACATATGGCAAGACAGTTGTTGTCCGGATTTGGATAGAAATATTGCCAGACCAAAGAGGTGGAATGTTTGGTCTTCTGCCCAGGCATGACCGTGATGGGCTTTTTCATCCCACGGACAACAACTGTCTCCCCCGGAGCCTGATTTAAACAAACCACATCACCATCAGAATCCTCCTCGCCAACTTCCTCCTCAGCGCCAGCTACACCAGTATCCTCATCCTGTTGTACTTCAACAGTGACATCTTCAATTTGCATATCAGCAAGTGGACTGTGGGTGCTCCTTTCAGCACTTGCAGGGGGCGTGCAAATGGTGGAAAGAGCCACCTCTTCCCGTCCAGTGCTGGGAAGGTCAGGCATCGCAACCACCACCACACTTGGACTCTCCTTGGGGATTTGTGATATCTTCTTAGAAAGCACAGTTCTTCGCTGTGCTTTTGCCAGCTTAACTCTTTTGATTTTTTTAGTGGGAGGAGTGCTTCCATCGTCATGTGAAGCTGAACCACTAGTCATGAACATACTAGGGATCGACCTTAGCCGTTCCTTGCCACTCCGTGTCGTAAATGGCATATTGGCAAGTTTACGTTTCTCTTCAGCTGATTTAAATGTCTTTTTCAAGGTCATTTTCCTGAACTTTGCCATTTGGGATTGTATGTGCCCTCTACTATGACATTGGGCATCGGCCTTGGCAGACGACGTTGATGGCATGTTATCGTCTATGTCATGACTAGTGGCAGCAGCTTCAGCACTAGGAGGAAGTGGTTCTTGATCTTTCTCTATTTTATTTTTATCGGAGAAAGTTTGGTCCTCCATTTATGTTATATCGATTTGATATATACGTGCGGCTAAACACAGAAAATAATTTTTTTTTGGTTTGGACTGGAGTGTACTTTGTGGGTTACAGCACCCTTTAACAGTCAAGCCAGCCGGCCCTTTACTTATGACACAGGCGCACTCTTGGCACTACTTTGTTGATGCACGTGCGGCTACTGCGCACACAATTCACAAACACAGAAAATAATTTTTTTTTGGTTTGGACTGGAGTGTACTTTGGGGGTTACAGCACCCTTTAACGGTCAAGCCAGCCGGCCCTTTACTTATGACACAGGCGCACGCTTGGCACTACTTTGTTGATGCACGTGCGGCTACTGCGCACACAATTCACAAACACAGAAAATAATTTTTTTTTGGTTTGGACTGGAGTGTACTTTCGGGGGTTACAGCACCCTTTAACGGTCAAGCCAGCCGGCCCTTTACTTATGACACAGGCGCACGCTTGGCACTACTTTGTTGATGCACGTGCGGCTACTGCGCACACAATTCACAAACACAGAAAATAATTTTTTTTTAGGTTTGGACTGGAGTGTACTTTCGGGGGTTACAGCACCCTTAACGGTCAAGCCAGCCGGCCCTTTACTTATGACACAGGCGCACGCTTGGCACTACTTTGTTGATGCACGTGCGGCTACTGCGCACACAATTCACAAACACAGAAAATAATTTTTTTTTTGGTTTGGACTGGAGTGTACTTTCGGGGGTTACAGCACCCTTTAACGGTCAAGCCAGCCGGCCCTTTACTTATGACACAGGCGCACGCTTGGCACTACTTTGTTGATGCACGTGCGGCTACTGCGCACACAATTCACAAACACAGAAAATAATTTTTTTTTGGTTTGGACTGGAGTGTACTTTCGGGGGTTACAGCACCCTTTAACGGTCAAGCCAGCCGGCCCTTTACTTATGACACAGGCGCACGCTTGGCACTACTTTGTTGATGCACGTGCGGCTACTGCGCACACAATTCACAAACACAGAAAATAATTTTTTTTTGGTTTGGACTGGAGTGTACTTTCGGGGGTTACAGCACCCTTTAACGGTCAAGCCAGCCGGCCCTTTACTTATGACACAGGCGCACGCTTGGCACTACTTTGTTGATGCACGTGCGGCTACTGCGCACACAATTCACAAACACAGAAAATAATTTTTTTTTGGTTTGGACTGGAGTGTACTTTCGGGGGTTACAGCACCCTTTAACGGTCAAGCCAGCCGGCCCTTTACTTATGACACAGGCGCACGCTTGGCACTACTTTGTTGATGCACGTGCGGCTACTGCGCACACAATTCACAAACACAGAAAATATTTTTTTTTTGGTTTGGACTGGAGTGTACTTTTGGGGGTTACAGCACCCTTAACGGTCAAGCCAGCCGGCCCTTTACTTATGACACAGGCGCACGTTTGGCACTACTTTGTTGATGCACGTGCGGCTACTGCGCACACAATTCACAAACACAGAAAATAATTTTTTTTTTGGTTTGGACTGGAGTGTACTTTCGGGGGTTACAGCACCCTTAACGATCAAGCCAGCCGGCCCTTTACTTATGACACAGGCGCACGCTTGGCACTACTTTGTTGATGCACGTGCGGCTACTGCGCACACAATTCACAAACACAGAAAATATTTTTTTTTTGGTTTGGACTGGAGTGTACTTTCGGGGGTTACAGCACCCTTTAACGGTCAAGCCAGCCGGCCCTTTACTTATGACACAGGCGCACGCTTGGCACTACTTTGTTGATGCACGTGCGGCTACTGCGCACACAATTCACAAACACAGAAAATATATTATTTTTTTAGCACTTGGGGGGAGCACCCCTGATGGACAGAGCACCCCCTGGACAACACTACAGCACCCCTTTAGGACTGGGACACTGCACAGGACTTTGGAGTGGACACAGCCCCTATGGAGAACTGACTGCACAACACAGTCCAGCCAGCCCCTATGGACTTTGAAGTAGTGGACAACAGCAGCACTACACTACACTACACAGCACTAACTCCCACCCTCCCTCTTCACTGTCCACAGCCGAGTGAGAAAATGTCGCCGACGCGGGTACCTTATATAGGATCCAAAACCCGCGAGACTCGGAAGGCGGGATGATGACGTTTTGCCTCGATGTCAGATCCGAGTCAGGCGGGAAAAGTCGAGCCTGACTCGGATCGGACTCGGATCGGGGGGGCTCGGGGGGGTTCGGATTTCAGAAATCCGAACCCGCTCACCCCTACTCCTTACTCACATCCGTAATACCATCGGAGCCGCACGCACACTTGCACAAGCTCTGACCTTACTCAGATATTGCTAATCTCATCACACGCCGTAAAAGCCCAAACTGCATATACCATCGCAGTGGCTAATTTATGCATGCCCCTATAGCGGCGTTCATATGCACTGGCACATCTGCGTTTCGCGCCCCCCCCCATCACCATTCCCAAATGTTCACTTCCTGTCAATCACTCTGCAATGGGTCTGCGTAGTGTGTGCGATCACAGTGTGATGGCAGAGAGCCCTTCACGCACGCACATTGTGATGCATACGCATGCGCAGAACGCCAGAAAATCAGCCATCGGCGTGCGTAATCGCAGTTGCAATCGGTAATGAATCAGGTCCAGAATCCATTAAGTTTTGTTGATGCATGATGCAAGACTTGGTAACAGGCAGTCATGAAGAAAGTGGACATTATGCCCAGCCATGAGAGTTATCTCTGTGAAGAACTGTACTATATAATAGAGATTACATTGGCAAGTGAGAATCTCTTGTGTCTGACTCTTGGTTCAGAAACCAGACCGACAGAGTTCAGTCTCACTAATCCTTGGAGGGTGTTAGTGTCCTCAATGTATCAGATACCAGTGTCTGCGAATATTAAGTTCTGCCTGTACTTTATTATGGATTTGTAGTCATGGGTAGAGCTTTAGATGTCTGTGATCTCATAAAATGTCGTCCCCACCACAGCAAATCTCTGTCTGTCTATACAGCTTTATGTGATTCTAGAGCGATGTTCTGGAGAGGGACCAAGCGGATGGAATTCTCCAAACCACGAGGAACAGACGTAATCTACAGCACAAATGTCAGCTCTCCTCAATTACTTCTTCGTGATTGTTTTATTCTGTCTCTGCAACTTTTCTTGTAATCTATTTTCCAAAAAAGGTCATTGTGCAAAACTGTTAGAATTTGATTCTAAAATGTGAACATTACTCTTATATTTCTGTATTTGTTTCTATATTTGTTAGATACAGCTGCTTGTTTGCATCAAATATAAAAGAACTTGGTGTTTGGTGCCAGCACTTTAGAGGCAGGTGATAACCTTATTTCCTAATACAGTGATCTATATTTACATTTTATCTGCTGAATTAGGAATTGGGATAAAGTAGAACTTCCCTTCTGGTCTCATGGGGCCCATACATCAGCAATCAATTGGGAAAATTCAACGTTTTGCAAGTGATTGTATAAAAAAGCTGCAATGTATGGGGTTCACCAATTCCCGTGGTCCGACCAAAAAATGATCGGAATATGTGAATCAGGTTGTACAACATGTTGGCTTTCGCAGACCAATTGGGGCTTGTGAAACCAAGTGGTGCAATTAAAGCATAAAGGTACTGTCAGAATCTGATTGGTTTGTGTTCTCGGACTGGTGTCGGGGACTGAAAGAGGAGATGTAGAAATGTGCAGGAAACAGGGTGGCTTGTTGTCATAATTTGGATATACTTATATATATATATAGAGAGTGCAGGTAGATATAGAGAGTGCAGAGCACAAGGCTGGTACTGGTGGTGCTGAGACTGGTCACCAGCCTGATACGGATGAGACCTTGACTGGATTCCGGGTTGGTTTCTGTGAGACTTTGTTGCTGGTACTAGTAAGGCTTTGGATGGACACCGGGCTGGGACCGGTGATGCTTTGGCTGGACACTGGACTGGTGCTAGTGAGGCTTTTGCTGGACACTGGGCTGGTACCGGTGAGGCTTTGGCTGGGTAGGAGGTCACAATAGGATACTCAGAGGAAGAACACTGAGAAGCGCAGGGACACGACTCACACTGAATGCTGTGAGACTTGTTGCACTGGGAGCTTGCCAGGGCTGCTGGTAGTTCCTTTATAGGAGTGACTGGATGTGGATTGGCCAGAGAACCGGGAAGTGGATCCTCATTGGTGGCACAGAGGTCAGCAGACCCAACCCAGTATGGTGGTGTCCATGTCCCATAGTCAGCGGGAATCCTGACACGTAGGATGCCGAAGTGAGCGGCACCACCATCACACCAGCTCTGGCAGGGACAGGAGGAGTGAACCACCACAGCCAGGGACCCAGAGGTCGGAGCACCCGCCGAACAATAACAGATGCCCACCGCCAGTGAACCCCTGGCACTCCACGTAGAAAACCAGACAGTGCCCGGACAGGTAAGCAGCGGGGTCTGAGTCTGGCATCTCTAAGAGACGTGACAGGCACTTGTGGTCTAGCGCCCCTTTCTGTGTACCCTGAACTGTCATTGTCTCGATGCTTTACAGTTTATAGTCATTTGTTGTTTCTATGTGTTCATGTTATTTTATGCTGTGCATATTTGTTAATTGTTCTATAAGTTAGACAAGTTATACTAAAATGTTGCCAGGTGGCGTGTTTATTCAGAGATAAGTTAAAGCAAAGTCATTGTGTGCTGGTGCCCTGGATTGGGCTCCTAGGACACTCATACAGAGTCAAGATATTTCCCACCTATCACAGGGGTCTATGTACTAAGTTTTGGAGAGAAAGTGGATGGAGATAAAGGGCCTGATACAGTAAGGATCGCTATTGCGATTACGCGCGCAGATGGCCGATTGATGCATATGAGGGGCGAGGAGGGAAGAGTAAGTCTGGGTACACACCTAATGATTTTCTGTCCAACTAGTTGATTGGTTGGAATGAAAATCTGGTAAGGTATGAAAGCAAATGACAATCAGCAATTTGCTCCCAAACGCCGGAAAATGGACAAAAACTGTTGTTTGAACAAATTGTTTAGATCAAACTTTTAACAAACTTGTCTGACCGACCATTTTCATCTGTTTTCTGGCATTTAGGAGCAAATTGCAGATCATCAGTTACTCCCATACATTACCAGATTTTCATTCCAACCAATCAACAAGTTGGATGGTTGAACAGAAAATCTTTAGGTGTGTACCCAGCTTTAGGTTCAGGATGCGGGGAAGGGGAGGTTAGGTTTAGGCACTAGGGGGGGTGGGGGTTAGTTTTAGGCACTGGGAAGGGAGGCTTAGAGTAGGGAGAGGGGGAGGGTTGGGGTACAGACCGACAGGTGTTGATATCCTAACCCTGTCGGGATTTTGAATGCAGGGATCCTGAACACCGGCATCCTGTACCCATATCCTG
Organism: Taudactylus pleione; assembly: GCA_031769625.1. NCBI lineage: Eukaryota > Metazoa > Chordata > Amphibia > Anura > Myobatrachidae > Taudactylus > Taudactylus pleione. The sequence continues at coordinate 1,008,157 of JAUIMM010000638.1, forward strand.
TTTAGGGATAGAAGTTTCAGTTACATACTGTCTGTAAGTATTTTGGGTTGGATTTACAGTTGAAAGTAAAGTTGCCCCACTTGTATATGAACATTTATGCATCTGAACACTTGCACCTTGGCATGTTGAGTTTCACACAGCTAAATATATGTGCAAATTTGAATAGTAAGTATAGATGCGCTTGGGGCAAAGATGCCTCATTCATCGGTAACAACTACAGACTGATTCCGGTCTACAATTGCTAGTTAACATATTTCTGATTTGTGTAAACTGAAACTGGACACTTCTCCAAGGGCAGGGCCGAAACTAGGATTTTTATCACCAGGGGCAAGACAGTAATTTGGCGCCCCCCCTGGTAATTCCCTCTGCAGCAATGCCCCTATAGTAATGCCCCCTGAGGTAATGCCCCTGCAGTAGTGCCCATATAGTAATGCCCCTGTAGTAGTGCCCATATGATAATGCCCACATAGTAATGCCCCCATAGCAATGCCCCTGTAGTAGTGCCCATATTGTAATGCCCATATGTTAATACCTCCATAGTAATGCCCCTGTAGTGCCCATGCTCCCATATTAATGCCCTTGTGGTAATGCCCCTGTAGTGCCCATGCTTTCATAGTAATGCCCCTGTAGTGTCCATGCTCTCATAGTAATGCCCCTGTAGTGCCCATGCCCCCATAGTAATATCCCTGTAGTGCCCTTACAGTAATGCCCCTGTAGTGCTCATGCCCCCACAGTAATGCCCCTGTGGTAATGCCGCTGTAGTGCCCATGCCCCAATAGTAATGCCCCTATAGTGCTCATGCCCCATTAGTAATGCCCGTTATTGCCCATGCCCCCATAGTAATGCCCCTGCCCCCATAATAATGCTCCAGTAGTGCAGCTTATTAAAAAAAAAAATACTTACCTTGAACCCCGCTCCTGCATCCAGCGTCGCGTCCGGTCCGCCGGCTGCTCCTCGGAACTATGGGGAAAACGTCATGACGTCTCTCCCATAGTGCCCGTGGGGAGAGCCAGAAGCTGGAGTTCAGGAGAGAACTCCAGCCTCCGGCTTCGGCTACACCGCGTCGCTGCAGAGAAGGAGCCGGGCGCCCGCTGGTAATAAATATTACCAGCGGGCGCCCGGCTTGGAGCCTCTCTGCAGCGGGGACTGGAGGTCACTGGCACCGGGTACAGCGGCGCACCCGGTGCACGTGCACCTCCAGCCCCTCCCCTAGTTGCGGTCCTGCCAAGGGCTACTATGTTGCATGTGGATTTCATTCACCCCTCCAAGTGCAAAGGGGTTGCAAGACATGTGCAACTCTGCAGATGGATGCAAATCGTACACATGCTCTGTGCTTTATCTTTTCACCAAGAGGAACTGACCTACAGTTCTAATTAAAGCTTTGAAACAATATTTTACTTCTGTCACAGCCGCTGCTGTGAATTTATGCTAATGCCACAGCGGATTACCTGTCTACTGACACACCCACCGGCCGCAGCGGTAATCCCCTGCTGTGCGCAAATGGTTGCACCAATGGGCCGACATCGGCCGGACCATCGGACATTACAGCAATCCTATGGTTGCTCAGAATGTCAGATGGTACACAGTCCCTGACACCGACACGCCCCTGGATCGCCATGCAATTCCGGTTAGCGTCCCGCGCCGGCCCCGGTTAAAAGGGGTCGTGACCTAATCGCAGGAGGGGTGGCCACACCCCCTTATGTAAAAAAAAAAAAGGTTTTCCACCACCGCGAAGCGGCGCTGCGCACTGGCAAGGGGGTCGCAGTTAACCCCCCCCGGCCCATGGCCAGTGTGGGGGGCACGATCACCTTGATTGCTCCCCCCACAGGCATAGGAGACTGCTGTGGCTGCTTCTTAGCAGCTGCGAGCAGTCTCCCAGTGCAGCCCAGCACACAGCAGCGTGTGCTGGGCTGCTGTGATGTAAGAGGAGGAGGGCGGTGCCGGACCCGGGCCCCCGCCGGGCCCCTCCAGCAAGCCCGGGCAATTAGTACCCGCTCCCTCCCTCTCTCGGCACCCCTGGCGGTTACCATTGGGACACAAGTGCATAGCGCAGATTTAAAACATCAAACACTTGCGCTTGATGCTTTAGATGTGTCCGCTTCTGAATCAGGTCATTATGCATGGAAATAGAATTTGTGTAACGGTGCATTAGACTGGCAACTGAGACACCTACTGTAGTCAGTTGTCATCTCCAGGGCACCCTCAATTTTGAACTGGGTGGAAACAGTACAACCTGTAGCCATTGTGCAAATGTTGATGGAGTCAGACATCTTTTGTCTGGTGCGCTATCCCGGCTGCATGTGACACGGGTAGCTACTCGTGATGCGAGGGCTCTCTGCTCTGCGGTCACTTTGCCACAGGTACTTTATGCAAAAATACAAGGGCGAAAATAATAACTGTATTTAGTTTGTGTTAAAGTAGTAATAAACTATAATCATGTGTGATAAGTAATTACAAACATATTGTATCAGTGTTTGTTTCAGTTTTCATTTTGGCAAGAATTAAGGAATGATCTTTGTTTCCAGTAAGGCAATTAGTTTATATGAGTTGCATGTGGGTAACAGGTTGCACTTATTAGGATACTTGACATATTTGTATTGTTTTGTTACCATGGTGAGCGTGCTTCTGTTACTCTAGTTCTCCTAAAGTCTAATTTTAGGTTTAACCATAATGATCACTGCGGCCTGGTTACATACTTGCCAACAATCTGGGTGACTCTTCCGGGAGGAGGCAGCCAGCTCGGCACAGCAGTGGGGGAGAAAGGGGGCGTGACCCATTTTTGGGGGTGGAACAAGGGGCGTGGCTGCATCATCGTGGCCCCGCCCCCGCTACACAACGCATATATTATCGGTCTTGTGTAGCCGGGGGCGGGGCCAGGATGATGCGATTCAGCGCGAATCGCGTCATCAGCTTCTCTGACCCAGTCACTTTGACCAGGTAAGTGGTGAGGCTGGCGGGGGGGAGCGGACGCGAGCGGAGTGTGCGGGCGAGCTGCTCCGCCCGGGAGACTTGCCCCCTCTTCCGGGAGGTCGGGAGCGACGCCCGATTTTCGTGAGGCTCCCGACCATTTTGGGAGGGTAGGCAAGTGTGCCTGGATGTACTACTGTCCATAGGATTGGGTGGAGAGGAGGGGACCTGTTTGCAATCTCCATGCCGTCTTATGTGTCGTGAAGTCTCTAGCACTGGGTCACAGTCTATTATGCATCTGCATATTTCTGGGAAGACGAACCTAGTGCATTTTACCAGTGATCTCTATTGTGCATATCATTAATGCAAGTGCCAAATTCCCAGTGATTCTTCAGCTGCAGTCACAAGGTAAGTATATATAATCGATGGACACAGGGTGTGTGGTGTGGGCTCTGCTGAATCAGGTCCTGTGTTTGCTGTTATGTAACTGTATATCCTCTTTCATCAGAGCTGCTGTCTCAGAGGGGCCTTGTGGTTTATACAGTGGCGTCACAAGGGGGTGCGGGCCGTAGCCGGGGGTCACCCGCCGAGGGATGACACCAAGGTGCTGGCTCCCCCTTAGTGTCAGGAGCCGGGTGCTGCACTGTAGCATTAAGTGCAGCACTCGGTTCCGGTCACAGTGACGAGCCGGCACCCCCCATCACCCCTATGATGCTAGCCAGGGGACGGGGTTCAGGCCGTGAGACTGCGCCCCTGTCCATGATGTCACGCCCCTGCCCGGGAGGCCATGCCCCTTTTCGGCGACGGCATCCCTTCCCGCACCGGGTGTCACCGCGGGGAGGGACGCCACGGGGTTTATGGGGTTAATGTATCAAGCAGTGAAAAGCATGGAGAAGTGGACCAGTGAAGAAGTTGCCCATAGCAACCAATCAGCTCCTACCTATTATTTTATAGACTGTGCTTGATAAATGCTACTTCAAAGCTGATTGGTTGCTATGGGCAACTTCTCCACTGGTTCACTTCTCCTCACTTTTCACTGCTTGACACATAAACCCCTCTGTTAGATAGAATGGAGTCCACTCTTCAAAACAACATGCACTCTTAACAAATAGATAAATACCTGCAAATTGTGCCCTACGCTAGATTATATCATACAGTGTCAGCACACTTTACTTGAGAGATCCTTAGAAATACAATTTGGTAAATAGTCTTTTTCCTGGCGCCAAGCAAACATATAACCTGAGTCCATCAATAAATTTTCACCAGGGGCGGGATGCCCTAACACAGTGCAAAACTTACCGCCAGTCACCGCATTGGCACTGATCACATATGCGATCAGTACAGCAAAGGACAGCTCTATTATGCAGGGCTGCCAAGAGAAATCCTGGGCCCCGGTACAGTAACTTCCCAGGGCCCCCCCCCATGGAGGGGGTGTGGTCATATAATTATATATATATATAATATATACATATATATAGCAAAATAGGCGGCTGAGTGCCGCCTATTTTGCTATTTATATTCGTGTGTCCATCCCTCCATAGGGCTGGTAATTCAGGAGGGCACCGGCGCACGTTTTCAAGGAGCATATGAGTGGCGGCTATTTCTTTTCTTATATATATAATATATATCTCAATACAGTAGAATGGCGGCACTCCAGATTAGAAATAGACTCGTTGCAGCATTACAAGATATGTTTCAGGCCTTTATTGTGCCTTTATGAGAAACAGTATTACTAATCTGTGCCGCCATCCCACTGTATTTAACTATTTCAGCAGCATGCACTGGACCTTGCATATATATATATATATATGTGTGTGTGTGTGTAATATATATTATACACATATTTTACACACGTTTAGATAAATACTTGTCATATAAAAGTGATATATTCTAGATATGTATATGTGATATATCATTTATACTTATATAAATATACTCGTATGTCTCATATTTCTATAAGTATACATGTAATATGTGTGTAAAATATATATATTAAATTTATATATATATATACACACACACACACATATATATATATATTAGGGGTGAGCGGGTTCGGTTTTACTCGGATTTACTCGGATCTTTAAACGGCATTTTATTGGCTATCGCCTATCATGTGTTTTGGATAGCCAATATAATAAATCCGAATTTGCGGTAAAGTGGCGATAAGAACCGAGTAAATCCGAGTAAAACCTAGCCTGCACATCCCTAATATATATATATATATATATATATATATATATATACACACACACTGTATACATACATTAAATATATACATATATATCTAATATGCAATTGATGGACAGTCACAGACAGTGGTTATGAGACTCACAGCACAGCAGAGACAGTCAGTGGCGGCGGCGCCCTCAGGCTCTTACCTTCAGTGCAGCCAGTCTCACACCAGTCATCCTCTCCCTTGTCAGTTCAGTGCTGCCTCCCTGCGCCACACAAACATGGATGCCCGCACCGCACCACACGCTCACCTCTTCTATCTGTGTAAACCCCTCAGGCCCCACCCGCTGCTGCCGCACGGAGCCGCGCTGCCTTCTGGTGATGAGAGCGGCGCAGCTGGAGTGTGTAAGCAGTGACACACTGTCTGTGTACAAATGACACAGACAGTGTGCGATCATGGCCGTGACAACCATCACTGTCAGCGGGCGCCAGACGGCAGTGGGGGTCCCCCACCGCCACTCGGCGCCCTCTGACAGCGATGATTGGTTGGAGAAGGGACTATTAAAAAAAAGTTTAAAAAAAACGTCAGTTTGCTTCCAGCGTCCCGGGCCCCCTGCCATGCCCCGGGCCCGGGTAATCTGTACCCGCTCACCCCCTCTCGGCGTTACCCACCGCATCGGAGCCCATCGGCCAGGACAATAGTGCATACGGAAAATGCGGTAAACTGGGTTTTTACCACATTTTCCGTTTATTGCATCCCGCCCCTGTTCTACAGCACAGCTGATGCCGATATATCTGCAAGATACTGTATATCGGCATCACCCATACACTTACTGCAAGGGAGCGCCATTGACTGACATCGCACAAAGGTGGGCAAAGTACGAACGATTGGTAAGTGTGTATGCACTTAAAAAGTATTAGATAGATCAGCAGAGTTGGCCAGGTGTGCACCCAGCTTAAGGGATATCCACTGTTCACTCCATACTGTGTAATTTCCTCCAAGTGGAACATGTGAAAAAAAGAAAACAGTGCAATATAATGTAGTAAAGTCTTATTGTTCAGATACCCTCAGATCAGATGTTCACAGACAAACAAACAGAGGCCCAGATTTACCAACGAGTGATAAATCATTATTTATCAACGTGTCAAAATCATTATCGTCGTGATCGCAAGGCGGTGGGACAGTCCTCTGAAATCAGGACTGAACTGACTAAATATGGACTGTTGGGAGGTGCTCGTACTGTAATCTATGCACTTTCTTTAGTAATTGCCTTCAGCTAACCACACACACTGGCAACAAGCCCGTTATCACAGTCTATGCTATTCCAGAACAGGTGAGATGTTACTGTCTATGTAACAAAATTATAAATCATTACAGGGCTTGATGAAAATGGAAAAGATAACCATCATCATCTAGTTTGTTTAATCTCTTGCAAATAGCTTTGTATGCTTAAATTCAATTTGCTATCCCAAGTACTGTGTGTGAGGTGTTATATGGGAATGGATGAGATTACTGTGTGTGAGATGATATATGGGGATGGATGAGATTACTGTGTGTGCTGTGTTATATGGGAATGGATGAGATTACTGTGTGTGAGATGATATATGGGGATGGATGAGATTACTGTGTGTGGTGTTATATGGGGATGGATGAGATTACTGTGTGATGTGTTATATGGGGATGGATGAGATTACTGTGTGTGGTGTTATATGGGGATGGATGAGATTACTGTGTGTGAGGTGTTATATGGGGATGGGTGAGATTACTGTATGTGAGGTGTTATATGGGGATGGATGAGATTACTGTGTGTGAGGTGTTATATGGGGATGGATGAGATTACTGTGTGTGAGGTGTTATATGGGGATGGATGAGATTACTGTGTGTGAGGTGTTATATGGGGATGGATGAGATTACTGTGTGTGAGGTGTTATATGGGGATGGATGAGATTACTGTGTGTGATGTGTAATATGGGGATGGATGAGATTACTGTGTGTGAGGTGTTATATGGGGATGGATGAGATTACTGTGTAATGTGTTATATGGGGATGGGTGAGATTACTGTATGTGAGGTGTTATATGGGGATGGATGAGATTACTGTGTGTGAGGTGTTATATGGGGATAGATGAGATTACTGTGTGTGAGGTGTTATATGGGGATGGATGAGATTACTGTGTGTGATGTGTAATATGGGGATGGATGAGATTACTGTGTGTGATGTGTTATATGGGGATGGATGAGATTACTGTGTGTGAGGTGTTATATGGGGATGGATGAGATTACTGTGTGTGCTGTGTTATATGGGGATGGATGAGATTACTGTGTGTGAGGTGTTATATGGGGATGGGTGAGATTACTGTGTGTGAGATGTTATATGGGGATGGATGAGATTACTGTGTGATGTGTTATATGGGGATGGATGAGATTACTGTGTGTGAGGTGTTATATGGGGATGGATGAGATTACTGTGTGTGATGTGTAATATGGGGATGGGTGAGATTACTGTGTGATGTGTTATATGGGGATGGATGAGATTACTGTGTGTGAGATGTTATATGGGGATGGATGAGATTACTGTGTGTGAGATGTTATATGGGGATGGATGAGATTACTGTGTGATGTGTTATATGGGGATGGATGAGATTACTGTGTGTGAGGTGTTATATGGGGATGGATGAGATTACTGTGTGTGCTGTGTTATATGGGGATGGATGAGATTACAGTGTGTGAGATGTTATATGGGGATGGATGAGATTACTGTGTGTGAGGTGTTATATGGGAATGGATGAGATTACTGTGTGTGAGGTGTTATATGGGGAAAGATGAGATTACTGTGTGTGAGATGTTATATGGGGATGGATGAGATTACTGTGTGTGCTGTGTTATATGGGGATGGATGAGATTACTGTGTCTGAGGTGTTATATGGGGATGGGTGAGATTACTGTATGTGAGGTGTTATATGGGGATGGATGAGATTACTGTGTGTGAGACGTTATATGGGGATGGATGAGATTACTGTATGTGAGGTGTTATATGGGGATGGATGAGATTACTGTGTGTGAGGTGTTATATGGGGATAGATGAGATTACTGTGTGTGAGGTGTTATATGGGGATGGATGAGATTACTGTGTGTGATGTGTAATATGGGGATGGATGAGATTACTGTGTGTGATGTGTTATATGGGGATGGATGAGATTACTGTGTGTGGTGTTATATGGGGATGGATGAGATTACTGTGTGATGTGTTATATGAGGATGGATGAGATTACTGTGTGTGATGTGTTATATGGGGATGGATGAGATTACTGTGTGATGTGTTATATGCGGATGGATGAGATTACTGTGTGTGATGTGTTATATGGGGATGGATGAGATTACTGTGTGATGTGTTATATGAGGATGGATGAGATTACTGTGTGTGAGATGTTATATGGGGATAGATGAGATTACTGTGTGTGCTGTGTTATATGGGGATGGATGAGATTACTGTGTGTGGTGTTAAATGGGGATGGATGAGATTACTGTGTGTGAGGTGTTATATGGGGATGGATGAGATTACTGTGTGATGTGTTATATGGGGATGGATGAGATTACTCTGTGTGAGATGTTATATGGGGATGGATGAGATTACTGTATGATGTGTTATATGGGGATGGATGAGATTACTGTGTGTGATGTGTAATATGGGGATGGATGAGATTACTTTATATGAGGTGTTAAATGGGGATGGATGAGATTACTGTGTGTGTGGTGTTATATGGGGATGGATGAGATTACTGTGTGTGAGGTGTTATATGGGGATGGATAAGATTACTGTGTGTGCTGTGTTATAAGGGGATGGGTGAGATTACTGTGTGTGAGGTGTTATATGGGGATGGATGAGATTACTGTGTGTGAGGTGTTATATGGGAATGGATGAGATTACTGTATGTGAGGTGTTATATGGGGATGGATGAGATTACTGTGTTTGATGTGATATATGGGGATGGGTGAGATTACTGTGTGTGAGGTGTTATATGGGGATGGATGAGAGTACTGTGTGTGATGTGTTATATGGGGATGGATGAGATTACTGTAAGTGAGGTGTTATATGGGGATGGGTGAGATTACTGTATGTGAGGTGTTATATGGGGATGGGTGAGATTACTATGTGTGAGATGTTATATGGGGAAGGATGAGATTACTATGTGTGAGATGTTATATGGGGATGGATGAGATTACTGTGGGATGTGTTATATGGGGATGGATGAGATTACTGTGTGTGAGGTGTTATATGGGGATGGATGAGATTACTGTGTGATGTGTTATATGGGGATGGATGAGATTACTGTGTGTGAGGTGTTATATGAGGATGGATGACATTACTTTATGTGAGGTGTTATATGGGGATGGATGAGATTACTGTATGTGAGGTGTTATATGAGGATGGATGAGATTACTGTGTGTGCTGTGTTATATGGGGATGGATGAGATTACTGTGTGTGAGATGTTATATGGGGATGGATGAGATTACTGTGTGTGCTGTGTTATATGGGGATGGATGAGATTACTGTGTGTGAGATGTTATATGGGGATGGATGAGATTACTGTGTGTGAGACGTTATATGGGGATGGATGAGATTACTGTGTGTGAGACGTTATATGGGGATGGATGAGATTACTGTGTGTGAGACGTTATATGGGGATGGATGAGATTACTGTGTGTGAGACGTTATATGGGGATGGATGAGATTACTGTGTGTGGTGTTATATGGGGATGGATGAGATTACTGTGTGATGTGTTATATGAGGATGGATGAGATTACTGTGTGTGATGTGTTATATGGGGATGGATGAGATTACTGTGTGATGTGTTATATGGGGATGGATGAGATTACTGTATGTGAGGTGTTAAATGGGGATGGATGAGATTACTGTGTGTGCTGTGTTATATGGGGATGGATGAGATTTCTGTGTGTGGTGTTATATGGGGATGGATGAGATTACTGTGTGTGAGGTGTTATATGGGGATGGATGAGATTACTGTGTGATGTGTTATATGGGGATGGATGAGATTACTGTGTGTGCTGTGTTATATGGGGATGGATGAGATTACTGTGTGTGAGATGTTATATGGGGATGGATGAGATTACTGTGTGATGTGTTATATGGGGATGGATGAGATTACTGTGTGTGATGTGTAATATGGGGATGGATGAGATTACTTTATGTGAGGTGTTATATGGGGATGGGTGAGATTACTATGTGTGAGATGTTATATGGGGATGGATGAGATTACTATGTGTGAGATGTTATATGGGGATGGATGAGATTACTGTGTGATGTGTTATATGGGGATGGATGAGATTACTGTGTGTGAGGTGTTATATGGGGATGGATGAGATTACTGTGTGATGTGTTATATGGGGATGGATGAGATTACTGTGTGTGAGGTGTTATATGGGGATGGATGAGATTACTGTGTGTGAGGTGTTATATGGGGATGGATGAGATTACTGTGTGTGAGGTGTTATATGGGGATGGATGAGATTACTGTGTGTGAGGTGTTATATGGGGATGGATGAGATTACTGTATGTGAGGTGTTATATGGGGATGGATGAGATGACTGTGTGTGAGATGTTAAATGGGGATGGATGAGATTACTGTGTGTGAGGTGTTACATGGGGATGGATGAGATTACTGTGTGTGAGGTGTTATATGGGGATGGATGAGATTACTGTGTGTGAGGTGTTAAATGGGGATGGATGAGATTACTGTATGTGAGGTGTTATATTGGGATGGATGAGATTACTGTGTGTGAGGTGTTATATGGGGATGGATGAGATTACTGTGTGTGCTGTGTTATATGGGGATGGATGAGATTACTGTGTGTGAGGTGTTATATGGGGACGGATGAGATTACTGTGTGTGAGGTGTTATATGGGGACGGATGAGATTACTGTTTGTGAGGTGTTATATGGGGATGGATGAGATTACTGTGTGTGAGGTGTTATGTGTGGATGGATGAGATTACTGTGTGTGGTGTTATATGGGGATGGATGAGATTACTGTGTGTGATGTGTTATATGGGGATGGATGAGATTACTGTGTGATGTGTTATATGGGGATGGATGAGATTACTGTATGTGAGGTGTTATATGGGGATGGATGAGATTACTGTGTGATGTGTTATATGTGGATGGATGAGATTACTGTATGTGAGGTGTTATATGGGGATGGATGAGATTACTGTGTGATGTGTTATATGGGGATGGATGAGATTACTGTATGTGAGGTGTTATATGGGGATGGATGAGATTACTGTGTGTGAGGTGTTATATGGGGATGGATGAGATTACTGTGTGTGAGGTGTTAAATGGGGATGGATGAGATTACTGTGTGTGAGGTGTTATATGGGGATGGATGAGATTACTGTGTGTGATGTGTTATATGTGGATGGATGAGATTACTGTATGTGAGGTGTTATATGGGGATGGATGAGATTACTGTGTGTGAGGTGTTATATGGGGATGGATGAGATTACTATGTGTGAGATGTTATATGGGGATGGATGAGATTACTGTGTGTGATGTGTTATATGTGGATGCATGAGATTACTGTATGTGAGGTGTTAAATGGGGATGGATGAGATTACTGTGTGTGATGTGTTATATGGGGATAGATGAGATTACTGTGTGTGAGGTGTTAAATGGGGATGGATGAGATTACTGTGTGTGAGGTGTTATATGGGGATGGATGAGATCAGGGCCTGATTAAGGTCTGTGGGGGCCCCTGGGCAACAAACTTGTGGGGGCCCCTATCAATAACATTATTAAAGTGATATATTGGCAATGTTATAAAAGAGTTATGTGCCAGGTACACACTAAGCGATATGTTGTCTGATCAGGCGTATCGGAGCAACATATCAGGCCCTCCGGCCAGTGTGTACCCGCTGATGATGCGTGCTCCGATGCATGCATGTCCAATGGGTGACATTGTTAGCGAAGGGTCATGCTGCAGATTGCAGCATAGCCCCTGCCGTCGCTGGCGGCATCGGCAAGTGTGTATGTCCCGTCACTTACAAGGTGTGTGTGTGTATGTATATATTGTATGTATATATATATTAGGGGTGAGCGGGTTCGGATTTCTGAAATCCGAACCCCCCCGAGCCCCCCCGATCCGAGGCCGATCCGAGTCAGGCTCGACTTTTCCCGCCTGACTCGGATCTGAAATCGAGGCAAAACGTCATCATCTCGCCTTCCGAGTCACGCAGGTTTTGGATCCTATATAAGGTACCCGCGTTGGCGCCATTTTCTCACTCGGCTGTGGACAGTGAAGAGGGAGGGTGGGAGTTAGGGCTGGCTGGGCTGTGTAGTGTAGTGTAGTGTAGTGCAGAGTAGTGTTGTGCTGTGCTGTGCTGCGCTGTGCTGCTGTTGTCCACTACTTCAAAGTCCATAGGGGCTGGCTGTGTTGTGCTGTGCTGCTGTTGTCCATAGGGGCTGGCTGGACTGTGTTGTGCAGTCAGTTCTCCATAGGGGCTGTGTCCACTCCAAAGTCCTGTGCAGTGTCCTAGTCCTAAAGGGGTGCTGTAGTGTTGTCCAGGGGGTGCTCTGTCCATCAGGGGTGCTCCCCCCAAGTGCTAAAAAAATAATATTTTTTGTGTGTTTGTGAATTGTGTGCGCAGTAGCCGCACGTGCATCAACAAAGTAGTGCCAAGCGTGCGCCTGTGTCATAAGTAAAGGGCCAGCTGGCTTGACCGTTAAAGGGTGCTGTAACCCCCAAAGTACACTCCAGTCCAAACCAAAAAAAAAAATATTTTCTGTGTTTGTGAATTGTGTGCGCAGTAGCCGCACGTGCATCAACAAAGTAGTGCCAAGCGTGCGCCTGTGTCATAAGTAAAGGGCCGGCTGGCTTGACCGTTAAAGGGTGCTGTAACCCCCAAAGTACACTCCAAACCAAATAACAAAATATTTTCTGTGTTTGTGACTTGTGTGCACTGTGGCTGCACGTGCATCAACAAAGGAGCAGCGCCAAGCGTGCACCTGTGTCCCATAAGTAAAGAGCCGGCTGGCTCATTTCTTAAAGGGTGGTGTAACCCACAAAGTGCACTACTCTCCAGCAAAAATAAAAAAATATTTTCTGTGTTTGTGTGCGCTTTAGCCGCACGTATATATCAATATAGCATAAATGGAGGACCAAACTTTCTCCGATAAAAATAAAATAGGGAAAGATCAAGAACCACTTACTCCTAGTGCTATTGCTGCTGCTGGGAGTTGTTCATCATCCCAGAGAGGAAGTAGGAACATCACTACTTTTACTAAACAATTGACCCTCCAACAGTCCCTAGCGATGAGGATGAAGTACGACAGCAGTCATCCTGAAGCAAAACGTATAACTGAGGCCTTGACTGCTATGTTGGTGTTAGACGTGCGTCCGGTATCCGCCATTAGTGCAGTGGGATTTAGACAATTGATGGAGGTAGTGTGTCCCCGGTTCCAAATCCCGTCTAGATTCCACCTGCATCCTCAAAGCAGCAGCGACAAGCGTGCGTCTGTCTGTTAAAGGGTGGTGACACCCTCAAAGTGTGCTACACAAACAATAAAAATATTGTTCTTTTTTTTTCGGTCTTTGTGAAATGTGTGGGCTGTAGCCGCACCTGCATCCTTAAAGCAGAAGCGACAAGCGTGCGTCTGTCTGGTAAAGGGTGGTGACACCCTCAAAGTGTGCTACACAAACAATAAAAATATTGTTCTTTTTTTTTCTGTCTTTGTGAATTGTGTGGGCTGTAGCCGCACTTGCATCCTCAAAGCAGCAGCGACAAGCGTGCATCTGTCTGTTAAAGGGTGGTGTAACTCTCAAAGTGCTCCAAAAAAGAAAAAACTATTTTTTTAATGTGTTTGTGACTTGTGTGCGATGTAGCCGCACTTGCATCCTCAAAGCAGCAGCGACAAGCGTGCGTCTGTATGGTAAAGGGTGGTGACACCCTCAAAGTGTGCTACACAAACAATAAAAATATTGTTCTTTTTTTTTCTGTCTTTATGAATTGTGTGGGCTGTAGCCGCACTTGCATCCTCAATGCAGCAGCGACAAGCGTGCGTCTGTCTGTTAAAGGGTGGTGACACCCTCAAAGTGTGCTACACAAACAATTAAAATATTGTTCTTTTTTTTTCGGTCTTTGTGAAATGTGTGGGCTGTAGCCGCACCTGCATCCTTAAAGCAGCAGCGACGAGCGTGCGTCTGTCTGTTAAAGGGTGGTGACACCCTCAAAGTGTGCTACACAAACAATAAAAATATTCTTCTTCTTTTTTCTGTCTTTGTGAATTGTGTGTGCTGTAGCCGCACTTGCATCCTCAAAGCAGCAGCGACAAGCGTGCGTCTGTCTGTTAAAGGGTGGTGTAACCCTCAAAGTGCGCTCCACAAACAATAAAAATATTCTTCTTTTTTTTTCTGTCTTTGTGAATTGTGTGGCCTGTAGCCGCACTTGCATCCTCAAAGCAGCAGCGACAAGCGTGCGTCTGTCTGTTAAAGGATTACATCGGTGACAGCATCCAAGTAGGCATGTCAGACAGTACGTACCTGTACTGTCAGGAAAAAGAAGCAATTTGGAGGTCACTGTACAAACTGGCTCTATTTTATCTGAGTTGCCCCCCCTCCAGTGTGTACTCCGAAAGAGTGTTTAGTGCAGCCGGGAACCTTGTCAGCGAAAGGCGTAGGAGGTTGCTTCCACAAAATGTGGAGAAGATGATGTTCATAAAATGAATTATCAACTCTTCCAGGGAGACCAGCCTCCAGAACGTACAGAGGGACCTGTGGTTCCAGCGGGGACAAATTAATACTCTGTGAGGATGAGGATGTACACACTGAAGAGGGTGAGGAATCGGTGGATGAGGAGGATGAGGACGACATCTTGCCTCCGTAGAGCCAGTTTGTGCAGGGACAGATTAATTGCCAGCTTGTTTTGTGGGGGCCCAAACGAACCAATCATTTCAGCCACAGTTGTGTGGCAGACCCTGGCGCTGAAATGATTGGTTTGTTAAAGTGTGCATGTCCTGTTTATACAACATAAGGGTGGGTGGGAGGGCCCAAGGACAATTCCATCTTGCACCTCTTTTTTTTCTTTGCATTATGTATAGTTTGGGGCCTAGTTTTTCAAACTGCCATCCTGTCTGCCACTGCAGTTTCACGCCTAGATGGGTCACGTGTTTGTGCCGCCCACTCGTGTCGCTTAGCATAGTCATCCAGCTACCTCGGTGCAACCTTTGGACATAAAAACACTATTGTGAGGTGTGAGGTGTTCAGAATAGACTGGAAATGAGTGGAAATTAAGGTTATTGAGGTTAATAATAGCATAGGAGCAGAAAAACCTACAAATTCTGTAATTTTAGCTGTTTTTATGCTTTTTTTCAAAAAATACAGATCCAAAACACAAAACCCAGAACCCAAAACACGGAAGGGTGGATTTGGCAAAACCAATCCAGATCCAAAACACGAAGAAAGATCCAGATCCAAAACCAAAACACGAAAAGTGGCCGGTGCACACCCCTAATATATATATATATATATATATATATATATATACATATATATATATATATCTCAATGTTTAAGAGGCGGCACTCAGACGACTTCATAAAGAATTCATAAAGAATCCAAACGGAGCCTGTATTGTATCAACGTCAGACGAAAGATACAAGATACAATACAGGCTCCGTGTGGATTCTTTATGAAGTCGTCTGAGTGCCGCCTCTTAAGCATTGAAACTGATGTTGGTACCTATTTGGGTAAACGTCGAGGAGGGCACCGGATGCGATTGTTGTTTGGACACAGACACATATGTATATCAGACATGGGCGGCAAGAAATTAACTGCTCAGGACATGCTGACTGTACCAATTTTTTTATATATATATATATATTATACACACAGTATATGAATAAATAGCTCTCTCTTTATAATATATATATATATATATATATATATATATGGAGAGAGAGAGAGAGAGAGAGAGAGAGTGATTTATTTGAGCTTGAAATTCCAGTTTATTAAATTGTACTCCAATTGTTGTGACAACTGGAATTTAAAGTTCAAATATATCTATTTACACATATATATAATAGGGGTGAGCGGGTTCGGATTTCTGAAATCCGAACCCCCCCGAGCCCCCCCGATCCGAGTCCGATCCGAGTCAGGCTCGACTTTTCCCGCCTGACTCGGATCTGACATCGAGGCAAAACGTCATCATCCCGCCTTCCGAGTCTCGCGGGTTTTGGATCCTATATAAGGTACCCGCGTCGGCGCCATTTTCTCACTCGGCTGTGGACAGTGAAGAGGGAGGGTGGGAGTTAGTGCTGTGTAGTGTAGTGTAGTGTAGTGCTGCTGTTGTCCACTACTTCAAAGTCCATAGGGGCTGGCTGTGTTGTGCTGTGCTGCTGTTGTTAATAGGGGCTGTGTCCACTACTTCAAAGTCCATAGGGGCTGGCTGGACTGTGTTGTGCAGTCAGTTCTCCATAGGGGCTGTGTCCACTCCAAAGTCCTGTGCAGTGTCCCAGTCCTAAAGGGGTGCTGTAGTGTTGTCCAGGGGGTGCTCTGTCCATCAGGGGTGCTCCCCCCAAGTGCTAAAAAAATAATATATTTTCTGTGTTTGTGAATTGTGTGCGCAGTAGCCGCACGTGCATCAACAAAGTAGTGCCAAGCGTGCGCCTGTGTCATAAGTAAAGGGCCGGCTGGCTTGACCGTTAAAGGGTGCTGTAACCCCCGAAAGTACACTCCAGTCCAAACCCAAAAAAAATTATTTTCTGTGTTTGTGAATTGTGTGCGCAGTAGCCGCACGTGCATCAACAAAGTAGTGCCAAGCGTGCGCCTGTGTCATAAGTAAAGGGCCGGCTGGCTTGACCGTTAAGGGTGCTGTAACCCCCGAAAGTACACTCCAGTCCAAACCAAAAAAAAAATTATTTTCTGTGTTTGTGAATTGTGTGCGCAGTAGCCGCACGTGCATCAACAAAGTAGTGCCAAGCGTGCGCCTGTGTCATAAGTAAAGGGCCGGCTGGCTTGATCGTTAAGGGTGCTGTAACCCCCGAAAGTACACTCCAGTCCAAACCAAAAAAAAAATTATTTTCTGTGTTTGTGAATTGTGTGCGCAGTAGCCGCACGTGCATCAACAAAGTAGTGCCAAACGTGCGCCTGTGTCATAAGTAAAGGGCCGGCTGGCTTGACCGTTAAGGGTGCTGTAACCCCCGAAAGTACACTCCAGTCCAAACCAAAAAAAAAATTATTTTCTGTGTTTGTGAATTGTGTGCGCAGTAGCCGCACGTGCATCAACAAAGTAGTGCCAAACGTGCGCCTGTGTCATAAGTAAAGGGCCGGCTGACTTGACCGTTAAGGGTGCTGTAACCCCCGAAAGTACACTCCAGTCCAAACCCAAAAAAAAATTATTTTCTGTGTTTGTGAATTGTGTGCGCAGTAGCAGCACGTGCATCAACAAAGTAGTGCCAAGCGTGCGCCTGTGTCATAAGTAAAGGGCCGGCTGGCTTGACCGTTAAAGGGTGCTGTAACCCCCAAAGTACACTCCAGTCCAAACCAAAAAAAAATTTATTTTCTGTGTTTGTGAATTGTGTGCGCAGTAGCCGCACGTGCATCAACAAAGTAGTGCCAAGCGTGCGCCTGTGTCATAAGTAAAGGGCCGGCTGGCTTGACCGTTAAGGGTGCTGTAACCCCCGAAAGTACACTCCAGTCCAAACCTAAAAAAAAATTATTTTCTGTGTTTGTGAATTGTGTGCGCAGTAGCCGCACGTGCATCAACAAAGTAGTGCCAAGCGTGCGCCTGTGTCATAAGTAAAGGGCCAGCTGGCTTGACCGTTAAAGGGTGCTGTAACCCCCGAAAGTACACTCCAGTCCAAACCAAAAAAAAATTCTTTTCTGTGTTTGTGAATTGTGTGCGCAGTAGCCGCACGTGCATCAACAAAGTAGTGCCAAGCGTGCGCCTGTGTCATAAGTAAAGGGCCGGCTGGCTTGACCGTTAAGGGTGCTGTAACCCCTGAAAGTACACTCCAGTCCAAACCTAAAAAAAAATTATTTTCTGTGTTTGTGAATTGTGTGCGCAGTAGCCGCACGTGCATCAACAAAGTAGTGCCAAGCGTGCGCCTGTGTCATAAGTAAAGGGCCGGCTGGCTTGACCGTTAAGGGTGCTGTAACCCCCGAAAGTACACTCCAGTCCAAACCAAAAAAAAAATTATTTTCTGTGTTTGTGAATTGTGTGCGCAGTAGCCGCACGTGCATCAACAAAGTAGTGCCAAGCGTGCGCCTGTGTCATAAGTAAAGGGCCGGCTGGCTTGACCGTTAAGGGTGCTGTAACCCCCGAAAGTACACTCCTGGCCAAACCAAAAAAAAAATTATTTTCTGTGTTTGTGAATTGTGTGCGCAGTAGCCGCACGTGCATCAACAAAGTAGTGCCAAACGTGCGCCTGTGTCATAAGTAAAGGGCCGGCTGGCTTGACCGTTAAGGGTGCTGTAACCCCCGAAAGTACACTCCAGTCCAAACCAAAAAAAAAATTATTTTCTGTGTTTGTGAATTGTGTGCGCAGTAGCCGCACGTGCATCAACAAAGTAGTGCCAAGCGTGCGCCTGTGTCATAAGTAAAGGGCCGGCTGGCTTGACCGTTAAAGGGTGCTGTAACCCCCGAAAGTACACTCCAGTCCAAACCAAAAAAAAATTATTTTCTGTGTTTGTGAATTGTGTGCGCAGTAGCCGCACGTGCATCAACAAAGTAGTGCCAAACGTGCGCCTGTGTCATAAGTAAAGGGCCGGCTGGCTTGACCGTTAAGGGTGCTGTAACCCCCGAAAGTACACTCCAGTCCAAACCAAAAAAAAAATTATTTTCTGTGTTTGTGAATTGTGTGCGCAGTAGCCGCACGTGCATCAATAAAGTAGTGCCAAGCGTGCGCCTGTGTCATAAGTAAAGGGCCGGCTGGCTTGACCGTTAAAGGGTGCTGTAACCCCCGAAAGTACACTCCAGTCCAAACCAAAAAAAAATTATTTTCTGTGTTTGTGAATTGTGTGCGCAGTAGCCGCACGTGCATCAACAAAGTAGTGCCAAGAGTGCGCCTGTGTCATAAGTAAAGGGCCGGCTGGCTTGACCGTTAAAGGGTGCTGTAACCCCCAAAGTACACTCCAGTCCAAACCAAAAAAATAATAATTTTCTGTGTTTGTGAATTGTGTGCGCTGTAGCCGCACGTGCATCAACAAAGTAGTGCCAAGCGTGCGCCTGTGTCATAAGTAAAGGGCCGGCTGGCTTGACCGTTAAAGGGTGCTGTAACCCCTGAAAGTACACTCCAGTCCAAACCAAAAAAAAAATTATTTTCTGTGTTTAGCTGCACGTATATATCAAATCGATATAACATAAATGGAGGACCAAACTTTCTCCGATAAAAATAAAATAGAGAAAGATCAAGAACCACTTCCTCCTAGTGCTGAAGCTGCTGCCACTAGTCATGACATAGACGATAACATGCCATCAACGTCGTCTGCCAAGGCCGATGCCCAATGTCATAGTAGAGGGCACATACAATCCCAAATGGCAAAGTTCAGGAAAATGACCTTGAAAAAGACATTTAAATCAGCTGAAGAGAAACGTAAACTTGCCAATATGCCATTTACGACACGGAGTGGCAAGGAACGGCTAAGGTCGATCCCTAGTATGTTCATGACTAGTGGTTCAGCTTCACATGACGATGGAAGCCCTCCTCCCACTAAAAAAATCAAAAGAGTTAAGCTGGCAAAAGCACAGCGAAGAACTGTGCTTTCTAAGAAGATATCACAAATCCCCAAGGAGAGTCCAAGTGTGGTGGTGGTTGCGATGCCTGACCTTCCCAGCACTGGACGGGAAGAGGTGGCTCTTTCCACCATTTGCACGCCCCCTGCAAGTGCTGAAAGGAGCACCCACAGTCCACTTGCTGATATGCAAATTGAAGATGTCACTGTTGAAGTACAACAGGATGAGGATACTGGTGTAGCTGGCGCTGAGGAGGAAGTTGGCGAGGAGGATTCTGATGGTGATGTGGTTTGTTTAAATCAGGCTCCGGGGGAGACAGTTGTTGTCCGTGGGATGAAAAAGCCCATCACGGTCATGCCTGGGCAGAAGACCAAACATTCCACCTCTTTGGTCTGGCAATATTTCTATCCAAATCCGGACAACAACTGTCTTGCCAAATGTACCATATGTAAAGGTGAAATAAGTAGGGGTAGGGACGTCAACCACCTAGGAACATCCTCCCTTATACGGCACCTGCAGCGCGTTCATAAAAAGTTACTGTCAAGTTCAGAAACTTTGGCTAAGACCGTAAGCAGTCCAGGGACACCTAAATCCCGTTGTCCTGTTGTATCCAAGCGCCTGCAAACCACACCGTCAACTCCCTCCTCGTCAATTTCCTCCTTAGTCAGGATCGGAAGTAGTCCTGCAGGCCATGTCACTGGCATGACTGACTCTCCTATCCGGGATTCCTCTGGAGGATCCTGCATTGCTACGCCTACTGCTGCCGCTGCTGCTGTTGCTGCTGCTGGGAGTCGTTCATCATCCCAGAGAGGAAGTAGGAACACCACTACTTTTACTAAACAATTGACCCTCCAACAGTCCTTAGCGAGGAGGATGAAGTACGACAGCAGTCATCCTGAAGCAAAACGTATAACTGAGGCCTTGACTGCTATGTTGGTGTTAGACGTGCGTCCGGTATCCGCCATTAGTGCAGTGGGATTTAGACAATTGATGGAGGTAGTGTGTCCTCGGTTCCAAATCCCGTCTAGATTCCACTTCACTAGGCAGGCGATACCGAGACTGTACAGAAACGTCAGAAAAAGTGTCCTCAGTGTCCTGAAAAATGCCGTTGTACACAATGTCCACTTAACCACGGACATGTGGACAAGTGGAACAGGGCAGACTAAGGACTATATGACTGTGACAGCCCACTGGGTAGATGTATCACCTTACGCAGCAACAGCAGCAGCGTCACCAGTAGCAGCATCTCAGAAACGCCAGCTCGTTACAAGGCAGGCTACGCTGTGTATCACCGGTTTCAGTAAGAGGCACACCGCCGACAACCTCTTAGAGAAACTGAGGGAAATCATCGCCCAGTGGCTTACCCCACTTAGACTCTCCTGGGGATTTGTGATATCTGACAACGCCACCAATATTGTGCGGGCATTACATCTGGGCAAATTCCAGCACGTCCCATGTTTTGCTCACACAATAAACTTGGTGGTGCAGAATTTTCTGAAAAGCGACAGGGGCGTGCAGGAGACGCTTTGGGTGGCCCGAAAAATTTCTGGCCACTTTCGCCATTCAGCGACTGCGTGCCGAAGACTGGAGCGCCAGCAAACACTCTTGAACCTGCCCCGCCATCACCTGAAGCAAGAGGTTGTGACGCGGTGGAACTCAACCCTCTATATGCTTCAGAGGATGGAGGAGCAGCAAAAGGCCATACAAGCCTATACATCCACCTATGACATAGGCAAAGGAGGGGGTATGCACCTGACTCAAGCGCAGTGGAGAATGATTTCCGTGTTGTGCAAGGTTCTCCAGCCCTTCGAACTTGCCACACGTGAAGTCAGTTCAGACACAGCCAGCTTGAGTCAGGTCATTCCCCTCATCAGGCTTTTGCAGAAGCAGCTGGAGAAAGTGAAGGAGGAGCTAAGACGGAGCGATTCCGCTCGGCATGTGGGACTTGTGGATGAAGCCCTTCATTCGCTTTGCCAGGATTCCAGGGTGGTCAATTTGTTGAAATCAGACCACTACATTTTGGCCACCGTGCTTGATCCTAGGTTTAAAGCCTATGTGGTGTCTCTCTTTCCGGCCGACACAAGCCTGCAGAGGTGCAAAGACCTGCTGGTGAACACACTGTCAGCTGAAGCGGAACGTGACACGTCAACGGCTCCTTCTTCATTTTCTCCCGCAACTGGGGCTGCCAGGAAAAAACTTAGATATCCTAAGCAACCTGCTGGCGGTGATGCAGGGCAGGCAGGACCAAGTTTGGACATCTGGTCCGGACTGAAGGACCTGGCAACAATTTCTGACATGTCTACTGTCACTGCATATGATACTGTCACCATTGACAGAATGGTGGAGGATTACATCGGTGACAGCATCCAAGTAGGCATGTCAGACAGTCCATACCTGTACTGGCAGGAAAAAGAGGCAATTTGGAGGCCCCTGTACAAGCTGGCTCTATTTTACCTGAGTTGCCCCCCCTCCAGTGTGTACTCCGAAAGAGTGTTTAGTGCAGCCGGGAACCTTGTCAGCGAAAGGCGTAGGAGGTTGCTTCCACAGAATGTGGAGAAGATGATGTTCATCAAAATGAATTATCAGCTCTTCCAGGGAGACCAGCCTCCAGAAGGTACAGAGGGACCTGTGGTGGTGGATTCAAGTGGGGACGAGTTAATACTTTGTGAGGATGAGGATGTACACACTGAAGAGGGTGAGGAATTGGTGGATGAGGAGGATGAGGATGACATCTTGCCTCCGTAGAGCCAGTTTGTGCAGGGACACATTAATTGCCAGCTTGTTTTGTGGGGGCCCAAACGAACCAATCATTTCAGCCACAGTTGTGTGGCAGACCCTGGCGCTGAAATGATTGATTTGTTAAAGTGTGCATGTCCTGTTTATACAACATAAGGGTGGGTGGGAGGGCCCAAGGACAATTCCATCTTGCACTTCTTTTTTTTCTTTGCATTATGTACAGTTTGGGGCCTAGTTTTTCTAACTGCCATCCTGTCTGCCACTGCAGTGTCACTCCTAGATGGGTCACGTGTTTGTGCCGCCCACTCGTGTCGCTTAGCATAGTCATCCAGCTACCTCGGTGCAACCTTTTGGACATGAAAACACTATTGTGAGGTGTGAGGTGTTCAGAATAGACTGGAAATTAGTGGAAATTAAGGTTATTGAGGTTAATAATAGCATAGGAGCAGAGAAACCAACAAATTCTGTGATTTTAGCTGTTTTTATGCTTTTTTAAAAAAAAATACAGATCCAAAACACAAAACCCAGAACCCAAAACACGGAAGGGTGGTTTTGGCAAAACCAATCCAGATCCAAAACACGAAGAAAGATCCAGATCCAAAACCAAAACACAAAACACGAAAAGTGGCCGGTGCACACCCCTAATATATATATATGTATATATATATATATTTATATATATACATTATACACACACAAACTGTACATACATATATATAATTATATACACATACTGTACATACATATATAAATATATACACATGCTGTACATACATATATATATTAGGGGTGAGCGGGTTCGGATTTCTGAAATCCGAACCCCCTCGAGCCCCCCCGATCCGAGTCCGATCCGAGTCAGGCTCGACTTTTCCCGCCTGACTCGGATTCTGAAATCGAGGCAAAACGTCATCTTCCCGCCTTCCGAGTCTCGCGGGTTTTGGATCCTATATAAGGTACCCGCGTCGGCGCCATTTTCTCACTCGGCTGTGGACAGTGAAGAGGGAGGGTGGGAGTTAGGGCTGGCTGGGCTGTGTAGTGTAGTGTAGTGCAGAGTAGTGTTGTGCTGTGCTGTGCTGCGCTGTGCTGCTGTTGTCCACTACTTCAAAGTCCATAGGGGCTGGCTGTGTTGTGCTGTGCTGCTGTTGTTAATAGGGGCTGTCCACTACTTCAAAGTCCATAGGGGCTGGCTGGACTGTGTTGTGCAGTCAGTTGTCCATAGGGGCTGTGTCCACTCCAAAGTCCTGTGCAGTGTCCCAGTTCTAAAGGGGTGCTGTAGTGTTGTCCAGGGGGTGCTCTGTCCATCAGGGGTGCTCCCCCCAAGTGCTAAAAAAATAATATTTTTTTTGTGTTTGTGAATTGTGTGCGCAGTAGCCGCACGTGCATCAACACAGTAGTGCCAAGCGTGCGCCTGTGTCATAAGTAAAGGGCCGGCTGGCTTGACCGTTAAAGGGTGCTGTAACCCCCAAAGTACACTCCAGTCCAAACCAAAAAATAAAATATTTTCTGTGTTTGTGAATTGTGTACGCAGTAGCCGCACGTGCATCAACAAAGTAGTGCCAAGCGTGCGCCTGTGTCATAAGTAAAGGGCCGGCTGGCTTGACCATTAAAGGGTGCTGTAACCCCCAAAGTACACTCCAGTCCAAACCAAAAAAAAAATTATTTTCTGTGTTTGTGAATTGTGTGCGCAGTAGCCGCATGTGCATCAACAAAGTAGTGCCAAGCGTGCGCCTGTGTCATAAGTAAAGGGCTGGCTGGCTTGACCGTTAAAGGGTGCTGTAACCCCCAAAGTACACTCCAGTCCAAAGCAAAAAAAAAATTATTTTCTGTGTTTGTGAATTGTGTGCGCAGTAGCCGCACGTGCATCAACAAAGTAGTGCCAAGCGTGCGCCTGTGTCATAAGTAAAGGGCCGGCTGGCTTGACCGTTAAAGGGTGCTGTAACCCCCAAAGTACACTCCAGTCCAAACCAAAAAAATATATATTTTCTGTGTTTGTGAATTGTGTGCGCAGTAGCCGCACGTGCATCAACAAAGTAGTGCCAAGCGTGCGCCTGTGTCATAAGTAAAGGGCCGGCTGGCTTGACCGTTAAAGGGTGCTGTAACCTCCAAAGTACACTCCAGTCCAAACCAATAAAATATATATTTTCTGTGTTTGTGAATTGTGTGCGCAGTAGCCGCACGTGCATCAACAAAGTAGTGTCAAGCGTGCGCCTGTGTCATAAGTAAAGGGCCGGCTGGCTTGACCATTAAAGGTTGCTGTAACCCCCAAAGTACACTCCAGTCCAAACCAAAAAAAAAATTATTTTCTGTGTTTGTGAATTGTGTGCGCAGTAGCCGCACGTGCATCAACAAAGTAGTGCCAAGCGTGCGCCTGTGTCATAAGTAAAGGGCCGGCTGGCTTGACCGTTAAAGGGTGCTGTAACCCCCAAAGTACACTCCAGTCCAAACCAAAAAAATATATATTTTCTGTGTTTGTGAATTGTGTGCGCAGTAGCCGCACGTGCATCAACAAAGTAGTGTCAAGCGTGCGCCTGTGTCATAAGTAAAGGGCCAGCTGGCTTGACCGTTAAAGGGTGCTGTAACCCCCAAAGTACACTCCAGTCCAAACCAAAAAAAAAATTATTTTCTGTGTTTGTGAATTGTGTGCGCAGTAGCCGCACGTGCATCAACAAAGTAGTGCCAAGCGTGCGCCTGTGTCATAAGTAAAGGGCCGGTTGGCTTGACCGTTAAAGGGTGCTGTAACCCCCAAAGTACACTCCAGTCCAAACTAAAAATAATATTATTTTTTGTGTTTGTGAATTGTGTGCGCAGTAGCCGCACGTGCATCAACAAAGTAGTGCCAAGCGTGCGCCTGTGTCATAAGTAAAGGGCCGGCTGGCTTGACCATTAAAGGGTGCTGTAACCACCAAAGTACACTCCAGTCCAAACCAAAAAAATATATATTTTCTGTGTTTGTGAATTGTGTGCGCAGTAGCCGCACGTGCATCAACAAAGTAGTGCCAAGCGTGCGCCTGTGTCATAAGTAAAGGGCTGGCTGGCTTGACCGTTAAAGGGTGCTGTAACCCCCAAAGTACACTCCAGTCCAAACCAAAAAAAATATTATTTTCTGTGTTTGTGAATTGTGTGCGCAGTAGCCGCACGTGCATCAACAAAGTAGTGCCAAGCGTGCGCCTGTGTCATAAGTAAAGGGCCGGCTGGCTTGACCGTTAAAGGGTGCTGTAACCCCCAAAGTACACTCCAGTCCAAACCAAAAAAATATATATTTTCTGTGTTTGTGAATTGTGTGCGCAGTAGCCGCACGTGCATCAACAAAGTAGTGTCAAGCGTGCGCCTGTGTCATAAGTAAAGGGCCGGCTGGCTTGATCATTAAAGGGTGCTGTAACCCCCAAAGAACACTCCAGTCCAAACCAAAAAAATATATATTTTCTGTGTTTGTGAATTGTGTGCGCAGTAGCCGCACGTGCATCAACAAAGTAGTGTCAAGCGTGCGCCTGTGTCATAAGTAAAGGGCCGGCTGGCTTGACCATTAAAGGGTGCTGTAACCCCCAAAGAACACTCCAGTCCAAACCAAAAAAAAAATTATTTCTGTGTTTGTGAATTGTGTGCGCAGTAGCCGCACGTGCATCAACAAAGAAGTGCCAAGCGTGCGCCTGTGTTATAAGTAAAGGGCCGGCTGGCTTGACCGTTAAAGGGTGCTGTAACCCCCAAAGTACACTCCAGTCCAAACCAAAAAAAAGTATATTTTCTGTGTTTGTGAATTGTGTGCGCAGTAGCCGCACGTGCATCAACAAAGTAGTGCCAAGCGTGCGCCTGTGTCATAAGTAAAGGGCCGGCTGGCTTGACCGTTAAAGGGTGCTGTAACCCCCAAAGAACACTCCAGTCCAAACCAAAAAAAAAAATATTTTCTGTGTTTGTGAATTGTGTGCGCAGTAGCCGCACGTGCATCAACAAAGTAGTGCCAAGCGTGCGCCTGTGTCATAAGTAAAGGGCCGGCTGGCTTGACAGTTAAAGGGTGCTGTAACCCCCAAAGTACACTCCAGTCCAAACCAAAAAAATATATATTTTCTGTGTTTGTGAATTGTGTGCGCAGTAGCCGCACGTGCATCAACAAAGTAGTGCCAAGCGTGCGCCTGTGTCATAAGTAAAGGCCCGGCTGGCTTGACCGTTAAAGGGTGCTGTAACCCCCAAAGTACACTCCAGTCCAAACCAAAAAAATATATTTTTTCTGTGTTTGTGAATTGTGTGCGCAGTAGCCGCACGTGCATCAACAAAGTAGTGCCAAGCGTGCGCCTGTGTCATAAGTAAAGGGCCGGCTGGCTTGACCGTTAAAGGGTGCTGTAACCCCCAAAGTACACTCCAGTCCAAACCAAAAAAAAATTATTTTCTGTGTTTGTGAATTGTGTGCGCAGTAGCCGCACGTGCATCAACAAAGTAGTGCCAAGCGTGCGCCTGTGTCATAAGTAAAGGGCCAGCTGGCTTGACCGTTAAAGGGTGCTGTAACCCCCAAAGTACACTCCAGTCCAAACCAAAAAAATATATATTTTCTGTGTTTGTGAATTGTGTGCGCAGTAGCCGCACGTGCATCAACAAAGTAGTGCCAAGCGTGCGCCTGTGTCATAAGTAAAGGGCCGGCTGGCTTGACCGTTAAAGGGTGCTGTAACCCCCAAAGTACACTCCAGTCCAAACCAAAAAAATATATATTTTCTGTGTTTGTGAATTGTGTGCGCAGTAGCCGCACGTGCATCAACAAAGTAGTGCCAAGCGTGCGCCTGTGTCATAAGTAAAGGGCCG
Organism: Taudactylus pleione; assembly: GCA_031769625.1. NCBI lineage: Eukaryota > Metazoa > Chordata > Amphibia > Anura > Myobatrachidae > Taudactylus > Taudactylus pleione. Next base: position 1,035,513 of record JAUIMM010000638.1, read on the forward strand.
GCTGGCTTGACCGTTAAAGGGTGCTGTAACCCCCAAAGTACACTCCAGTCCAAACCAAAAAAAAATATATTTTCTGTGTTTGTGAATTGTGTGCGCAGTAGCCGCACGTGCATCAACAAAGTAGTGTCAAGTGTGCGCCTGTGTCATAAGTAAAGGGCCGGCTGACTTGACCGTTAAAGGGTGCTGTAACCCCCAAAGTACACTCCAGTCCAAACCAAAAAAAAATTATTTTCTGTGTTTGTGAATTGTGTGCGCAGTAGCCGCACGTGCATCAACAAAGTAGTGCCAAGCGTGCGCCTGTGTCATAAGTAAAGGGCCGGCTGGCTTGACCGTTAAAGGGTGCTGTAACCCCCAAAGTACACTCCAGTCCAAACCAAAAAAAAGTATATTTTCTGTGTTTGTGAATTGTGTGCGCAGTAGCCGCACGTGCATCAACAAAGTAGTGCCAAGCGTGCGCCTGTGTCATAAGTAAAGGGCCGGCTGGCTTGACCGTTAAAGGGTGCTGTAACCCCCAAAGAACACTCCAGTCCAAACCAAAAAAAAAAATATTTTCTGTGTTTGTGAATTGTGTGCGCAGTAGCCGCACGTGCATCAACAAAGTAGTGCCAAGCGTGCGCCTGTGTCATAAGTAAAGGGCCGGCTGGCTTGACAGTTAAAGGGTGCTGTAACCCCCAAAGTACACTCCAGTCCAAACCAAAAAAATATATATTTTCTGTGTTTGTGAATTGTGTGCGCAGTAGCCGCACGTGCATCAACAAAGTAGTGCCAAGCGTGCGCCTGTGTCATAAGTAAAGGCCCGGCTGGCTTGACCGTTAAAGGGTGCTGTAACCCCCAAAGTACACTCCAGTCCAAACCAAAAAAATATATTTTTTCTGTGTTTGTGAATTGTGTGCGCAGTAGCCGCACGTGCATCAACAAAGTAGTGCCAAGCGTGCGCCTGTGTCATAAGTAAAGGGCCGGCTGGCTTGACCGTTAAAGGGTGCTGTAACCCCCAAAGTACACTCCAGTCCAAACCAAAAAAAAATTATTTTCTGTGTTTGTGAATTGTGTGCGCAGTAGCCGCACGTGCATCAACAAAGTAGTGCCAAGCGTGCGCCTGTGTCATAAGTAAAGGGCCAGCTGGCTTGACCGTTAAAGGGTGCTGTAACCCCCAAAGTACACTCCAGTCCAAACCAAAAAAATATATATTTTCTGTGTTTGTGAATTGTGTGCGCAGTAGCCGCACGTGCATCAACAAAGTAGTGCCAAGCGTGCGCCTGTGTCATAAGTAAAGGGCCGGCTGGCTTGACCGTTAAAGGGTGCTGTAACCCCCAAAGTACACTCCAGTCCAAACCAAAAAAATATATATTTTCTGTGTTTGTGAATTGTGTGCGCAGTAGCCGCACGTGCATCAACAAAGTAGTGCCAAGCGTGCGCCTGTGTCATAAGTAAAGGGCCGGCTGGCTTGACCGTTAAAGGGTGCTGTAACCCCCAAAGTACACTCCAGTCCAAACCAAAAAAAAATATATTTTCTGTGTTTGTGAATTGTGTGCGCAGTAGCCGCACGTGCATCAACAAAGTAGTGTCAAGTGTGCGCCTGTGTCATAAGTAAAGGGCCGGCTGACTTGACCGTTAAAGGGTGCTGTAACCCCCAAAGTACACTCCAGTCCAAACCAAAAAAAAATTATTTTCTGTGTTTGTGAATTGTGTGCGCAGTAGCCGCACGTGCATCAACAAAGTAGTGCCAAGCGTGCGCCTGTGTCATAAGTAAAGGGCCGGCTGGCTTGACCGTTAAAGGGTGCTGTAACCCCCAAAGTACACTCCAGTCCAAACCAAAAAAAAATTTATTTTCTGTGTTTGTGAATTGTGTGCGCAGTAGCCGCACGTGCATCAACAAAGGAGCAGCGCCAAGCGTGCGCCTGTGTCCCATAAGTAAGAGCCGGTTGGCTCATTTCTTAAAGGCTGGTGTAACCCACAAAGTGCACTACTCTCCAGCAAAAATAAAAAAATATTTTCTGTGTTTAGCCGCACGTATATATCAAATCGATATAACATAAATGGAGGACCAAACTTTCTCCGATAAAAATAAAATAGAGAAAGATCAAGAACCACTTCCTCCTAGTGCTGAAGCTGCTGCCACTAGTCATGACATAGACGATAACATGCCATCAACGTCGTCTGCCAAGGCCGATGCCCAATGTCATAATAGAGGGCACATACAATCCCAAATGACAAAGTTCAGGAAAATGACCTTGAAAAAAACATTTAAATCAGCTGAAGAGAAACGTAAACTTGCCAATATGCCATTTACGACACGGAGTGGCAAGGAACGGCTAAGGTCGATCCCTAGTATGTTCATGACTAGTGGTTCAGCTTCACATGACGATGGAAGCCCTCCTCCCACTAAAAAAATCAAAAGAGTTAAGCTGGCAAAAGCACAGCGAAGAACTGTGCTTTCTAAGAAGATATCACAAATGCCCAAGGTGAGTTCAAGTGTGGTGGTGGTTGCGGTGCCTGACCTTCCCAGCACTGGACGGGAAGAGGTGGCTCTTTCCACCATTTGCACACCCCCTGCAAGTGCTGAAAGGAGCACCCACAGTCCACTTGCTGATATGCAAATTGAAGATGTCACTGTTGAAGTACAACAGGATGAGGATACTGGTGTAGCTGGCGCTGAGGAGGAAGTTGTCGAGGAGGATTCTGATGGTGATGTGGTTTGTTTAAATCAGGCTTCGGGGGAGACAGTTGTTGTCCGTGGGATGAAAAAGCCCATCACGGTCATGCCTGGGCAGAAGACCAAACATTCCACCTCTTTGGTCTGGCAATATTTCTATCCAAATCCGGACAACAACTGTCTTGCCATATGTACCATATGTAAAGGTGTAATAAGTAGTGGTAGGGACGTCAACCACCTAGGAACATCCTCCCTTATACGGCACCTGCAGCGCGTTCATAAAAAGTTACTGTCAAGTTCAGAAACTTTGGCTAAGACCGTAAGCAGTCCAGGGACACCTAAATCCCGTTGTCCTGTTGTATCCAAGCGCCTGCAAACCACACCGTCAACTCCCTCCTCGTCAATTTACTCCTTAGTCAGGATTGGAAGTAGTCCTGCAGGCCATGTCACTGGCATGACTGACTCTCCTATCCGGGATTCCTCCGGAGGATCCTGCATTGCTACGCCTACTGCTGCCGCTGCTGCTGTTGCTGCTGCTGGGAGTCGTTCATCATCCCAGAGAGGAAGTAGGAACACCACTACTTTTACTAAACAATTGACCCTCCAACAGTCCTTAGCGAGGAGGATGAAGTACGACAGCAGTCATCCTGAAGCAAAACGTATAACTGAGGCCTTGACTGCTATGTTGGTGTTAGATGTGCGTCCGGTATCCGCCATTAGTGCAGTGGGATTTAGACAATTGATGGAGGTAGTGTGTCCCCGGTTCCAAATCCCGTCTAGATTCCACTTCACTAGGCAGGCGATACCGAGACTGTACAGAAACGTCAGAAAAAGTGTCCTCAGTGTCCTGAAAAATGCCGTTGTACACAATGTCCACTTAACCACAGACATGTGGACAAGTGGAACAGGGCAGACTAAGGACTATATGACTGTGACAGCCCACTGGGTAGATGTATCACCTTACGCAGCAACAGCAGCAGCGTCACCAGTAGCAGCATCTCAGAAACGCCAGCTCGTTCCAAGGCAGGCTACACTGTGTATCACCGGTTTCAGTAAGAGACACACCGCCGACAACCTCTTAGAGAAACTGAGGGAAATCATCGCCCAGTGGCTTACCCCACTTAGACTCTCCTGGGGATTTGTGATATCTGACAACGCCACCAATATTGTGCAGGCATTACATCTGGGCAAATTCCAGCATGTTCCATGTTTTGCTCACACAATAAACTTAGTGGTGCAGAATTTTCTGAAAAGCGACAGGGGCGTGCAGGAGACGCTTTGGGTGTCCCGAAAAATTTCTGCCCACTTTCGCCATTCAGCGACTGCGTGCCGAAGACTGGAGCGCCAGCAAACACTCTTGAACCTGCCCCGCCATCACCTGAAGCAAGAGGTTGTGACACGGTGGAACTCAACCCTCTATATGCTTCAGAGGATGGAGGAGCAGCAAAAGGCCATACAAGCCTATACATCCACCTATGACATAGGCAAAGGAGGGGGTATGCACCTGACTCAAGCGCAGTGGAGAATGATTTCCGTGTTGTGCAAGGTTCTCCAGCCCTTCGAACTTGCCACACGTGAAGTCAGTTCAGACACTGCCAGCTTGAGTCAGGTCATTCCCCTCATCAGGCTTTTGCAGAAGCAGCTGGAGAAAGTGAAGGAGGAGCTAAGACGGAGCGATTCCACTCGGCATGTGGGACTTGTGGATGAAGCCCTTCATTCGCTTTGCCAGGATTCCAGGGTGGTCAATCTGTTGAAATCAGACCACTACATTTTGGCCACCGTGCTCGATCCTAGGTTTAAAGCCTATGTGGTGTCTCTCTTTCCGGCCGACACAAGCCTGCAGAGGTGCAAAGACCTGCTGGTGAACACACTGTCAGCTGAAGCGGAACGTGACACGTCAACAGCTCCTTCTTCATTTTCTCCCGCAACTGGGGCTGCCAGGAAAAAACTTAGGTATCCTAAGCAACCCGCTGGCGGTGATGCAGGGCAGGCAGGACCAAGTTTGGACATCTGGTCCAGACTGAAGGACCTGGCAACAATTTCTGACATGTCTACTGTCACTGCATATGATACTGTCACCATTGACAGAATGGTGGAGGATTACATCGGTGACAGCATCCAAGTAGGCATGTCAGACAGTCCATACCTGTACTGGCAGGAAAAAGAGGCAATTTGGAAGCCCCTGTACAAACTGGCTCTATTTTACCTGAGTTGCCCCCCCTCCAGTGTGTACTCCGAAAGAGTGTTTAGTGCAGCCGGGAACCTTGTCAGCGAAAGGCGTAGGAGGTTGCTTCCACAGAATGTGGAGAAGATGATGTTCATCAAAATGAATTATCAGCTCTTCCAGGGAGACCAGCCTCCAGAACGTACAGAGGGACCTGTGGTGGTGGATTCAAGTGGGGACGAGTTAATACTTTGTGAGGATGAGGATGTACACACTGAAGAGGGTGAGGAATCGGTGGATGAGGAGGATGAGGATGACATCTTGCCTCCGTAGAGCCAGTTTGTGCAGGGACACATTAATTGCCAGCTTGTTTTGTGGGGGCCCAAACGAACCAATCATTTCAGCCACAGTTGTGTGGCAGACCCTGGCGCTGAAATGATTGGTTTGTTAAAGTGTGCATGTCCTGTTTATACAACATAAGGGTGGGTGGGAGGGCCCAAGGACAATTCCATCTTGCACCTCTTTTTTTTCTTTGCATTATGTACAGTTTGGGGCCTAGTTTTTCAAACTGCCATCCTGTCTGCCACTGCAGTAGCACGCCTAGATGGGTCACGTGTTTGTGCCGCCCACTCGTGTGCTTAGCATAGTCATCCAGCTACCTCGGTGCAACCTTTTGGACATAAAAACACTATTGTGAGGTGTTCAGAATAGACTGGAAATGAGTGGAAATTAAGGTTATTGAGGTTAATAATAGCATAGGAGCAGAAAAACCTACAAATTCTGTAATTTTAGCTGTTTTTATGCTTTTTTTCAAAAAAATACAGATCCAAAACACAAAGCCCAGAACCCAAAACACGGAAGGGTGGTTTTGGCAAAACCAATCCAGATCCAAAACACGAAGAAAGATCCAGATCCAAAACCAAAACACGAAAAGTGGCCGGTGCACACCCCTAATATATATACACATACTGTACATACATATATATATATATATATATATATATATACACATACTGTACATATATATATATATATACACATAGTGTACATACATATATATATATATATATATATATATACACATACTGTACATACATATATAAATATATACACATGCTGTACATACATATATATAATATATACACATACTGTACAGACATATATAAATATATACACTAGGGGTGAGCGGGTTCGGATTTCTGAAATCCGAAACCCCCCCGAGCCCCCCCGATCCGAGTCCGATCCAAGTCAGGCTCGACTTTTCCCGCATGACTCGGATCTGAAATCGAGGCAAAACGTCATCATCCCGCCTTCCGAGTCTCGCGGGTTTTGGATCCTATATAAGGTACCGGCGTCGGCGCCATTTTCTCACTCGGCTGTGGACAGTGAAGAGGGAGGGTGGGAGTTAGGGCTGGCTGGGCTGTGTAGTGTAGTGTAGTGCTGCTGTTGTCCACTACTTCAAAGTCCATAGGGGCTGGCTGTGTTGTGCTGTGCTGCTGTTGTTAATAGGGGCTGTGTCCACTACTTCAAAGTCCATAGGGGCTGGCTGGACTGTGTTGTGCAGTCAGTTCTCCATAGGGGCTGTGTCCACTCCAAAGTCCTGTGCAGTGTCCCAGTCCTAAAGGAGTGCTGTAGTGTTGTCCAGGGGGTGCTCTGTCCATCAGGGGTGCTCCCCCAAGTGCTAAAAAAATAATATATTTTCTGTGTTTGTGAATTGTGTGCGCAGTAGCCGCACGTGCATCAACAAAGTAGTGCCAAGCGTGCGCCTGTGTCATAAGTAAAGGCCCGGCTGTCTTGACCGTTAAAGGGTGCTGTAACCCCCGAAAGTACACTCCAGTCCAAACCAAAAAAAAATTATTTTCTGTGTTTGTGAATTGTGTGCGCAGTAGCCGCACGTGCATCAACAAAGTAGTGCCAAGCGTGCGCCTGTGTCATAAGTAAAGGGCCGGCTGGCTTGACCGTTAAGGGTGCTGTAACCCCCGAAAGTACACTCCAGTCCAAACCAAAAAAAAAATTATTTTCTGTGTTTGTGAATTGTGTGCGCAGTAGCCGCACGTGCATCAACAAAGTAGTGCCAAGCGTGCGCCTGTGTCATAAGTAAAGGGCCGGCTGGCTTGACCGTTAAGGGTGCTGTAACCCCCGAAAGTACACTCCAGTCCAAACCGAAAAAAAAATTATTTTCTGTGTTTGTGAATTGTGTGCGCAGTAGCCGCACGTGCATCAACAAAGTAGTGCCAAGCGTGCGCCTGTGTCATAAGTAAAGGGCCGGCTGGCTTGACCGTTAAAGGGTGCTGTAACCCCCAAAGTACACTCCAGTCCAAACCAAAAAAAAAATAATTTTCTGTGTTTGTGAATTGTGTGCGCAGTAGCCGCACGTGCATCAACAAAGTAGTGCCAAGCGTGCGCCTGTGTCATAAGTAAAGGGTCGGCTGGCTTGACCGTTAAAGGGTGCTGTAACCCCCGAAAGTAAACTCCAGTCCAAACCAAAAAAAAAATTATTTTCTGTGTTTGTGAATTGTGTGCGCAGTAGCCGCACGTGCATCAACAAAGTAGTGCCAAGCGTGCGCCTGTGTCATAAGTAAAGGGCCGGCTGGCTTGACCGTTAAAGGGTGCTGTAACCCCCGAAAGTACACTCCAGTCCAAACCAAAAAAAAATGTATTTTCTGTGTTTGTGAATTGTGTGCGCAGTAGCCGCACGTGCATCAACAAAGTAGTGCCAAGCGTGCGCCTGTGTCATAAGTAAAGGGCCGGCTGGCTTGACCGTTAAAGGGTTCTGTAACCCCCAAAGTACACTCCAAAACAAAAAAATATATATTTTCTGTGTTTGTGACTTGTGTGCACTGTGGCTGCACGTGCATCAACAAAGGAGCAGTGCCAAGCGTGCGCCTGTGTCCCATAAGTAAAGAGCCGGCTGGCTCATTTCTTAAAGGGTGGTGTAACCCACAAAGTGCACTACTCTCCAGCAAAAATAAAAAAATATTTTCTGTGTTTGTGTGCGCTTTAGCCGCACGTATATATCAATATAACATAAATGGAGGACCAAACTTTCTCCGATAAAAATAAAATAGGGAAAGATCAAGAACCACTTCCTCCTAGTGCTGTTGCTGCTGCTGGGAGTTGTTCATCATCCCAGAGAGGAAGTAGGAACATCACTACTTTTACTAAACAATTGACCCTCCAACAGTCCCTAGCGATGAGGATGAAGTACGACAGCAGTCATCCTGAAGCAAAACGTATAACTGAGGCCTTGACTGCTATGTTGGTGTTAGACGTGCGTCTGGTATCCGCCATTATTGCAGTGGGATTTAGACAATTGATGGAGGTAGTGTGTCCTCGGTTCCAAATCCCGTCTAGATTCCACCTGCATCCTCAAAGCAGCAGCGACAAGCGTGCGTCTGTCTGTTAAAGGGTGGTGACACCCTCAAAGTGTGCTACACAAACAATTAAAATATTGTTCTTTTTTTTTCTGTCTTTGTGAATTGTGTGGGCTGTAGCCGCACTTGCATCCTCAAAGCAGCAGCGACAAGCGTGCGTCTGTCTGTTAAAGGGTGTTGCAACTCTCAAAGTGCTCCAAAAAATAAAATTTTTTTTTTAATGTGTTTGTGACTTGTGTGCGATGTAGCCGCACTTGCATCCTCAAAGCAGCAGCGACAAGCGTGCGTCTGTCTGTTAAAGGGTGGTGACACCCTCAAAGTGTGCTACACAAACAATAAAAATATTCTTCTTCTTTTTTCTGTCTTTGTGAATTGTGTGGGTTGTAGCCGCACCTGCATACTTAAAGCAGCAGCGAAAAGCGTGCGTCTGTCTGTTAAAGGGTGGTGACACCCTCAAAGTGTGCTACACAAACAATTAAAATATTGTTCTTTTTTTTTCTGTCTTTGTGAAATGTGTGGGCTGTAGCCGCACCTGCATCCTTAAAGCAGCAGCGACAAGCGTGCGTCTGTCTGTTAAAGGGTGGTGACACCCTGAAAGTGTGGTACACAAACAATAAAAATTTTCTTCTTCTTTTTTCTGTCTTTGTGAATTGTGTGGGCTGTAGCCGCTCTTGCATCCTCAAAGCAGCAGCGACAAGCGTGCGTCTGTCTGTTAAAGGGTGGTGTAACTCTCAAAGTGCTCCATAAAATAAAAAACTATTTTTTTAATGTGTTTGTGACTTGTGTGCGATGTAGCCGCACTTGCATCCTCAAAGCAGCAGCTACAAGCGTGCGTCTGTCTGTTAAAGGGTGGTGACACCCTCAAAGTGTGCTACACAAACAATAAAAATATTCTTCTTTTTTCTGTCTTTGTGAATTGTGTGGGCTGTAGCCGCACTTGCATCCTTAAAGCAGCAGCGACAAGCGTGCGTCTGTCTGTTAAAGGGTGGTGACACCCTCAAAGTGTGCTACACAAACAATAAAAATATTCTTCTTCTTTTTTCTGTCTTTGTGAATTGTGTGGGCTGTAGCCGCACTTGCATCCTCAAAGCAGCAGCGACAAGCGTGCGTCTGTCTGTTAAAGGGTGGTGTAACCCTCAAAGTGCGCTCCACAAACAATAAAAATATTCTTTTTTTTTTCTGTCTTTGTGAATTGTGTGGGCTGTAGCCGCACTTGCATCCTCAAAGCAGCAGCGACAAGCGTGCGTCTGTCTGTTAAAGGATTACATCGGTGACAGCATCCAAGTAGGCATGTCAGACAGTCCGTACCTGTACTGGCAGGAAAAAGAAGCAATTTGGAGGTCCCTGTACAAACTGGCTCTATTTTACCTGAGTTGCCCCCCCCTCCAGTGTGTACTCCGAAAGAGTGTTTAGTGCAGCTGGGAACATTGTCAGCGAAAGGCGTAGGAGGTTGCTTCCACAAAATGTGGAGAAGATGATGTTCATAAAATGAACTATCAACTCTTCCAGGGAGACCAGCCTCCAGAACGTACAGAGGGACCTGTGGTTCCAGCAGGGACGAATTAATACTCTGTGAGGATGAGGATGTACGACTGTGGCTGAAATGATTGGTTCGTTTGGGCCCCCACAAAACAAGCTGACAATTAATCTGTCCCTGCACAATCTGGCTCTACGGAGGCAAGATGTCGTCCTCATCCTCCTCATCCACCGATTCCTCACCCTCTTCAGTGTTGTGTACATCCTCATCCTCACAGAGTATTAATTCGTCCCCGCTGGAATCCACAATCACAGGTCCCTCTGTACGTTCTGGAGGCTGGTCTCCCTGGAAGAGTTGATAATTCATTTTATGAACATCATCTTCTCCACATTTTGTGGAAGCAACCTCCTACGCCTTTCGCTGACAAGGTTCCCAGCTGCACTAAACACTCTTTCGGAGTACACACTGGAGGGGGGGCAACTCAGGTAAAATAGAGCCAGTTTGTACAGGGACCTCCAAATTGCTTCTTTTTCCTGCCAGTACAGGTACGGACTGTCTGACATGCCTACTTGGATGCTGTCACCGATGTAATCCTTTAACAGACAGACGCACGCTTGTCGCTGCTGCTTTGAGGATGCAAGTGCGGCTACAGCCCACACAATTCACAAAGACAGAAAAAAAAAGAAGAATATTTTTATTGTTTGTGGAGTGCACTTTGAGGGTTACACCACCCTTTAACAGACAGACGCACGCTTGTCGCTGCTGCTTTGAGGATGCAAGTGCGGCTACAGCCCACACAATTCACAAAGACAGAAAAAAGAAGAAGAATATTTTTATTGTTTGTGTAGCACACTTTGAGGGTGTCACCACCCTTTAACAGACAGACGCACGCTTGTCGCTGCTGCTTTGAGGATGCAAGTGCAGCTACAGCCCACACAATTCGCAAAGACAGAAAAAAGAAGAAGAATATTTTTATTGTTTGTGTAGCACACTTTGAGGGTGTCACCACCCTTTAACAGACAGACGCACGCTTGTCGCTGCTGCTTTGAGGATGCAGGTGGAATCTAGACGGGATTTGGAACCGGGGACACACTACCTCCATCAATTGTCTAAATCCCACTGCACTAATGGCGGATACCGGACGCACGTCTAACACCAACATAGCAGTCAAGGCCTCAGTTATACGTTTTGCTTCAGGATGACTCCTGTCGTACTTCATCCTCATCGCTAGGGACTGTTGGAGGGTCAATTGTTTAGTAAAAGTAGTGATGTTCCTACTTCCTCTCTGGGATGATGAACAACTCCCAGCAGCAGCAACAGCACTAGGAGTAAGTGGTTCTTGATCTTTCCCTATTTTATTTTTATCGGAGAAAGTTTGGTCCTCCAATTATGTTATATTGATATATACGTGCGGCTAAAGCGCACACAAACACAGAAAATATTTTTTTATTTTTGCTGGAGAGTAGTGCACTTTGTGGGTTACACCACCCTTTAAGAAATGAGCCAGCCGGCTCTTTACTTATGGGACACAGGCGCACGCTTGGCGCTGCTCCTTTGTTGATGCACGTGCAGCCACAGTGCACACAAGTCACAAACACAGAAAATTATTTTTTTTTTGGTTTGGACTGGAGTGTACTTTGGAGGTTACAGCACCCTTTAATGGTCAAGCCAGCCGGCCCTTTACTTATGACACAGGCGCACGCGTGGCACTACTTTGTTGATGCACGTGCGGCTACTGCGCACACAATTCACAAACACAGAAAATAATTTTTTTTTTGGTTTGGACTGGAGTGTACTTTGGGGGTTACAGCACCCTTTAACGGTCAAGCCAGCCGGCCCATTACTTATGACACAGGCGCACGCTTGGCACTACTTTGTTGATGCACGTATGGCTACTGCGCACACAATTCACAAACACAGAAAATATATATTTTTTTGGTTTGGACTGGAGTGTACTTTGGGGGTTACAGCACCCTTTAACCGTCAAGCCAGCCGGCCCTTTACTTATGACACAGGCGCATGCTTGGCACTACTTTGTTGATGCACGTGCGGCTACTGCGCACACAATTCACAAACACAGAAAATATATATTTTTTTGGTTTGGACTGGAGTGTACTTTGGGGGTTACAGCACCCTTTAATGGTCAAGCCAGCCGGCCCTTTACTTATGACACAGGCGCACGCTTGGCACTACTTTGTTGATGCACGTGCGGCTACTGCGCACACAATTCACAAACACAGAAAATAATTTTTTTTTTGGTTTGGACTGGAGTGTACTTTGGGGGTTACAGCACCCTTTAACGGTCAAGCCAGCCGGCCCTTTACTTATGACACAGGCGCACGCTTGGCACTACTTTGTTGATGCACGTATGGCTACTGCGCACACAATTCACAAACACAGAAAATAATTTTTTTTTTGGTTTGGACTGGAGTGTACTTTGGGGGTTACAGCACCCTTTAACGGTCAAGCCAGCCGGCCCTTTACTAATGAAACAGGCGCACGCTTGGCACTACTTTGTTGATGCACGTGCGGCTACTGCGCACACAATTCACAAACACAGAAAATAATTTTTTTTTTGGTTTGGACTGGAGTGTACTTTGGGGGTTACAGCACCCTTTAACGGTAAAGCCAGCCAGCCCTTTACTTATGACACAGGCGCACGCTTGGCACTACTTTGTTAATGCACGTGCGGCTACTGCGCACACAATTCGCAAACACACAAAAAATATAAATTTTTTAGCACTTGGGGGGAGCACCCCTGATGGACAGAGCACCCCCTGGACAACACTACAGCACCCCTTTAGGACTGGGACACTGCACAGGACTTTGGAGTGGACACAGCCCCTATGGAGAACTGACTGCACAACACAGTCCAGCCAGCCCCTATGGACTTTGAAGTAGTGGACACAGCCCCTATTAACAACAGCAGCACAGCACAACACAGCCAGCCCCTATGGACTTTGAAGTAGTGGACAACAGCAGCACAGCACAGCACAACACTACTCTGCACTACACTACACTACACAGCCCAGCCAGCCCTAACTCCCACCCTCCCTCTTCACTGTTCACAGCCGAGTGAGAAAATGGCGCCGACGCGGGTACCTTATATAGGATCCCAAACCCGCGAGACCTGGAAGGCGGGATGATGATGTTTTGCCTCGATTTCAGATCCGAGTCAGGCGGGAAAAGTCAAGCCTGACTCGGATCGGACTCGGATCGGGGGGGCTCGGGGGGGTTCGGATTTCAGAAATCCGAACCCGCTCACCCCTAATATATATATACACACACACATACTGCACATACATATATATATACACATACTGTACATACATATATATATATATATATACATACACATACTGTACATACATATATATATATACACACACGTGCTGCACATACATATATATATGTACACACACACATACTGTACATACATATATATATATACACACATGCTGTACATATATATATATATTATATACATACACACACAGTATACACATACAGTGTATATATATATATATATATATATACATACATACACACAGTGTGTCTATATATATATAGATAGATATATATATATAGATATATAGTTATTTATATATATATTATGCATGCACACAACCAACAAACTTGACCTTGATTGCGGAGACAGCTCACAGCCACACCACGGAAGACCGCCGAGGAGCAGAGTAAACATGGTGCCTTTAAAGCTGAGTGAGACGTCAGGGTCTGCTCGCTCAGCCGACAGCCTCTCTCCTACAAGCCGCGGCCACTGCTCTGGCCTGTGCAGTCAAAGTCTCGCGAGATGACGTGAAATCTCGAGAGACTGTACAACACTGAAGCTCCTCAGGAACAGCTTAGCAGCGGCCGAGGAGAAAGGGTACGGAGAGCGCAGACAGCCCTGTGCTCTGTTTTTTTTTTTTGCTGGATGTGGAGGCCCTCTATGTGTGGGGGCCGCAGGACGACCGCCCCTGTCGCCCATCCTATAATCCGGCCCTGGATGAGATTACTGTGTGTGAGGTGTTATATGGGAATAGATGAGATTACTGTGTGTGATGTGTTATATGGGGATCAGGGTTGCCTACCTTTAACATTCTCTTCACGGGAGAAGCCCGGGTAAGAGATGCAGCAGGGGGCCGACGGGGGCGGGGCTTGACGATTCGTGTAATTAAGCCCCACCCCCTCGCGGTAAAATTGCCGCGATTGGGCACAATTTACATAGGGGGCGGGGCCAAATGCTGTTATTCATGCAGAATCACAGCTTAAGCCCCGCCCCCTTCACGGAGACCCGCGTTTACCGCGGGTATTCTCCTAATTCTGCCCACTTCACTAGGAAGTGGGCAGAATGCGGGAGAAATGCCTACCCTTCCGTGGGTGCGGGGGGTTACCCGAAAAATCGGGAGCCTCCCGCGAAAACCGGGAGGGTAGGCATGTATGATGGGGATGGATGAGATTACTGTATGTGAGGTGTTATATGGGGATGGATGAGATTACTGTGTGTGAGGTGTTATATGGGGATGGATGAGATTACTGTGTGTGAGGTGTTATATGGGGATGGATGAGATTACTGTGTGTGAGGTGTTATATAGGGATGGATGAGATTACTGTGTGTGAGTTGTTATATGGGGATGGATGAGATTACTGTGTGTGAGGTGTTATATGGGGATGGATGAGATTACTGTGTGTGAGGTGTTATATGGGGATGGAAGAGATTACTGTGTGTGAGGTGTTATATGGGGATGGATGAGATTACTGTGTGTGAGGTGTTATATGGGGATGGATGAGATTACTGTGTGTGAGGAGTTATATGAGGATGGATGAGATTACTGTGTGTGAGGTGTTATATGAGGTTGGATGAGATTACTGTGTGTGAGGTGTTATATGGGGATGGATGAGATTACTGTTTGATGTGTTATATGGGGATGGATGAGATTACTGTGTGTGAGGTGTTATATGTGGATGGATGAGATTACTGTGTGTGTGGTGTTATATGGGGATGGATGAGATTACTGTGTGTGTGGTGTTATATGGGGATGTATGAGATTACTGTGTGATGTGTTATATAGGGATGGATGAGATTACTGTGTGTGAAGTGTTATATGGGGATGGATGAGATTACTGTGTGTGAGGTGTTATATGGGGATCGATGAGATTACTGTGTGTGAGGTGTTATATGTGGATGGATGAGATTACAATGTGTGAGGTGTTATGTGGAGATGGATGAGATTACTGTGTGTGAGGTGTTATATGGGGACGGATGAGATTACTGTGTGTGGTGTTATATGGGGATGGATGAGATTACTGTGTGTGATGTGTTATATGGGGATGGATGAGATTACTATGCGTGAGGTGTTATAAGGGGACGGATGAAATTACTGTGTGTGAGGTGTTATGTGGGGATGGATGAGATTACTGTGTGTGAGGTGTTATATGGGGATGGATGAGATTACTGTGTGATGTGTTATATGGGGATGAATGAGATTACTGTATGTGAGGTGTTATATGGGGATGGATGAGATTACTGTGTGTGAGGTATTATGTGGGGATGGATGAGATTACTGTGTGTGAGGTGTTATGTGGGGATGGATGAGATTACTGTGTGTGAGGTGTTATGTGGGGATGGATGAGATTACTGTGTGATGTGTTATATGGGGATGAATGAGATTACTGTATGTGAGGTGTTATATGGGGATGGATGAGATTACTGTGTGTGAGGTGTTATGTGGGGATGGATGAAATTACTGTGTGTGAGGTGTTATGTGGGGATGGATGAGATTACTGTGTGTGAGGTGTTATATGGGGATGGATGAGATTACTGTGTGATGTGTTATATGGGGATGGATGAGATTACTGTGTGATGTGTTATATGGGGATGAATGAGATTACTGTATGTGAGGTGTTATATGGGGGTGGGTGAGATTACTGTGTGTGTGGTGTTATATGGGGATGGATGAGATTACTGTGTGTGCGATGTAATGTGGGGATGGATGAGATTAATTTGTGTGTGATGTTATATGGGGATGGATGAGATTACTGTGTGTGAGGTGTTATATGGGGATGGATGAGATTACTGTGTGTGATGTGTTATATGGGGATGGATGAGATTACAAGGGGTACTGTGCTGTAATCAGGGGTGCCGAGAGGGGGGGTGCGCGGGTAAAAATTACCCGGGCTAGCAGGAGGGGCCCGGCGCGGGCTCGGTACCACTCCCCCCCTCTTTCATCACAGCAGCCAAGCACACGCTGCTGTGTGCTGGGCTGCACTGGGAGACTGCTCGCGGCTGCTGTAAAGCAGCCACAGCAGTCTCCTATGCCGGTGGGGGGAGTGATCAAGCTGATCGCGCCCCCCACTGGTTATGCGCCAGGCTGAGGGGGCTCAGAGCACCCCCCTCGCTGCGGTGCTATAAAACTTTTTTGTTTATTTTCTTCTCGAAGGGGGGCATCACGCCTCCAGTGATTAGGCCAGACCCCCTTTACCCGGGCCCGCCGCGGCTCTCGGCGGGCCTGGCTATAATCTGTGCTGGGTAATGGGTGCTGGGAGAGGGGTACTGTACTGGGTGAGGGGTGATGAGTGCTGTGCTATAATGTGTGCTGGACGAGAGGTGCTGTACTATAATCTGTGCTGTGAGGGGTGCTGTACTGGGAGAGGGGTAGTGTACAGGGTGAGGGGTGATGGGTGCTGTGCTATAATGTGTGCTGGATGAGAGGTGCTGTACTATAATATATATTGAGGGGTACTGTACTTGGTGAGGGGTTATGGGTGCTGTACTGTAATCTCTGTTATCAGTGGTGCTGTAATCTGTGCTGGGGGACAGGTGCTGGGAGAGGGGTACTGTACTAGGTGAGGGGTGATGAGAGCTGTGCTATTATGTGTGCTGTACTGGGAGATGGGTACTTTACTGGGTAAGGGGTGATGCGTGCTGTACTGTAATCTGTGCTATTATGGGTGCTGTGCTGTAATCTGTGCTGGGTGATGGGTGCTGGGAGAGAGGAAGTGTACTGGATGAGAGGTGATGGGTGCTGTGCTGTAATCTGTGCTGGGTGATGGGTGCTGGGAGAGAGGAAGTGTACTGGGTGATGGGTGCTGTGCTGTAATCTGTGCTGGGTGAGGGGTACTGTACAATAATCTGTGCTAGGTGAGGGGTGCTGTACAATAATCTGTGCTGGGTGAGAGGTGATGGGTGCTGTGCTGTAATCTGTGCTGGGCGAGAGGTGCTGTACAATAATCTGTGCTGTGAGGGGTACTGTACTGGGTGAGGGGTGATGGGTGCTGTGCTATGAGTGGTGCTATGCTGTAATCTGTGCTGGATGACAGGTGCTCGGAGAGGGGTACTGTACTGGGTGAGGGATGAATGGTGCTGTGCTATAATGTGTGCTGAGTGAGAGGTGTTGTACTATAATCTGTGCTGCGAGGGGTGCTGTACTGGGAGAGGGGTACTGTACTGGGTGAGGGGTGATGGGTGCTATGCTATAATGTGTGCTGGATGAGAGGTGCTGTACTATAATCTGTGCTGTGAGGGGTGCTGTCCTGGGAGAGGGGTAGTGTACAGGGTGAGGGGTGATGGGTGCTGTGCTATAATGTGTGCTGGATGAGAGGTGCTATACTATAATCTGTGCTGTGAGGGGTACTGTACTGGGTGAGGGGTTGTGGGTGCTGTACTGTAATCTCTGTTATCAGTGGTGCTGTGCTGTAATCTGTGCTGGGTGACAGGTGCTGGGAGAGGGGTACTGTACTAGGTGATCGGTGATGAGTGCTGTGCTATAATGTGTGCTGTACTGGGAGAGGGGTACTTTACTGGGTGAGGGGTGATGGGTGCTGTACTGTAATCTGTGCTATCATGGGTGCTGTGCTGTAATCTATGCTGGGTGATGGGTGCTGGGAGAGAGGAAGTGTACTGGGTGAGAGGTGATGGGTGCTGTGCTGTAATCTGTGCTGGGAGAGAGGAAGTGTACTGGGTGAGAGGTGATGGGTGCTGTGCTGTAATCTGTGCTGGGCGATAGGTGCTGTACAATAATCTGTGCTGGGTGAGAGGTGATGGGTGCTGTGCTGTAATCTGTGCTGGGCGATAGGTGCTGTACAATAATCTGTGCTGTGAGGGGTACTGTACTGGATGAGGGGTGATGGGTGCTGTGCTATGAGGGGTGCTATGCTGTAATCTGTGATGGGTGACAGGTGCTGGGAGAGGGGTACTGTACTGGGTGAGGGGTGATGAGCGCTGTGCTATAATGTGTGCTGAGTGAGAGGTGTTGTACTATAATCTGTGCTGTGAGGGGTGCTGTACTGGGAGAGGGGTACTGTACTGGGTGAGGGGTGATGAGTGCTGTGCTATAATGTGTGCTGGATGAGAGGTGTACTATAATCTGTGCTGTGAGGGGTGCTGTACTGGGAGAGGGGTAGTGTACTGGGTGAGGGGTGATGAGTGCTGTGCTATAATGTGTGCTGGATGAGAGGTGCTGTACTATAATCTGTGCTGTGAGGGGTGCTGTACTGGGAGATGGGTAGTGTACAGGGTGAGGGGTGATGGGTGCTGTGCTATAATGTGTGCTGGATGAGAGGTGTTGTGCTATAATCTGTGCTATGAGGGGTGCTGTACTGAGAGAGTGGTACTGTACTGGGTGAGGGGTGAAGGGTGCTGTACTATAATCTGTGCTGGATGACAGGTGCTGGGAGAGGGGTACTGTACTAGGTGAGGGGTGATGAGTGCTGTGCTATAATGTGTGCTGGATGAGAGGTGCTGTACTATAATCTGTGCTGTGAGGGGTGCTGTACTGGGAGAGGGGTAGTGTACAGGCTGAGGGGTGATGGGTGCTGTGCTATAATGTGTGCTGGATGAGAGGTGCTGTACTATAATCTGTGCTGTGAGGGGTACTGTACTGGGTGAGGGGTTGTGGGTGCTGTAATCTCTGTTATCAGTGGTGCTGTAATCTGTGCTGGGTGACAGGTGCTGGGAGAGGGGTACTGTACTAGGTGAGGGGTGATGAGTGCTGTGCTATAATGTGTGCTGTACTGGGAGAGGGGTACTTTACTGGGTGAGGGGTGATGGGTGCTGTACTGTAATCTGTGCTATCATGGGTGCTGTGCTGTAATCTGTGCTGGGTGATGGGTGCTGGGAGAGAGGAAGTGTACTGGGTGAGAGGTGATGGGTGCTGTGCTGTAATCTGTGCTGGGAGAGAGGAAGTGTACTGGGTGAGAGGTGATGGGTGCTGTGCTGTAATCTGTGCTGGGCGATAGGTGCTGTACAATAATCTGTGCTGTGAGGGGTACTGTACTGGATGAGGGGTGATGGGTGCTGTGCTATGAGGGGTGCTATGCTGTAATCTGTGCTGGGTGACAGGTGCTGGGAGAGGGGTACTGTACTGGGTGAGGGGTGATGAGCGCTGTGCTATAATGTGTGTTGAGTGAGAGGTGTTGTACTATAATCTGTGCTGTGAGGGGTGCTATACTGGGAGAGGGGTACTGTACTGGGTGAGGGGTGATGAGTGCTGTGCTATAATGTGTGCTGGATGAGAGGTGTACTATAATCTGTGCTGTGAGGGGTGCTGTACTGGGAGAGGGGTAGTGTACTGGGTGAGGGATGATGAGCTGTGCTATAATGTGTGCTGGATGAGAGGTGCTGTACTATAATCTGTGCTGTGAGGGGTGCTGTACTGGGAGATGGGTAGGGTACAGGGTGAGGGGTGATGGGTGATGTGCTATAATGTGTGCTGGATGAGAGGTGCTGTACTATAATCTGTGCTGTGAGGGGTGCTGTACTGGGAGAGGGGTACTGTACTGGGTGTGGGGTGAAGGGTGCTGTACTATAATCTGTGCTGTGTGACAGGTGCTGGGAGAGGAGTACTGTACTAGCTGAGGGGTGAATGGTGCTGTGCTATAATGTGTGCTGGATGAGAGGTGTACTATAATCTGTGCTGTGAGGGGTGCTGTACTGGGAGAGGGGTACTGTACTTGGTGAGGGATGAATGGTGCTGTGCTGTAATCTGTGCTGGGTGACAGGTGCTGGGAGAGGGGTACTGTACTGGGTGAGGGGTGATGAGTGCTTTGCTATAATGTGTGCTGGATGAGAGGTGTTGTACTACAATCTGTGCTGTGAGGGGTGCTGTACTGGGAGAGGGGTAGTGTACAGGGTGAGGGGTGAATGGTGCTGTGCTATAATGTGTGCTGGATGAGAGGTGTACTATAATCTGTGCTGTGAGGGGTGCTGTACTGGGAGAGGGGTACTGTACTTGGTGAGGGATGAATCTGTGCTGGGTGAGAGGCGATAGGTGCTGTACAATAATCTGTGCTGGGTGAGAGGTGATGGGTGCTGTGCTGTAATCTGTGCTGGGCGATAGGTGCTGTACAATAATCTGTGCTGTGAGGGGTACTGTACTGGATGAGGGGTGATGGGTGCTGTGCTATGAGGGGTGCTGTGCTGTAATCTGTGCTGGGTGACAGGTGCTGGGAGAGGGGTACTGTACTGGGTGAGGGGTGATGAGTGCTGTGCTATAATGTGTGCTGGATGAGAGGTGCTGTACTATAATCTGTGCTGTGAGGGGTGCTGTACTGGGAGAGGGGTACTGTCCTGGGTGAGGGGTGATGAGTGCTGTGCTATAATGTGTGCTGGATGAGAGGTGTACTATAATCTGTGCTGTGAGGGGTGCTGTACTGGGAGAGGGGTAGTGTACAGGGTGAGGGGTGAATGGTGCTGTACTGTAATCTGTGCTGTGAGAGGTACTGTGCTGGTCTTGGGATGTTGTGCTGTAATCTGTGTTGTCGGGGGTACTGTGCTGGGTGACAGGTGCTGTAATGGGTGAAAGGTGCTGACAATGATACAAGAGGAGTGCTATGAGGGGAGAATTTGCCCTGTAGAATGCCTTCTGAGGTGGGGGAATAATGAACTTTCACCTAAAACCTGTCCCTTTTCTCTTTAGTTACAGCAGTGTGCTGAGATGGGTGCTGTGAGGGGAGAACATGGGATTTTCTGCTGGGGGCACCAGACAAAATCTTGCCTAGGACACCAAATTGGTTAGGGCCAGTTCTGATTACACAATCGCAATAGCGATCTATACAGAATCAGGCTCTCAGTTCAAACAAAGGGGTCTATGTACTAAGCAGTGATAAGAGAGAGTGAAAAATGCTAAGAAAGTGATAAGGTGCCAGCCAATCAGCTCCCAACTGTCATCTCACAGGATGTGTTTGAAAAATGACAGTTGGGAGCTAATTGGCTGGCGCCTTATCACTTCTAGGGGTGTGCACCGGCCACTTTTCGTGTTTTGTGTTTTGGTTTTGGATCTGGATCTTTCTTCGTGTTTTGGATCTGGATTGGTTTTGCCAAAACCACCCTTCCGTGTTTTGGGTTCTGGGTTTTGTGTTTTGGATCTGTATTTTTTTTAAAAAAAGCATAAAAACAGCTAAAATCACAGAATTTGTTGGTTTCTCTGCTCCTATGCTATTATTAACCTCAATAACCTTAATTGCCACTCATTTCCAGTCTATTCTGAACACCTCACACCTCACAATAGTGTTTTCATGTCCAAAAGGTTGCACCGAGGTAGCTGGATGACTATGCTAAGCGATACGAGTGGGCGGCACAAACACGTGACCCATCTAGGAGTGACACTGCAGTGGCAGACAGGATGGCAGTTAGAAAAACTAGGCCCCAAACTGTACATAATGCAAAGAAAAAAAAGAAGTGCAAGATGGAATTGTCCTTGGGCCCTCCCACCCACCCTTATGTTGTATAAACAGGACATGCACACTTTAACAAATCAATCATTTCAGCGCCAGGGTCTGCCACACAACTGTGGCTGAAATGATTGGTTCGTTTGGGCCCCCACAAAACAAGCTGGCAATTAATGTGTCCCTGCACAAACTGGCTCTACGGAGGCAAGATGTCATCCTCATCCTCCTCATCCACCGATTCCTCACCCTCTTCAGTGTGTACATCCTCATCCTCACAAAGTATTAACTCGTCCCCACTTGAATCCACCACCACAGGTCCCTCTGTACCTTCTGGAGGCTGGTCTCCCTGGAAGAGCTGATAATTCATTTTGATGAACATCATCTTCTCCACATTCTGTGGAAGCAACCTCCTACGCCTTTCGCTGACAAGGTTCCCGGCTGCACTAAACACTCTTTCGGAGTACACACTGGAGGGGGGGCAACTCAGGTAAAATAGAGCCAGCTTGTACAGGGGCCTCCAAATTGCCTCTTTTTCCTGCCAGTACAGGTATGGACTGTCTGACATGCCTACTTGGATGCTGTCACCGATGTAATCCTCCACCATTCTGTCAATGGTGACAGTATCATATGCAGTGACAGTAGACATGTCAGAAATTGTTGCCAGGTCCTTCAGTCCGGACCAGATGTCCAAACTTGGTCCTGCCTGCCCTGCATCACCGCCAGCGGGTTGCTTAGGATATCTAAGTTTTTTCCTGGCAGCCCCAGTTGCGGGAGAAAATGAAGAAGGAGCCGTTGACGTGTCACGTTCCGCTTCAGCTGACAGTGTGTTCACCAGCAGGTCTTTGCACCTCTGCAGGCTTGTGTCGGCCGGAAAGAGAGACACCACATAGGCTTTAAACCTAGGATCAAGCACGGTGGCCAAAATGTAGTGGTCTGATTTCAACAGATTGACCACCCTGGAATCCTGGCAAAGCGAATGAAGGGCTTCATCCACAAGTCCCACATGCCGAGCGGAATCGCTCCGTCTTAGCTCCTCCTTCACTTTCTCCAGCTGCTTCTGCAAAAGCCTGATGAGGGGAATGACCTGACTCAAGCTGGCTGTGTCTGAACTGACTTCACGTGTGGCAAGTTCG
Organism: Taudactylus pleione; assembly: GCA_031769625.1. Lineage (NCBI taxonomy): Eukaryota > Metazoa > Chordata > Amphibia > Anura > Myobatrachidae > Taudactylus > Taudactylus pleione. The sequence goes on from JAUIMM010000638.1 coordinate 1,057,981, forward strand.
AAGGGCTGGAGAACCTTGCACAACACGGAAATCATTCTCCACTGCGCTTGAGTCAGGTGCATACCCCCTCCTTTGCCTATGTCATAGGTGGATGTATAGGCTTGTATGGCCTTTTGCTGCTCCTCCATCCTCTGAAGCATATAGAGGGTTGAGTTCCACCGCGTCACAACCTCTTGCTTCAGGTGATGGCGGGGCAGGTTCAAGAGTGTTTGCTGGCGCTCCAGTCTTCGGCACGCAGTCGCTGAATGGCGAAAGTGGGCAGAAATTTTTCGGGCCACTCAAAGCGTCTCCTGCACGCCCCTGTCGCTTTTCAGAAAATTCTGCACCACCAAGTTTATTGTGTGAGCAAAACATGGGACGTGCTGGAATTTGCCCAGATGTAATGCCCGCACAATATTGGTGGCGTTGTCAGATATCACAAATCCCCAGGAGAGTCTAAGTGGGGTAAGCCACTGGGCGATGATTTCCCTCAGTTTCTCTAAGAGGTTGTCGGCGGTGTGCCTCTTACTGAAACCGGTGATACACAGCGTAGCCTGCCTTGTAACGAGCTGGCGTTTCTGAGATGCTGCTACTGGTGACGCTGCTGCTGTTGCTGCGTAAGGTGATACATCTACCCAGTGGGCTGTCACAGTCATATAGTCCTTAGTCTGCCCTGTTCCACTTGTCCACATGTCCGTGGTTAAGTGGACATTGTGTACAACGGCATTTTTCAGGACACTGAGGACACTTTTTCTGACGTTTCTGTACAGTCTCGGTATCGCCTGCCTAGTGAAGTGGAATCTAGACGGGATTTGGAACCGGGGACACACTACCTCCATCAATTGTCTAAATCCCACTGCACTAATGGCGGATACCGGACGCACGTCTAACACCAACATAGCAGTCAAGGCCTCAGTTATACGTTTTGCTTCAGGATGACTGCTGTCGTACTTCATCCTCCTCGCTAAGGACTGTTGGAGGGTCAATTGTTTAGTAAAAGTAGTGGTGTTCCTACTTCCTCTCTGGGATGATGAACGACTCCCAGCAGCAGCAACAGCAGCAGCGGTAGCAGTAGGCGTAGCAATGCAGGATCCTCCAGAGGAATCCCGGATAGGAGAGTCAGTCATGCCAGTGACATGGCCTGCAGGACTACTTCCGATCCTGACTAAGGAGGAAATTGACGAGGAGGGAGTTGACGGTGTGGTTTGCAGGGGCTTGGATACAACAGGACAACGGGATTTAGGTGTCCCTGGACTGCTTACGGTCTTAGCCAAAGTTTCTGAACTTGACAGTAACTTTTTATGAACGCGCTGCAGGTGCCGTATAAGGGAGGATGTTCCTAGGTGGTTGACGTCCCTACCCCTACTTATTTCACCTTTACATATGGTACATATGGCAAGACAGTTGTTGTCCGGATTTGGATAGAAATATTGCCAGACCAAAGAGGTGGAATGTTTGGTCTTCTGCCCAGGCATGACCGTGATGGGCTTTTTCATCCCACGGACAACAACTGTCTCCCCCGGAGCCTGATTTAAACAAACCACATCACCATCAGAATCCTCCTCGCCAACTTCCTCCTCAGCGCCAGCTACACCAGTATCCTCATCCTGTTGTACTTCAACAGTGACATCTTCAATTTGCATATCAGCAAGTGGACTGTCGGTGCTCCTTTCAGCACTTGCAGGGGGTGTGCAAATGGTGGAAAGAGCCACCTCTTCCCGTCCAGTGCTGGGAAGGTCAGGCATCGCAACCACCACCACACTTGGACTCTCCTTGGGGATTTGTGATATCTTCTTAGAAAGCACAGTTCTTCGCTGTGCTTTTGCCAGCTTAACTCTTTTGATTTTTTTAGTGGGAGGAGGGCTTCCATCGTCATGTGAAGCTGAACCACTAGTCATGAACATACTAGGGATCGACCTTAGCCGTTCCTTGCCACTCCGTGTCGTAAATGGCATATTGGCAAGTTTACGTTTCTCTTCAGCTGATTTAAATGTCTTTTTCAAGGTCATTTTCCTGAAGTTTGCCATTTGGGATTGTATGTGCCCTCTACTATGACATTGGGCATCGGCCTTGGCAGACGACGTTGATGGCATGTTATCGTCTATGTCATGACTAGTGGCAGCAGCTTCAGCACTAGGAGGAAGTGGTTCTTGATCTTTCTCTATTTTATTTTTATCGGAGAAAGTTTGGTCCTCCATTTATGTTATATCGATTTGATATATACGTGCGGCTAAACACAGAAAATAATTTTTTTTTTGGTTTGCACTGGAGTGCACTTTGGGGGTTACAGCACCCTTTAACGATCAAGCCAGCCGGCCCTTTACTTATGACACAGGCGCACGCTTGGCACTACTTTGTTGATGCACGTGCGGCTACTGCGCACACAATTCACAAACACAGAAAATAATTTTTTTTTTGGTTTGGACTGGAGTGCACTTTCGGGGGTTACAGCACCCTTAACGGTCAAACCAGACGGCCCTTTACTTATGACACAGGCGCACGCTTGGCACTACTTTGTTGATGCACGTGCGGCTACTGCGCACACAATTCACAAGCACAGAAAATAATTTTTTTTTTGGTTTGGACTGGAGTGTACTTTCGGGGGTTACAGCACCCTTTAACGGTCAAGCCAGCCGGCCCTTTACTTATGACACAGGCGCACGCTTGGCACTACTTTGTTGATGCACGTGCGGCTACTGCGCACACAATTCACAAACACAGAAAATTATTTTTTTTTGGTTTGGACTGAAGTGTACTTTCGGGGGTTACAGCACCCTTTAACGGTCAAGCCAGCCGGCCCTTTACTTATGACACAGACGCACGCTTGGCACTACTTTGTTGATGCACGTGCGGCTACTGCGCACACAATTCACAAACACAGAAAATAATTTTTTTTTTGGTTTGGACTGGAGTGTACTTTGGGGGTTACAGCACCCTTTAACGGTCAAGCCAGCCGGCCCTTTACTTATGACACAGGCGCACGCTTGGCACTACTTTGTTGATGCACGTGCGGCTACTGCGCACACAATTCACAAACACAGAAAATAATTTTTTTTTTGGTTTGGACTGGAGTGTACTTTCGGGGGTTACAGCACCCTTAACGGTCAAGCCAGCCGGCCCTTTACTTATGACACAGGCGCACGCTTGGCACTACTTTGTTGATGCACGTGCGGCTACTGCGCACACAATTCACAAACACAGAAAATAATTTTTTTTTGGTTTGGACTGGAGTGTACTTTCGGGGGTTACAGCACCCTTTAACGGTCAAGCCAGCCGGCCCTTTACTTATGACACAGGCGCACGCTTGGCACTACTTTGTTGATGCACGTGCGGCTACTGCGCACACAATTCACAAACACAGAAAATAATTTTTTTTTGGTTTGGACTGGAGTGTACTTTCGGGGGTTACAGCACCCTTAACGGTCAAGCCAGCCGGCCCTTTACTTATGACACAGGCGCACGCTTGGCACTACTTTGTTGATGCACGTGCGGCTACTGCGCACACAATTCACAAACACAGAAAATAATTTTTTTTTTGGTTTGGACTGGAGTGTACTTTCGGGGGTTACAGCACCCTTAACGGTCAAGCCAGCCGGCCCTTTACTTATGACACAGGCGCACGCTTGGCACTACTTTGTTGATGCACGTGCGGCTACTGCGCACACAATTCACAAACACAGAAAATAATATTTTTTTTGGTTTGGACTGGAGTGTACTTTCGGGGGTTACAGCACCCTTAACGGTCAAGCCAGCCGGCCCTTTACTTATGACACAGGCGCACGCTTGGCACTACTTTGTTGATGCACGTGCGGCTACTGCGCACACAATTCACAAACACAGAAAATAATATTTTTTTTGGTTTGGACTGGAGTGTACTTTCGGGGGTTACAGCACCCTTAACGGTCAAGCCAGCCGGCCCTTTACTTATGACACAGGCGCACGCTTGGCACTACTTTGTTGATGCACGTGTGGCTACCGCGCACACAATTCACAAACACAGAAAATAATTTTTTTTTGGTTTGGACTGGAGTGTACTTTCGGGGGTTACAGCACCCTTTAACGGTCAAGCCAGCCGGCCCTTTACTTATGACACAGGCGCACGCTTGGCACTACTTTGTTGATGCACGTGCGGCTACTGCGCACACAATTCACAAACACAGAAAATATATTATTTTTTTAGCACTTGGGGGGAGCACCCCTGATGGACAGAGCACCCCCTGGACAACACTGCAGCACTCCTTTAGGACTGGGACACTGCACAGGACTTTGGAGTGGACACAGCCCCTATGGAGAACTGACTGCACAACACAGTCCAGCCAGCCCCTATGGACTTTGAAGTAGTGGACACAGCCCCTATTAACAACAGCAGCACAGCACAACACAGCCAGCCCCTATGGACTTTGAAGTAGTGGACAACAGCAGCACTACACTACACTACACAGCCCTAACTCCCACCCTCCCTCTTCACTGTCCACAGCCGAGTGAGAAAATGGCGCCGACGCGGGTACCTTATATAGGATCCAAAACCCGCGAGACTCGGAAGGCGGGATGATGACGTTTTGCCTCGATTTCAGATCCGAGTCAGGCGGGAAAAGTCGAGCCTGACTCGGATCAGACTCGGATCGGGGGGGCTCGGGGGGGTTCGGATTTCAGAAATCCGAACCCGCTCACCCCTAATCACTTCCTTATCACTTTTCACTCTGGGCCTGATTCAGAGCCGCTCGTAAGCGGCCGCTCGTTCGCTCCGAGCGATGTTCGCACAACTGTGCATGCGTATGGGTCGTAATGCGCTTGCGCCAACCAGTCAGTGCGATCGGAAATCAAGCGCTCGCCAAATAGCGAGTGCCTGCTAATTTGAGTGACAGGATGAGGCGTTTGTGGGTGGTAACAGGGGAAGGTGCTTGAAAATGGGGAGTGGAGATCCGAACGCAGGCGTGCCAAACGGTCAAAACGGGCGTTTTAAGGGTGTGCATAATTAACAAAGCAGCGTCATCGACCACGTCACTTGGTTGTCTCTTAGCCTGAACTGTTCGCATGATTGCGGTAGGATAAACCTACCACAAGCACTGCGAGCAGTTCAGACGCCTTTCGATGTACTCGATTAATCAAATATATAGCGGAGATGACATATGATGCGAGCGGCCAGGGGGCGTCTTTACAAAATAGCGAGCGCATGTTTCGTTCGCTCGCTCAGACATAGAGGCGTCAACAGACTGCAAAGAGCGAGCGCTCAATTTAAATAGCCGGCCACTTTTTCTAATCCGAGCGAGTTCAAATAGGGTGCGGTTCTGAATCGGGCCCTCTGTCTCTTATCACTGCTTAGTACATAGACCCCAAAGTGTCCTTCAGCCATAATGCATCTATGGTTGATTCTGAAGGGTATATTTACTAAAATGGGGGTTTTTAGAAGTGGAGATGTTGCCAATAGCAACTAATCAGATTCTTCTTAACATTTATCTAGCACCTTCTAGAAGATAATAGCTAGAATCTGATTGGTTGCTATAGACAACATCTCCACTTTTAAAAACCTGCACTTTAGTAATTATACCCCTGAGTGTAATATACTCAGCTTCGATAGTAAGCAAGACAACAGTAGGCTTTTTTTTCTGATAGACCAGCTGACGTCTGCGTCCGTTAAGGTTTACAGGTAACCAGTGTAGGAAAGCCTATAGTCCTCATATGATCCCCAATCTGCATCACAGAAAGCTTTTTTCCAAACCTCCAGTTTTTAGTCTCAGGATAGTTGCGTTCTGTAATGAATCAGGCCCATAATTAATTATGGAATGGGATTGAAATGCGGTTCAAATTAGAGATGAGCGGGTTCGGATCTCAGAGATCCGAACCCACCCGAATTTTGAGATCCGGTGCATTCGGTTCCCCCGCCGGCCCCGGATCTCAAACAGAGGCAAAAGCATAGAGACGAAATCTTGCAGCTCGCGAGCTTTCGTCTCTATGTATAAAGGACCACGCGGCGGCCGCCATTTCACTCCGGCTGTGGAGACTGAACAGGGAGGGTGGGTAGTGTAGAGCTGGGAGGTACTTACCTGTGCGTGCTGGTGCTGTGCTGTCTGCTGTGTCCTAGAATTGTGCACTGCTGATCCATCTGGTGCTGTCACTGCTGTGCTGTCTGCTGCGTCCATCTGGGCTGGTGCTGATCCATCTGGGCTGGTGCTGTCTGCTATGTCCATCTGGGCTGGTGCTGTTGCTGATCCATCTGGCCTGGTGCTGTGCTGTCTGCTATGTCCATCTGGGCTGGTGCTGTTGCTGATCCATCTGGCCTGGTGCTGTGCTGTCTGCTATGTCCATCTGGGCTGGTGCTGTTGCTGATCCATCTGGGCTGGTGCTGTGCTGTCTGCTGCGTCCATCTGGGCCCAATTTCTGGACCCGAAAAAAAAAATTATTATATATATTTTTTTTTTCCTGTGTGTGCGTGGTAGGCTTAGCCGCACAAGATACAGCAAGTCAGCAACGCAACTTAGTGCTGCCCGACTCCAGTCATCATCATGCTCTGGGCCCAAGTTCTGAACCTGAAATAAAATAAAACTTAGTGTATTTTTTTGTCAAATGTATTTCTGTGTGCAGATGACTGCATGTGTGTGAATTTTGTAACCGCACCTTGGCTACACTATTGGGGCTTGTGACACTGCTTCAAGACTGCAGAAAATATGGAGGGCTGTCACATGACAGGAGAGCAAGGCCAAGAACCAAATGTTGTAGCTGCCGTCAGCAGTGCAAGGCCGTCAGCTTCCTTAGCCTCTATGAAGGCCCATGCCCCAGGGCTTATGGTAAAGCTACTTTTACTGAAGTTAAGAAAAAAAAATTGACTGGAAATTTGCTTTTAGATAAACAAAAAATTGGCAATATGCCATTCACTACACGAAGTAGCAAGGAAAGGATAAGGCCTTGGCCTTTATTTATGATGACTGCTGGTTCTGATTCTGATAGCCCTTCTGCTTGCAGGTAGTAGTGGTGGTGGTACCATTAAAAAATGTAAAGTTATTAAGATTAGTAAGACAGCTCCGGAAAAAACAACTGTGTGCCCTGAGAAATCGAAATCACAAATCCCTGAGGAGAGTCCAAGTGTGTCCGCGGTTGCCATGTGTGAGCCTGACCTAAATACTAGTGTACTGGAGGATCCTCCAAGTTCCAACATTTGTGTGCTCTCTGTAAATGTGGGGAAGGGCAGTCAACATCTAGTCAGTGAGAATGCTTCTGTGGAATTGCACATGGAGGAGGATATTTTGGTAGTTGAAGGCGCTAAGGATGATGAGGATGTTGGTGATGAGGATGTTGATGTTGATGCCGAGGATGTCCTTTGTGTAAGTAAGGCAACAGCGGTTGACCATGGATTGAGAAAGCCAAAGCCCATTGTTATCATGCCGGGGCAAAAGACAAAATAATCCACTTCTCACGTGTGGAATTATTTCCACCCCAATCCAGACAACAGTATGTATGTCACCAAGTTCCAAAACTCAAAACGTAACAAGTCTAGTGTCACTTACTTGCTCCCTCTCTGTGGGATTCAAATGCCTTCAATCTCCAATACCAACACCTGCATCATCAACATACTCATTTGTCATCGGGAGTAGTCCTGCTGCATCCAATGTTGTTATTCCAAGCATGATTGACTCCTCTCCTATCCGTGATTCCTCAGAAGGATCCTTGATGACTACGCCTGTTGCTGTTGCTGTGAGTGGATCTCCATCCCAGAAGGGGACCAGGAGGAAGACTACTTGTAGCGTATCCTACAAAAAAAAATTAACTGTCAAACAATCGTTTGCAAGGGCAAACAAGTATGACAGCAATTGCCCATTTGCACAGCGGATTACTGACACCATAACAGCTATCCTGGGATTAATGGTGCATCCAGTATCCGCCATTACTGCAATGGGTTTTCAACAGTTAATTGAGGTCCTGTGTCCTCGCTATAAGATCCCTTCTAGATTCCACTTAGCTAGAACAGCAATTCCAAGTTTGTACAAGGACATTCAAAAAAACCTTATTAATGTCTTCAGAAATGCCGTTGTACCCACTGTCCACTTGACCACTGATATGTGGACAAGTGGGACAGGGCAAACTAAGGATTACATAACTGTGACAGCCCACTGGGAAAGTGTATTGCCTACAACAGCAGCAGCAACATCTACCAAAAGACAGCTGATACAGAAGCAGGCTATTCTTTGTATAACTGGTTTCACTAAGAGGTATACCGCTGGAACCTTTTAGAAAAATCAGGGAAATCATTGTTAAATGGCGTACCCCACTTGGACTTTCCTCGGGATTTATGATTTCGGACAATGCCACCAATATTGTGAGAGCATTACATGTGGGTGAATTCCAACACGTCCCATGTTTTGCTAACACAATTAATTTGGTGGTACAACATTTTTATTAAATGATAGGGTCGTGCAGTAGATGCTCTCGGTGGCCCGCAAAATATCTGGACATTTTAGATATTCGGCGACCGCATGTCGAAGATTGCATGACTAGCAGGTACTGTTAAATTTGCCTTGCCATCAGCTGAAGCAAGAGGTAGTAACTCAGTGGAATTCTACCCTCTATATGCTTACGCGGATGGAGGAACAGCAAAAGGCCATCTAGGGCTATACAACGGCCTATGACATAGGCCGTGGAGGGGGAATGCACCTTACTCAAGCGCAGTGGAGAATAATTTCTGTGTTGTGCAAGGTTCTCAAACCCTTTGAACTTGCCACACGTGAAGTTAGTTCAGACACTGCCAGCTTGAGTCAGGTCATTCCCCTCATCAGAGTTTTGCAAAAACAGCTGGAAAAACTGAAGGAGGAGGTGAAACGGAGCGATTGCGCAAAGTATGTCGGACTGGTGGATCAAGCCCTTGACTCACTTCACCAGAATCCAAGAGTCGTCAATCTATTGAAATCTGAAAAATATATTTTGGTGACCATTCTGGATCCTAGGTTTAAGTCCTACCTTGTCAGTTTTTTTCCAACAGAACCAAAATCTAAAACTGTGCAAAGAGCTGTTGGTAAAAAAATTGTCCGCTGCAGCCGCACGTGAAACGCCATCATCTCCTCCTTCAGTTTCTGCAGCTGCCAGGAAAAAACTACATTTTCCTTACAGAATGCCTGCTGGTCATGCAGATCGTTCACCAAAAAATGACATCTGGTCAGGCCTGAGAGAACTGCCTACTAGTGACATGTCTTCTACCGTGACTATGTGTGATACGGTCTCCATTCACAGAATGGTGGAGGACTATTTCAGAGATAACATCCTAATAGGCATGTCAGATAGTCCCTTTCAGTACTGGCAGGAAAAAGAGGCAATTTGGAGTCCCATACACAAACTGGCTTTGCATTACTTAAGTTGCCCACCCTCCAGTGTGTACTCCGAAAGAGTTTTCAGTGCAGCTGGCAATCTTGTCAGTGATTGGCGTAGAAGGTTACTTCCTCAAAATGTGGAAAAGATGATGTTCATTAAAAGGAATTACAAATTCCACGAGGAAAAAATTACAGAGGCGCCTATGGTGGATTCCAGTGGGGACAAATTAATATTGTGTGAAGAAGAGGATGTACACACTGATGAGGAGGATGAGGACGATGACAATTTGTAATGTAAAGCCAGTTTGTGTATGGGATCATTTTCATTTCCATGTCCAATGCACATTGCCAGATTGTTTAATGGGGGTCCAAACAAACCAATCATTTCAGCCACAATTGGCAGTCCTTGTCGCTGAAATGATTGGTTTGTTAAACTGTCCTGTTTCGTATACAACATAAGGGTGGGTGGGAGATCCCAAGGACTATTCCATCTTGCACCTTTTTCCTTTCCATTATGTGCTGGTTGGGGCATTGCTGCCTGGCATTTTAAATTAATGTTATGGTTGGTTTAGGAACCAATGATTTGTTTTTTAATTAATTTATTATCAATTTTACAGCCAGGGGCTGCACCAATGAATTTCTATTAATTATTCAGCCAGGGGCTGCACCCAATGAATTGTTTTTTAATTAATTTGTTAGCAATTTTACAGCCAGGAGCTGCACCAATTAATTTTTTTTTATTATTAATTATTCAGCCCGGGGCTGCACCAATGAATTGTTTTTAAAGTAATTTATTATCAATTTTACAGCCAGGGGCTGCACCAATGAATTTTTTATTGATTATTCAGCCAGGGTTTGCACCCAATGAATTGTTTTTAATTAATTTATTATCGATTTTACAGCCAGGGGCTACACCAATGAATTGTTTTTAATTAATTTATTATCAATTTTACAGCCAGGGGCTGCACCAACTATCAACTATCAATTCTTCAATCATCAAGGGGATCCCAGCCATCATCTTTGCACAGTCCTCAACTCTATTAATAATGATATCAATTAGTTTTGAGCCAGCAAGCTGGATGCAATCTTTTGACCCTTTAACTAGATGAAAAAAATCAATATTGTGAGGTGGTCAAAATTGACTGGAAACGAGTGGAAATAAATGTTATTGAGGTTATTAATACTGTAGGAACAAAAAAAATGCCCATTTTATGTGATTTTAGCTGTTTTTTTTATTTTTTAAGAAAAAAATCCAGATCCAAAAAACAAAACATGGAGGTGAGGTTTTGGCAAAACCAATCCAGATCCAAAACCAGGGGAGATCTAGATCCAAAACCAAAACACAGGGGTCGGCGCACATCTCTAGTTCAAATCCTGGCAACGGATGCCTCAAGATCCCCACAGGGGCAGGTAAGTACCCTAACCTCTGCTGTACCCACCTTAACCCTCCCTTAGTGGTGCCTAACCCCCCCTAACTGCTCCCTAAACCTAACCTCTCCCTGGGGGTGCCTAACCCTAACTCTGCCCCCTAGGAGCCATGGGGTGCCTAGCTCTAATCTCCCCCCTCAAACCTAACCCTAACCTCGCTAGACTCCCTAATCCTAACTCCCCCCACAACTAACACTAAGGCGTTTGGGATGGCATTGGGATTATGATAGGCGTTGGTATTTCGCCGCCTATCTTAAATCCCTAGCCGGCATTCCGCTACTGTGGCCGTCGGTCACATGACTACATCCCATTAATTACAGGTGAGTGGAATATCATGTCCCATTGTAAGGAGAATACTGTCACTTAGAGGGCCACCTCATCACATGACCAGAAAAGAATAACGGTGGAAATGGCTCCAGATTCTATAAATGCCCCATAAATTATAAGGAAGTATGTAAATCTGTGTCTGGAAGTATATAAATGTGCCGTCAACAGTCTGTGGATAATTCGAACACCGTAAAATAAACTCACATTACCCATCGCGTCCAAACCAGCTTCAAGTCATCATGAAGATGATTCTGAAAAATGATTACTCTAATTAATTCTGCTGAGGTTAGTGACAAAAGCATGTGCTGCTGTAATTGGCAGAGGACCATGATCGCACTGAAATCTAATGCAATTAAATGTTTTAATAGGAAACATTCATTCAGGCGTAAGACCCTATTTATTGACCCTCTGCCTGACTGTCCGAGACACTGGAGGGATTCTACTGAAACGCAGCATTCATTGAACAGGATTCATTCATAAACATAAAAATGCATGCTATACATTGCCACGCTAACAAGAAATGCACTGTGCAGTGACAAAAGTGTGAAGTGTAATGGCCTTCTCGCTCCCACAATCTTTGCATATTTGCGGTTAATCAGCTCCGTTTTCCTAGCCCTCCAGATCTCATCAGTAGGAAGAGCCAGGGACAATGTGTCAGACTGTTCCCTTTTGTGAAAACGGGAGACAAAAGTTAAAAGGGAACGACAGAGGCTGCTGCAGCGTGTCGCCTTTCAAGAACCTCACAATGAATGTTTGTCTTATCTCTTTCGCACTGAGGATGCCTTGAGTTCTAAACAAGGACAATCCTGGGCTTCATAGCATCGGCAGTTCAGATGGCGTGTCACTTCCTGTGGCATGGGGAAAAAAATGTCAATAAAATATAGAAAATAAAAGGATTACATTGCAAGCTCTTTTGGCAAGAGTTCATATCTACCCTAATGCTGGGTACACACTGGCAGATATATTGGCCGATCAATTGATCGGCCAATATATCGGGTGCCCGTCGGCCAGTGTGTACCAGCCATATATCTGTGAATGATGTCGTTCACAGACATATCGCGTCGGCTCTGCTGCACAGCCGATAGTAGATATATCCAGAGGCTTTTTAAGAGAGGAGGGGGCCCCTGTGCACTCCCCGTGCGGGGGCCCTTCCTCTCTCTCCAGTGGCCGGCAGCCGACTGATGCAGCTAGCCAGCCACCGGAGCCTTAGTAGACTCCGGGTACTAGAATGTGCCCGGAGTCCACTGCGCTTGCGCAGAACGCCGGAAAACGGCCGCAGTGGCCATTTTTCCCGTTTTCTGTGTATGTGCAGTAGACTCCGGACACACTCTAGTGCCTGGAGTCTTCTACTTATGCGCAGAACACCGGAAAATGGCAGCGGTGGCCATTTTCCGGTGTTCTGAGCAACATAGGCCCCTGACGTGGGACCACGGACAGGTAAGGCTAAAATAATATGGGTGCAGTGTGTGCGGTGCGGGGCCCACCTGGGCCCGGGTGCCTGTGTGCCCCGCACACACTGCACAAATTATAGATACGCCACTGGATATATCTGCAGATATAGCTGTCCATCGTGCTATGTGTACGGGCGGTCTGCCTGTACACTTGCAGCGGAGGCCGCGTGGAGGAGGGATGCGACATGCCCCCCCGTCAGCGGGACCCACGCCCAGATGACAGATGGTGGTTGTTCAGTGTGTATGAATAACCATCATCTGCAGATTTGTCTGCAGATCACTCGATCTGCAGATATATCTGTCAGGTGTGTACCCAGCATTAGGGGTATATTTAACCTGTGGGGGATGTGGCTGCTGTCAAAAATGTAGATATGTCCTGGGATCCCTCCTTTATACATTTGGTGGATCCTAAACATTTGCAGCGACCCCCCTGAGCCTGACCACAAATTTATCTTACTTAGAAGACATAACACACAAAATAAAAAAGGATATATATATATATATATATATATATATATATACTGTATATTGTGGTGAGAGGGGTTGTCTCTCGCCTGAATTGCCCACATTGCTGTGGGATCAGCTCCCTCTAATGGTAGAGTGAAGCCTGTTCATTCTGCAGTAGCAGTGGAGGTGTAGAACTCTAGGTTTTCACAATCGCACAGGTCCAGCTGCAGCTCATCACTGAGACACAAAAAAAGTTTAAAACTCTCATACAGCTAGTGCTCTGGGCACTGATGCTGGCAAGTGGCCAGTTAGTAGGCCAAAGTGACTGTAGTGCCAGGGACCAAGGGCTATGCTGGGAGAGCATGGCTGATTGTGGCTGCAAGTTACTGCAGAGGACTGACTGCTAAGCACAAGGAGTGCTGGGACCTTTTATGTACATTTGCTTATTTACCTGTGTTTCCAGGCCTAATCCTGAGTATGCTGTTCTTAAGTGTCTGCTGCGAGTAAAAAGACACTGTCTATTCACCTGCCTACCCTGTCCTTATTTCCAGTACCCATTTTACAATACATATATATTCTGTATACTGTATATGAACGAAGGCACGTCCCTCTTCCCTTTTTCACTCCGCCTTGCGCTATTCCTGTCACCAGTGTGTATCTGTTCCCCTGTCTCCATTCTTACCTCTAGTGGCTGATCCTATTTGTATGCACACTGTGAGGGTACAGGCTCCTTCATTGCTGTTTTCTCCCTATTCCTCCTTGTGTGTCCCATCACTACTTGCTTCTTAAGCCTTAGTGATAGTGTCCATCCTACCCCTCTACCCCAACCATGTTGTTTATTTGTATTATGGTAATCCTTTGTATTTTTGCAAATGTATGTAATTTGTTTGCATTGTACAATGCTGCGGATACCATGTGGCACCCTATAAATAAAAACTATTATTATTATTAATAAAAATAGTAATAATAATACTAATCAAATTAATTAAAGTAATAAACTGTATCAGCTGGGCCAAGAACCATCTGATATTATAATAATCTCTCTATAAATTACTTTCTTCTCACAAATAAAACCCAGACAACCAGAGTTGGGATTAAATTTAAGGACAAATTTATTGGACAACCAAATTGGAAATTTGATTATTAATGATTTTGTTTGATAATTATAAAGTTAGTATGGCGGTGAACAGTATGGATGACAATAACAAGACAAACATAGATTCTTGTGTTAACGTCCAGGAGCGACATTTTAAATGTCCATCACATAACATAAGAAGAGCGCACCCTCTAATAAATAAATCAAACCATACAGCCGTTCTACTGCCGCCACCGTAAACAACAAATAAAGCAACACAAACAAGGGAGGGAAGGTAGGACGTCCAGAAAAATGAAGGAGAGCTGTCAGCCAACAGCTCCTTTCAAACAAAACAATAACACGCCCCTCTCAACACCATTGGCTAGCCAATTCGTCAATCATGTATTTGGACAGCAGCCTAAAGCAGCAACCAAAGAGTCTTAGGCCCTCATTCAGAGCCGTACGCTCTGAGCAGAGCGCACGCTCTGAATGAGGGCCGCCCTCCATAATTATGGAGCGTCCTCCAGGACGCTCGTATAGCTGTGGGTCACCACCCACAGCCTATACGAGCGTGCAGTTTGATGGCCGCGATGGTCTTGACCATCGCGACCATCACCACTGCGAGCCGGAGGCTGCGGTTGAGGTTTTCAACCACAAGGCCCGGAGTGATTTTGGCTCTATCAGAGTCAAAATCACTCCCACTGACATCACTAGTGATGTCAGTGGGCCGGCTTCTGACGGTAGGCGTTCCCTTGGGAACGCCTCCGTCAGGGAGGCACGCCTCCGGCACGCCCACCAAAGGGGGCGTGCTGTCAATCAACATCGACAGCACGCCCCCTTTGATCAGACACAACGAGCGAAGGAAAGTCCTTCGCTCGTCGCGTCTGGCGCATGCGCACGACGGAACTCCCGCCGTCGTGCGCATGCGCAATGCACAACATCGACCCACTTGCGTGCGGACAGCCGCTTGCGAGTGGGTCTGAATCAGGGCCTTAGTTTGAATCCACTTAAGGGTTTAATTATGCTCAGCCACATCCTTGGCTTGTGCTTCAAATCTCTCGATTCTCTTCTCATTGACCGGAGCCAGGCAGAGGGAGATTTGAAACAGGGGTTCAAATGGAAACAGATAGACATGGAGCTGGTGACTTACCGTGGCACCCATATAATTAACAAATGCCCAATGGCAATTTTATTTTTTATATCTTGTAAATGATAAAAAAAAGATTTTAATATGTTGAAAAAACAGTGCTATTACTGCAATTTACTATGACTGTCATTTAAAAAGTGATGTAATGAACCAGACTCTAGTAATCGCAAAAAAAATTAGTGATGACGTTCAGCATGTAGAAAAGATCTCTGCTGCCCCCTACTGAGCAAAATTCATAAGTACTTTAAAACCGAGGCCTACATAAAAAGATTTCAAAATACTGTATATCTCCACGTTGATAGTTGCAATTAATTGTCATTCTACTTTTCAGCTGTCTTCTGGTGGAACATTTAGCACACATCACATATCATATCATGTATGTTGTTGTATTTGATATAATTGTTAAATAACTTGTTTCCCATTGTTATGCATATCCTACCTGTCTTTTAGCTGAACCGAAATATTTTATTTATCATTGCAGGTGACCTGTAGTATTGCACTCTTGCATCTATTATAGTTTTGGCTATGTGTAAATGTACTATTACATAGGCAAATGGAGGAGGGGTTTCCAGTTGCCCAGAAACCCCTCAGCCATTGGTTCAAATCATGACCACAATATCAATAGTATATAGAGCAATTTTATTAGAGGTGTGGCCATAACATGCAGTATAAGGAACCAAATGGAGCTGCTGTGAATGCCTAGTGGCAGCAGCTTCTCCTACCATGTCTTCTGTGTGTGTGTATATGTTTGCTGAATCACCGACCAGAGATACCAAAGAGCAGCTGCCAGCAAGAAGAGACAGGAATTTTACCAAGAGGTGGGAGAACGTGTCCACTTTTCTCCCAAAAGAACCCAAAGTGCTTACATTTTCATTAAAAAAAACAAGATATAAAATAAATTAGTATATTAATAGAGTATAGAAAAGAGAACTAAGCATTAGGATCTTCTGTTGCTTCCACAGACTCCCTAACTTGCTCTAATATTCCACAACACAGAGCATTGTGAACAGTGACCACACTCAGAGAAAAAAAAAAAACACTCAGCTCATGCAGGTTGGCCCTACTGTTGCTTCTGATGGCTTACTGGGATCTCAGACCCTGCGAATGCCTGATGTATTACATACACTGCACTTAGTATAAGTCAGAATATATTATGCCCCTTCATGGACTGGCCACGCTCGCTCTAGAATCAAACATTTGGATAACTCCTTTAGAAACCCTGCATTTGTCCCTGTATTACTTGCAGGGGTATAACAAGCAATCAACAGGCCCCCTAGCAGAGGCGTCTTAAGAGAGGAGGAAGTCCGTGTGCATTCCCCTGTCCGGGGCCCCCTCCTCTCTCCCTGGCGGCCAGCCGCATCACCGCAGCAGTAAACTCTGGGCACTAGTGTGTGCCCAGAGTCTACTGCGCAGATCACCAGGAAAATAGCGCTGCTGCCATTTTCCCGGCAATTTCTCTAGTGCGCATGCACACAACGCTGGAAAAATTGCCATTTTTCAAGTGTTTTGTCCAGTGCTACAGCCTGACGCGGGACTTCAGAGGGATAAGTGTTAAAACATATGGGTGCAGGGTGTGCGGTATGGACCCCCCCCGGACCCACACCCTGCACCCATTATAAATACGCCTCTGCCCCCTAACAAAATAATGCATTGAATCCCCCTGTAATCCCCCTTTCCTGTGCTCCTCTGAGCATGTGTGGGGGCCAACGCATACTCTTATGAATTTCAAAGTGTCTCCAGTGTGCATGGGCCAACTGACCCGTACTTAGAAGAGTAGAGTGGGGCCTGTTTAGCATATGGACGGCCATTGGTCACAAGGGGAGTAATAAGAGGGAACCAGGAGCAGAAGAAAAGGAACAAGGAAAACTTAAGCTGCATACACACGTAAAGATTTTCTGTCCAACCATCCAACTATTTGATTGGTTGGAATGAAAACCTGGTAAGGTATGGGAGTAACTGCCAATCACCAATTTGCTCCCAAATGCCGGAAAATGGACAGAAACTGTTGTTTGAACAAATTGTTTAGATCAAACATTTAACAAACTTGTCTGACGACCATTTTCATCTGTTTTCTGGCATTTAGGAGCAAATTGCTGATCATCAGTTACTTCCATACATTACCAGATATTCATTCCAACCAATTAACTAGTTGGATGGTTGGACAGAAAATCTTTACGTGTGTATGCAGCATTAAAGAGTACTAACCAGGTTAAGGAAGATGAGAGATATCAGAGACTAGAAGTCGGATATAAGAAACAGCAAAGAGCTGGGTGTATAGCAGAAAGGAGTAGTTCTTTGTTTCCAGGAGGGCACACAGAGCTTTTCTCTTTTCAAAAACACTTTTCCATAACCACCGAGGAGGTGAGGAGCTGGTCTTATCCTATACTAAATGGCATACATTGTTTTGATCAATGTAATAAAAACATTCATTTACACATACTATAAAGACAGTCCACATGTCCCCACACTCTCATAATCAGGGGCTGGCTGGTACTTTTTAGCCCAGGGCATACGTACCAACTTTATAAATCTCTTTCCGGGAGAAGTCCAGAGAGGAGATGCAGGTGGCAGCAGATAGGACGGTGAGAGACTACCTGGGTCATTAGGCCACGCCCCTCACATCTAAATCCCACGAATCGTGCACCTAAGAAGAAGGGGTGGAGCCAAAAGTACACGATTATTATGATATCACATCATACTGGCCCCGCCCCCTGCCCATGGACATGGATTTCCAATATAATTCTTCACATCCTGCCCATTTCACTATGAGTTAGGATTTATGCGAGAGGCTCGGACCCACTCTTCCAGGAGCCTGGCGGACTCTCTGAAAATTCTAGTCTCCCAAGTAGGTAAGTATGGCCCTGGGGAAAACACTAACAAGTGGCCCAGGCTTTTTTTATCAGCACATCACAACAGTAAAATGGGTTTAACAATGTGTGTAGGTGTGGCTTGTCTAACGTGGGTGTGATTTATGTGCAGGGAAACCTGCGGATAAAATAACAAATATATACGCAGGTATATAAACACAGTCTGTTCTAAGTAAAACTAATACACTTTTCCAGCTTGCACAGATAACATTTTGAATCAGTATATGTTAAACACCAGCATTTGCACTCATTAACAAACATGGATTATTCAGCGATAATGCAGCATATTGATAGATATTATGCATACCATAAAGAGATTTAGCAAATGTTGCAGTAAAAGTTCAATATCATATATAATTATCATTTCTTAATCAGCCATAGTCCCTTACAGAGGGCCTAATTCAGCAAGGAACGCAAGTGAGAAAACGCATGCACTCGGCCGATGTTTTCGCACTGCGCATGTGAATGCATCGCACTGCGCGTGCGCGAACTTGCCAGGATGATTGGGTAATGGTACAAACTCTACACGCAGTGTGTATGCAGACCCTTCCGAAATTGACTGATAGGAAGTGCCGTTTGTGGGTGGTGATGGGGGTGGTTGGCGAACGCAGACGCGCCTGTGCGTTGGGACGCCGTTATAGGGGCGTGCATAAATAAAGCAGTCTGGCGGCATACGCAGCCAGACGACTCAATGCACGCAGGAAGTTGCCATAATCCTACACGACATCAGGTCAGCCTCTATTGCAGACCCTCCAACTTGACCCGTTCCATTAGGTACAAAATGCTCTGCTCCTGGACTTCCCTCTTAATTTATGATTGCAGCCACCTGTGGTGAAACACCTGTCTCATCTATTACCTAGTTCAACACAGGTGGCTGCAATCATACATTAGGTGGGAAGTCCAGGAGCAGAGCATTTTGTACCTGATGGAATGGGTCATGTTGGAGGGTAGGCTATTGTGCGTATGGTTCCGATGGTTCTCAATATTACCGATGTTTCCACTGTCTTGCGGGCTACTCAGGCTTTGAGCAAAGGGAAGTGGGCGGCATTGTGTAGTGCTCGGTGTCTGCATCTTATGCTGCGGTTGTCGTGCGAATGCATTGATTAGCATATACACGCAGCGGCCGCATGTGTGCTTTCTCTCACTTGCGTTCCTTGCTGCATCAGACCCAAAATCTCTTATGATAGCCATCCCCTTAACAGGGTTTTATGGCACCTTGTGACAGTCCGCCCCCTGAACTTATGGCCTCATGCCGCAGGGGGCGGAGCCACCAGTGCTGAAATGAGCAGCACTCTTTGGAGCATCCTAAGGACACTCCTGGCAGCTGTACAAGCTGCAATGTGCATGTTTGGAACATCCAGAGGGTGGCGTTTCAGACACCTTGCTAGCCAGATGCCAAGACTGTGGGGAAGCGTCAAAGCTACCTGCAGTCTCTGCGCTCTACCCGGCAGCATCACATGCGCACCTTCTAGTTACGGCCCTGATGATAGAGGTCTGTTTGGTAGTACGGATTCCATATGGGTATTAAACTATCTACACCTTTAGCTATACAACAGGAAAGCTCTAAACCTCTTGAAATTGCACACCAATAACATATAAACAAATATCCATTAAAAACATGACCCGCTGAAAGGACCTTTATCAAAATTGGTGTTTAACCAATTTACCAGCTTTGCTCACTAGACACTACAGTGTGACATAATGTGAACTGGGGTGCTAGAGTGTGGCATTGTGAGAACTGGGGGGCTACAGCATGATATAACGTGAACTGGGGGCACTACAGTATGGCACAATGTAAACTGGGGGCTACAGTGCAGAATAGTGAGAACTGAGGGGCTACAGTGAGGCAAAATTGGAACTGGGATACTACAGTGAGGGCACTGCTGTGTCACTGTGCGGCCCATAAAGTTCAAGGTACGCTGCTGCATCTGGGAATTGTTTCATGCAATTTTCCAGTGCCATCAAGATACGGCTAAATTAATAATTAGCCATTGATAAAGGCAAGTTGTCAGGTAATCAGGATATCTGGAATCTGTAAAGTAAAGGGTTATTTACAGCCGGAGAGTAACTGGAGACACACACAGCAATGGTGTCAGACAATACTCTGATCTTTATTAGGCATGGCATGCATTTATATTAGGGATGTGCACCGGACCGTTTTTGCCGGATTTGGATTTGGTTCAAATTCATCATCCGGCTTTGCATTTGGATTTGCCAAACTGCGGTGACTGGCTTTGGATTTGGATTTTTTAACAAAAATTGACAAAAAAAGCTAAAATCACATAAATTGGTTACCAAGCGACAGAGCAGCGGCACATACACCACAGTTTAAAGCACATCTATGACACATTGCCACACAGCAGTGGCAGAAATGAGTGGTAGTGCAAGATGGAATGGTCCTTGGGTCCTCCCACTCACCCAGTGGGGTACGGCCAACAGAGTCACAGTACTTGTATACACAGTGGGCTACAGCCCAAGGAGTCACAGTGCACAATCTTATTCACATTACATCGCACATAGTGCACCTGATTCACCTTACACCATAGAGTAGTGTCTCTTATTTATGTTATGACACACAGTAGTGCCCCTTTTACACAATGCCCACATTAGTGACCCTTATACACAAAGCCCACAGTAGTAATGCCCCTTATACAATGCTCACAGTATTAGTGCCCCTTATACAATGCCCACAGCAATAGTGTCCCTTACACAATGCCCCCAGCAGTGTTGTCCCTTACACAATGCCCTCAGTAGTAGTGCCCCCTATGCAGTGCCCTCAGTAGTATGCCCCCATTTGTAGTGCCCCTAGTAGTATGCCCCTAGTAGTAGTGTCTGTAGTAGTATGCCCCGAGTAGTAGTGCCCCCATTAGTATGCCCCAGTAGTACTGCCCCCAGTAGTTGTGCCCTCAGTAGTTGTGCCCCTTGTAGTATGCCATTAGAAATGCCCCTAGTAGTTGTGCCACTTGAGGTATGCTCCCAGTGTTTGTGCCCCTTGTATTATACCCCCAGTAGTTGTGCCTCTTGTATTATTCCCCCAGTAGTTGTGCCCCTTGTATTTTGCCCCCAGTAGTTGTGCCCCTTATATTATGCCCCCAGTAGTTGTGCTCCTTGTATTATTCCCCCAGTAGTTGTGCCCCTTGGATTATGCCCCCAGTAGTTGTGCCCCTTGGATTATGCCCCCAGTAGTTGTGCCCCTTGTAGTTGTGCCCCCAGTAGTTGTACCCCTTGTAGTTGGGCCCCCAGTAGCGGCGCCTTACACAGAAAAAAAATAAAAACGTACCACACGCGGCTGTGTGTTTGTGTCTGTGTAGGGCAGACCGCTATCACAGCGTTCTGCCCTACAATACAGGAGCCCTGACGTCGGATTCTCTCTTGAGAATCCGACATCAGGAGGCCGCCGTTCGGCCCCGAACGGGGATCTGAGTCAGGCGGGTAACACCCGAACAGGGTTCGGGTGGACTCGGATCCCCTATGTTCGGAGCGGTTCGGATTCCACAGAATTCAAACTGCTCATCTCTAATTTATATAGCTTCTTCATTGGTTATCTTATAATTTCTGAGCATGCATAATCGTCACTTAATAGTTTGATTAAAAATCACGTATACACTGGGAGCTATTACTTGTGTTAGCAGCTGGGGGCAGCACTGTATTATTAATAAGCAAATATTAATACTAAATATCCCTTGACACATAATTAAGAGGTTCTGCTCATTATTTATAAGAATGAACATGGTGACCTTGCATTCCAACATTTGTTGATAAATCTCCACTACTTCCCACAATAGGCACATAGAACTCCAGCACTGGACAGTCAAGGTTATAAATCATAAATATACAACCACCCACAAAACAGTGTATCGGGGGAGACGGCATTGCTAAAATGAGCTAGTGGCACTTGGAGTGTACAAGGGACTCAATCTAGAAGAAGATGCAGAGGGAGTGATATCATATCAGGATAGGATAGGCTATAGTGAAGAGGTGGGTATTATAGAGGGAATCGGTATGAAATACAGCCGGCCGGCAGCGGCAGCCGAACAGATCCCGGCAGCGGCAGCCCGACAGCGCTGGAAATCCCGATCGTCCTAAGGTAAGTAATCACTAACCTAACCCCCCTAACCATAACCCTGTTAGGGGTGCCTAACCCTAACCTCCCCCCTGTAAGTGCCTAACCCTAACCCCCCCTTCCCCGCTGCCTAAACCTAAGTCCCCCGGTGGGTGTCTAACCCTAAGTCCCCCCCTGGGGGTGCCTAACCCTCCCGGGGGGGTGCCTAACCCTGAGTCCCCCCCAAGTGCGCTAAACCTAACCCTCCCCCCCCGCGGCTGTCCGCTCGAGGTGCCCGGCATGCCTTCGATTGGGATGCCGGGCGCCTGTCTCCTGGCGTCGGGAAAATGACAGCCGTCTAGATATAGATGCCTGTCATTTATCCCACGCCGGGATAAAGCAGTCGGGAAGCTGGCTGTCGGGATCATGTCAGCCGGTTTCCCGATTGCATCCCTTATAGAGCGTTGGTGTTGGAAGTAGTGCACTCCTGCGCTGTCACCTATCTGGTACACTGCAAGGTAAGGTGACTTGGTAATCACTAGGACCTGCCGGAGCTCAGCCATACGGGCCTGACATCTTACATGCACTGCGCCTGTGCGTCGTCTCATCGTGTCTTTCCTACCTGGCACAGCTGCAAAAAGATGCTAATAGTTCCAAAGTTTACCCGAGCATAGAGACGCCAACTGCTGCCTTCTCATCTGCTCCGACATTGCACATCTGTGTAAATGTCGGTAACAGTGACGCACATCGACCAGCCATGCAACCCTGGCAGCAGGTCTGATATGTCTCAAATACAGCGGCTCTCCTGACACTCAGAGAGCTCTCATGCTGCCATGTGACATGTTTAAACAGTCAGACACGACTGCGTTTTTCTAACCACCCCGTTACCGCCCCCAAATACTGACAACCTGTCAGCCACTTTGCGATTTGATCCTCTGTGCAAGGGGCGTCTTAGAGAGGAGGGGGCCCATGTGCATCCCGCATCACGGGCCCCCTCCTCGAACCCTGGCAGCCGACTGACGCAGCTGGCTGGCCACCGCAGAATCAGTAGACTCAGGGCTCTAGAGTGTCCCCAGAGTCCGCTGCGCATGTGCAGATGGGCGGGGAATTAGCGCGGCTGCCATTTTCCTGGCAATTTTCTCACAGTGCATGCGCAGAACGGCAGAAAAATGCCCACAGCGGATATTTTACGACATTTTGAGCAGCGCTGAGAGACGCGCTGTGGGACCTTGGAGAGGTAAGTTATAGATATTATGGGTGCAGGTTGTGCAGTGCGGGCCCCCCCTGAACCCGGGGGCTTGTGTGCGCCGCTCACCCTTCACCCATTATAAATACGTCCCCGATCTGTGCGTACGGAATCGCAAACCAATTGCTGCACATGTGCAGTGCGGTTTATACGCATGTGCAATGGCAAACAATCCATCTGCGTAAAAATCGTCATTGCATCAATCTCTGAATCAGGCTCTTTGTGCACAAGGGAATGTTACAAACAACGGTGAGTCACTCGGGCGCTGCCATCTAATCACCAATACGAGTTTCTCCCCCTAGCTACAACGAGGTAAGCTGTACACACTTGAGATCAGAAGTCCTCCACAATAATAATCTAAGGCATTTACCTACTCCGGCAAAAGGGGTTGGGTATGGGATTCCAGCGCTCAGGATCTTGGCGGTCAGAATTCCGATGCCGGCATTCCGACAGGGTTAGAATACCTTTACCTGCAGGTAAGTATCCTAACCCATACTTACCTACATTGCTGGGCAGCTTTCCGGCAGCAGCAGGAGGGGACCTGCTGCTCTCCTCTTCGGGGGGCGGGGCCATACGATAGACGGCATTAGGCCCCGCCCCCGTTACAGAAAACCCCCGTGATTCGCGGGTCCGTGAGGAGGGGGCGGGGCTAAATGACGCGATTTGCTTAATTTAGCCCCGCCCCTTCCCGACGGACCCGATAATTTCAGGTAAAATCTCCCCATCCTGCCCACTTCACTAGGAAGTGGGCGGGATGCGGGAGATATGCCTACTCTTCCGGGATCGCGGGTGGTTACTCGAAAAATCGGGAGCCTCCCGCGATTCCCGGGAGAGTAGGCATGTATGTCCTAACCCTACCCTTAAACCTAATCCTCCTCACCAGCAGCCTAAACCTAACCCTCCCCTTCAGCAGCCAAAACCTAACCCCCACCAGCCTAAACCTAACCCTCCCCTCCAGCAGCCTAAACCTAACCCTCCCCTCCACCAGCCTAAACCTAACCCTCCCCTCCAGCAGCCTAAACCTAACCCTCCCCTCCAGCAGCCAAAACCTAACCCCCCCAGCCAAAACCTGTCCCCCCCCACAGCCTAACCCTCTCCCTTGTGCCTAACCTTAACCCCTTAGCCTCCCACTAACCCCAATACTTACCATCGGGATATCAGCGGTCGGGATGCTGGTGCCGGGATTCTGACTGGTGTCGGGATTCTGGCGCCTGGCATCCTGACAGCTGTAATATGAACTATGGACCCAACAAAGGGCTCAATCCAATTACTTGTGATGGGTGTGATGTCCCATTGCCACAGCGTTTAAACGATGGCAGCGGCACCGCATCTCGCACCCTCTGCTGCCCGACCCGAACCCAGATTCGCATAATTTTGCTCGGCGCTCTAGGGGCGGCGAGCACTTTTATGTGAATCCGCGCTGCTTTAAGGTGTGGCCATTGCCGCAGTGACTAGCACTCGCAAGAACATCGCATGCATTTGGATTGACCTCAAAGTATTGTATTCAGCTATATACAGAGAGTGACGGCAGGATATAGTGTATGGAGGGGAGGGCGTCTACAGATACAGCATAGAGAGCTGTGTGGCCTTCAGAGCTGACACTAAAATACAGGGTGGATCCAATGAACTTGCCCCCACACGTAAGGGGGGCGAGTTGTCGCTGTGCTGGCATGTTAACACAGCAACTGAACTCTCCATTCTTACCGCCCTATCTCGCTTCAGGTCCGTGGATTTGTGTCTGCAGCCCAGATATCCGTGAATCCAGTCTGTGATCCGCATCATTTATGAGAGGTAAACTAATGCCATCTTCCATATCTGATGATTTTCACTGCAAGAATAGTCTGTACTGAAAGTTTGTTTTACAACTGTGAGGCTGCAACTTCCCCCACCATTAATTAGCTTGTTGCACAAACTGCTCAAACACTCCCTCCCACTGTACCAGCTGACCCAGCATCTCCTGCAAAAGGGACTCATTTCTAAAGCCTGCGCATACAGGTTTGACCTGCCATTATAGCCTGCATCTTAAGCATGTCATCTGAAGCATGGAGTCAGAACCGGAGTTTGAACTTGATTTGGACTTTTAACTACTTTGTAATCAAAAATTAAACCATTTCTCAACCACAGCAGCACAGGAATGCTACTACTCCACCTTCAAGTCAACTCCCCTGAGACTGGGTCCGGCTGCTGTCTCATGCTGCAGCCACATCAAACTCCGCAAACTGCTGGATGCGACAAAACCACACACTCGAGCGAAGGAGATGCTGTGGCCTTTTGCAGAACACTCTATCAATCATTAATTTCTGATTACGTTTAACATGGTTTTTAACTTATAATGCGATCATCTTTTTTTTTTTTTTCTCCACCTGGACGTTATACTTCCGCTACTTGCGCACCCTGCCAGATGTAACCTACACAGTGCGCCCCAGATGGCTGCCTCGGTTGGGTTCTTTCTTGGGCAGGATGAACAAATACGTGGATCTATTCATTCCGTGCATTTCAAATGTTTCAGTCACCTGTATATGTCATGCCGAACTGCAGCACTGTATGCTATACTGGCATGCTATACCTCCACTGTATGCTCTACTGGCGTGCTATACCTCCACTGTATGCTATACTGGTGTGCTATACCTTCACTGTATGCTCTACTGGTGTGCTACACCTCCACTGTATGCTCTACTGGCGTGCTATACATCCACTGTATGATATACTGGTGTGCTACACCTCCACTGTATGCTCTACTGGTGTGCTACACCTCCACTGTATGCTATACTGGTGTGCTACACCTCCACTGTATGCTCTACTGGTGTGCTATACCTCCACTGTATGCTATACTGGTGTGCTACACCTCCACTGTATGCTATACTGGTGTGCTATACCTCCACTGTATGCTATACTGGTGTGCTATACCTCCACTGTATGCTATACTGGTGTGCTATACCTCCATTGTATGCTATACTGGTGTGCTATACATCCACTGTATGATATACTGGTGTGCTATACATCCACTGTATGATATACTGGTGTGCTATACATCCACTGTATGATATACTGGTGTGCTATACCTCCACTGTATGCTATACTGGTGTGCTATACCTCCACTGTATGCTATACTGGTGTGCTATTCACACAGGGTATATCATACTGCCACACATGTGTCAGTTTTCCCATATATTCCTTGGGTCCTTGTATGGTTCATCACCCACAGTGCAACCTTAGTAGTGCGCCCACCATGGCTGCCTCACCTGGTACACTCGTGGATGGAATGAAATATACATGGACCTGACTATTATGTTGGGACCCTACTCCTAGCATCAGGACGCTGCAACCACCCATTTTGTGTCATCTCTTCTAGGCGTAACCTATTCCTCCCAGGGTAATCCTACGTAGTGCGCCCAAGACGGCTGCCTCATGTGGTACCTTTTGTGGGTGGAATATATAACCCATGGAAGTTATTTCCCAAAATGTCTGCACCAACCCTGCAATATGCTTATTGTGCTATCTAGGTTTTGGTTTATTTTAATTATCTCTGTGTGGTTTTCTATTTTTGCAACACCAAATCCTTGTACAATGTACCATGTTTTCTGATGACTTCAAAGCCACCTTGAGTCCTAAGGGAGAAAAGCGCTATATAAATAAAATTATTATTATGTGCGCCTTCCTCCCCGTCTACCCCATCTGTGTCTCACCTGTTTGTCTGCCCTTCCCCTTTAGAATGTAAGCTCTTACGAGCAGGGCCCTCTACCCTCTTGTGCTTCTCCCTACTTTACTTTCATCTTCTTCTTACTCCCCACTAGGGCACATAACACTTCATTGCATAAGCTCTGCCGCTTGTGTGGGTGTTGTGGTCGCTAATGTAGCAATTTATATTATCCATGTCCCTGTCCTGCATTCTGTTGTATTGTACTGTAAAGCTGGCCACACACATAATAATATTTTACCCGATCTGGCCGATTCCGACACATTGGAATGACAGATCGTGTAAAATATGGGCAAATCCTCAGTCCCCACTCACGATCAGGCCCGCCGCGGGCCCGGGTAGCAGGGGGCATGGCCTAATCACGGGAGGCGTAGCCACACCCCCTTCCCAAAAAAAACCATCCAAAAACGTTGCAGCGCCGCGCTGCGCGCTGGGGAGGGGGGTGCTCTGAGCCCCCTCAGCCCTGCTCAAAGCCTGTGGGGCGCGATCAGTGTGATCGCTTCCCCCACAGGCATAGGAGACTGCTGTGACTGCAGCTCAGCACACACAGGCCCTGATTCAGAGCCGGACGCTCTGACCAGAGCGCTTGCTCTGAATCAGGGCCCACCTCCATTAAAATGGAGCGTCCTCCTGGACGCTCGTATAGCTGTGGGTCACCACCCACAGCATATACGAGCGTGCAGGATGATGGTCACGATGGTCTTGACCATCGCGACCATCGCCACTGCGAGCAGAAGCCTGCGGTTGAGTTTCTCAACCGCAAGGCCAGGAGTGATTTTGGCTCTATCAGAGCCAAAATCACTCCCACTGACATCACTAGTGATGTCAGTGGGGCCGGCTTCTGACGGTAGGCGTTCCCTTGGGAACGCCTCCGTCTGGCAGGCACGCCCACCAAAGGGGGCGTGCTGTCAATCAACATCGACAGCACGCCCCCTTTGATCAGACACTACGAGCGAAGGAAAGTCCTTCGCTCGTCGCGTCTCGCGCATGCGCACGACGGAGCTCCCTCCATCGTGCGCATGCGCAGTGCAGACCATCGACCCACTTGCGAGCGGACAGCCGCTCGCGAGTGGGTCTGAATCAGGCCACTGTGTGCTGGGCTGCTGTGAGGGAGGGGGGGGGGGGCCGCGCCGGACCCGGGTAATCTGTACCTGCTCTCCCCCTCTCAGCGCCCCTGCTCACAATCACGATGCGCGTCCCCGCTGGTCGCACATCGCATCGTCAGATCTGCCGTGCAGTAGCGCAGATCTGACTATCTAGGAGGCGATGCACTGTGAAAGTCTCACTGCAGGAGAGATCGTATGAAGATTGTACACGAAATCATGTACATATCGTGTGGAGATCGTGTGCTGAGCTGCCGGGTAGAGTTTCAAGGGAAATCGTACACAAATCGTTCACATCAGCTGATCATGGGCAGATCGCCATGTGTGTGGCCAGCTTAAGTCTTTAGTCATGTATGTGTTTATATATTTTGTAAGGTGCTGCGGAACACTTGTGGGGCCATATAAATAAATGATAATAATAATAATTAATAATAATAATTAATAATAATAATAATAATAAAGACCAGCAATTAAAGACACACTCTCACATTTTCTAAACCCAGATGTGCATTAAAATGTAAAAGGCGCAGCCTGTTTAAATCAATATAATTTTTTATTGTTTTTGCTTGATACCCCCTTCATATGTATTTGTCTGAATGGAAAGGAGGTACAGCAGCTTAGGTTATTTGCCTTCTGTGTCAATTTCATGTCTCATTCACGTATCTACTCCTGCTTAGGTTACATGCTGCTCAGCAAGACAGCGCCTGGAATTTTCTTTATGTAAAACGACCACTTCATTTGCAGCATTTCCTGTTGGCTGATGATACTTAGGTTAAAGTGCAGTAGGGACAGGGCTGGTTTGTGAATTCCAGGGCTGTCTTCCTTTCATGTCAATAGGACTGTACATATGTGAAAGCCTCGGGCCGCCTGCCACAGGCTCAGACCTTTATGTTAGGAGAGCTCTATTCTATTTTTATGCTCATTAGGAGTTTAGCAAATCTCTTGGCATCTCATTACATCATATCTGTGTCACTTTATGGCTATTGCAGTAATGACTAATTACACATTGACACCATTCCTGAAAATGCTGCGCTTACACCAAATGCCATTGCGTAATAGGAATAAGAGAAATACCTAATATACATAACAAGGGTGACATAATATGATTGGCCATAATAAGTATTTATTAAAGAGAAAGTAAAGCCTGGATTTGATCATGTATAACAAAGGTTGTGTATTACTATGAATAATATACATGTAATAAACGAGCGGCCTGAGGCAGAGGTGAACACTGCGCCCGCTCCGCAACTGTACGAACGCAGGTACAGGCGATGTAAAGTTGTGCGCATTTTATTTGCATTTTCACTTACAGCCGAAGATAAAGAACTGGGCTGTTATGGGGCGTTCTCATGCAGGAAAAGTTCAATGAGGGCGTGCCAACGCAACTGCGAGCCATGAGTTGTACATAAGCGGAAATGTATTGGTTGCACTTGGCATAGCAGGTTTGCTATGATAGGAACCTACTTGCCTATTTTTGGACCTCCTCACTGGGAGTGCAGGCTGTATGGCAATGTGCTTATGTCATCATAGAACCGCCACTGGTGTGCAATCCAACGATTCATCATTTACATCAACAAGCCCTTCACTAGGGAAGTGGGAGGGTCCGGTAGGGTGGTCTGCAGAGACATATTAATACCTGGGAGGTCCTTGTGCAGTGACCGCCCTCTGTGAGGTGACCCAGCTTACCTTCTGCCAGAGGCTCCATATTCCGTGAGATATTTTTGGATGACGGTGCACACACAGAAAATTGTAAATACTCTGGCACTATTAATATCACCTGTGCTTATGCCATTTTATTGAATATATCATACAAAAGATGGCACAGTAGGCTTATTGGATGGGAGAACTTGCTGCAAGCACACCATCGCATCTGTTCTGGTTGCAGTGTGTGCAGGGCTCTCCTTGACCCAAGAACCCATGTGCACAGCACACCCTGCACCCAGTATAGATGTGCCACTGGTGGCCTGCTCTCCTGAACTTCTGGGAGTTTCCTGGATTTTCGGAACAGTAGGTAAGTATGGGTAGGATCAGTGCTTTTTTGTCATGGTCACACAATGGGATGCAGTCAAATGGTCAACAATAACAATGTCAACACCACAATGTTGACAGTTATGATCTGTTAAAATGTCGACCGGCAATGTGTCAACATTCTCAGAATGTCGATAGGTGAAATGTCGGCATTGTGAGAATGTTGACATTAGGTTTAGACTGTGGACGGGAATGTTAGGGTTAGGCTTCAGTGGGAGGTTAGGGTTAGGCTGAGGGGGGCGAGATCAGGGTTAGGTGGCGGACACGAAGGTTAGGGTTAGGCTTTGGGGAGATATTAGAGTTATGCTGATGGGGGGAAGGTTAGGGTTAGGCACTACAGGGAGGGTTAGGGAAGAAATACTCACCTAAATGTTGGTGGAGCGGAGGTCTGACCCAGAAGTCACAGTCACATGACAGTCACATTTTCAACAAGTTGGGGCTCACTGACATGTCATTCTTATCGCATTGGAACTGCAAGCCCGCTCAGGTCTCCCTACGCATTCATAGTCCCCAGCACAAGCTGAGCGAGGCCCAGTGAATTATCTGGAATTGGGTCTGTATCATACCTACTCTCACGGTCACCTTATCACATCTTACTGAAATGGACAATACAAGGTTGGGAGGGGGGACAATAATATGATTCTCAGGGAATTACACTATCTTGGCACCACCCCTCTTCAAGATTTAACAATTTGCCACACTATTGTTAGGATCTGCAGTTTCCAGCCTGAGGCACAGCATTCATTACTGCCTGTCTGTGTGTGCAGCATCAGGTGCACATTGATTGCTTCTTCTGTCTGAAAAAAGCCCGGGTGCTCAATAATCTGTCATTTAGGGAGACTTGCTTCGATTGGACTCTGTCTCTGTTAAATTCCAGCCAGCCCAGCACTCCATGCAGGTGATATAAGTTTTTTCGTACTTCCGGTTCCTGTCTCCTGCTTGTCAGTCGAGTTCCTGAGTCAGTCCAGCTGTGTTTTGTGTGTGCCGTTTACTCCATCCAGGCGGCTCCACCTGCATCCCATCTACACGTGCTGCTTGTACCATCTGGGCAGCATGGAGCGCTTCCTATCCCAGAAGCGTCTATCGTCATCCAGTGGCCAGTGTCATCCCGGTGGCAACGGCAGCAGCTCTGCGTTCCAGGTGTGCAACCTCGCACACCGTTGCCAGTGTCATCCCGGTGGCACTGGTAGCAGCTCTGCATTCCAGGTGCGCAACTTAGCACACCATCGCCAGTGTCATCCCGGCAGCACTGGAGTGTCATCAGCCCAAAGGCTGCTTCACATCACCAGTCCCTTGGCCATGACTATAAAGGCCACAATCAGCCCCCAGGGCTGCTCCAATAGCCTCAAGGCTGCTTCACATCACCAGTCCCTTAGCCACAACTATAAAGGCCACTACCAGCCCTCAAGGCTGTCATCCGTTGACTCTGCATTTACCATAGATGCCCTCAAAGAATCATAACATTTATGCCGTGATGGGGTCTAATAAGGTGAAACGCCCCTCTAGTGATCATCTGCATCCCCTCTCCAGGACCTCTCCCGGAGGGTCAAAATAAAAAGTTGGTCTATATGTTCTCTTGCCGGATCCAGCACATTAGGTACACAAAGCAAACGTGGGATGCAATGTTTGGTTTTGGAGTTCTTTTTTATTTTACACTTACTGCTTGGAAGTTTATCGTTGTCTATCGTGGTATAAAAACACATTTTATATACAGTATATTTTTTTTTTACAAAAAATAGATACCTCTCACCCCTTTAACTCCTTCTAGACTGACACAAAGAGATAAGCAATACATTTGTTATTGTGCCGTTGTGTGTATGTGTGCTTTACTTTGGTTTTGTATACTTCTCTAATCTCCCATTTGACAGTAAAAGGGTTTATTTTGGCACGCAGTAAAATGTTTTGTATTTGGTACAAGGTCGTACTGCATACACTGGTCAGAGAGACGCTGTCAATATTGCTATTAAAATATTTAGGATATTTTCAGAATTATTTTTGTTTTCTAGCACAGGGCACTGTTTAATCGTTCTTTAAACTAATGTGTCACCGCTGGGAAGACTAACCGCCAACATGAGACTTAACAGGGGCTTGAATAAATCCTCAGTAATGATAGGAAAACACAGCAAAATGGCTCATGCAACGCTTTGAAAAAATCAGACCGTCTTGCCTGGAATATGTCCTTGTCCGGTTCAGTCTCTCCAGCTAATCCGGCACCGGGCCTTGCCAAATATCTGAAAGCATTGTTGAGAGGCTGGCATTGGTGCAGCATCAGTTACACTTCTCCCTCCTGTTTATCTCAGACAAACTATACACTTGCCAAGTCCGGAGACTGCTGGGCTCAGGCCGCACATACTTAAAATGGTTATTAATTTATTTCTCATTCCCTTATGCATGCTCCAGAGTCGTATTCGTCCTTCGCCATAGACAGTGAGCAAATGCATGAGGCGCTGGGTATTCTATACCACACGCAGGTTTAGTCTGACGCGCTCCCAATAACCCGGTTCCACCTTTGAAGATAACGTGACGAGAATTCATACAGCTGGTGAGGAAAGGCACGTGGCACTTCATTTCAATAGTCTAAGCCAACTTTATTTTGTTTTTGCTATAAATATATTTCTTTCATGGAACAAGAAAGCCCTAATGCGCTAACCATACATTTTACAATGGATAATTAATATTGATACATAGGCCCTGATCCTGTGTCGCAGGATCAGGGCCTATTTGCATGCGTCCGGATTGCCAGGGGTGGTGAGAGGGAGGGCAGGTACTAATTACCCGGGCCCGTGCTTCTTGGAGGGGCCTGACGGGGCCCCAGGTGCAATGTCGCCCCCCCTCCCTCTTACTTGACAGCAGCCCACCTCAGCAGCAGCAGTCTCCTCTGCCGGATCCACTGATCGCACCCCCCCTGCATTAGCACCGGGCTGAGGGGCTCACAGCACTCCCCTCCCCAGTGCACAACGCCATGAAACTGAGCTGCAACTATGATTTTTTTCTATTTTTTCTACTAAGGGGCGTGGTCACGCCTCCCATGACTAGGCCACGTCCCCTCCCCAGGCTCTTAACGGCCCTGCGGATTGCGTGCGCACAGTCAGAGTTGCGGTTGAGGCGCACAGTCTCGGAAATGTCTTGGGCATTTATGGGGGGTGACAGGAAGGTGGCGTAGTGCACTCGCTCTGAGATGGTTCCCTATAGATTGTAAGCTTGCGAGCAGGGCCCTCTTACCATTATGTATGTATGTCTTTTACAACCCAGTAAAATGTTAATGTTGATTCAAATTGTAAAGCGCAACGGAATTTGCTGCGCTATATAAGAAACTGTTAAATAAATAAATAATAAATATATGGTCCATCTTCTGGGTATGTTATGGGAGCATCGTGGGCATGTTGGTGAAAGTGATTGGAGGAGGAACTGAGGGCCTGATTCAGACCCGGACGCTATTTGCGTCCGCTCGCTGGCTAAAAGGGGCCGGCTATTTAAATCATGTGCTCGCACTGCGTTGCGTAAAGTAATAGCAAGCGGTCGCACTATGCGCTCGCACCTGTATAAAGACGCCTCTTTGCCACTCGCAACACACGTCATCTCCGGCAGTTGTAGGATTAATCGGGAACATCGAGAGCCATCGGAGCGGCTCGCAGTGCTTGTGGTAGCCTTTTCCCACCACAACATTGCGAGCAGTTCAGGCTAAAATACAACCCAGTCACGTGTGTAATGACGCTACTTTGCTAATTATGCACACCCATTAAACGCCGTTCTGACGGTCGGGCACGCCTGCGTTCGCACATCCACACCCCCGTTTTCAAGCACCTTCCCCTGTTACCACCCACAAACGGCACTATCTGTCACTCAAAATAGCGGCCCGACTGTGTATACTACCGATTGTGTCAGCCATAAATAATACAGCACATATAATAAATAGTATATAATAACACTGCAACAAGGGTATTAAATATAAACTAATATTAACTCTTTCACTAAGAGACCCTCAATGTAAACTAAGTCACATGGAACCCGCTCCCTTAATGCTCTGTCATGCTTTCTGTCATGTCTCATGTCTGCCACAGCACCCTTAGGGGCATATTCACCACAATCCGCATTTAAAATGTGTTCGTGTTATGATATTTTTGCCTAAATTCAAATTGCGAATTTAGGAAATATTACTTGGATGGACTTAAATTCGCACACAGGGCTCTGTCCCTGTCATTCCTCTCCGGACAGTTCTCAGGGTATTTATGCAGAAAATAATGTGAGACTGGTGCCCGCACATGCGCCGCTGCCAGCTACTGCTGTACCCCCATGGTGATCCAGTGAGCTCCTCTGTGACTCTGGCCAGCTGATTGCCAGGCTCCTGCCCTGTGACCCCAATCATCTGATGTGTGCTGTAAACTGAAATACCGGCTTATAGCACAGAGGGCTTCACCAGATCAACAATAACCGGTCTCTGGCCCTGATTCAGAGCCGGACGCTCTGCCAGAGCGCTCGCTCTGAATCAGGGCCGTCCCTCTTACTTTTTGGAGCGGCCTCCAGGCCGCTCGCATAGCTGTGGGCACCCACCCACAGCTATAGCGAGCGGCCAAAATGATGGTCGCGATGGTCAAGACCATCGCGACCATCGGGCTTGCGACGAGACCCTTGTGGTAGGGTCTCATCTGCCGCAAGCCCTGCACTCCCACTGACATCACTAGAATCGGGAGGGTAGGCAAGTATGCTCTTAGTGTAATAGTATGTTTTTATATGCTATATCATAGAGCTGTATATGTATGACATTCAAGTATATAGTGTTTCACGATGGAAAACGTTATAAAAAGTGAGAAAGAAATATATTTAAGACAAAATATAATTAAATTAATAAAGATAAGGTTTAAAAAATAAAATAAGGCAACAAACACATTTTGTAAAAACATGATTTATTATGGCCCAATATACAACAATCATCCAGTTAAGGGCACATACATATGTGATACATTAAAAGCATTTCAAAAGGCCTGCCACCTGTACTGATACTCTTACAAAAAAATAATAATAAAAGGAAAAAAATCACAAATAATATAATATTGTCAGATCTACTCGGAAATGTTGCTCAGTGTTAAAAATAATTCCAGAGAAATCTACAGTATGCTCTATGAGTTTGGCAAGATTAATGCAATAATACTTGGGGGCCTATTCATCAACACTAAAATAACATTTTTAAGGACATTTTCCTTAAATAATATTATTTTGGTATTCATGAACAGACTTAGCACAGGAGATATCACAGATACGTTTGCAGGTACGTTTTTTTAAACCTTCCCCTAGCACTATATTTAATTCGCCCCTCCCGCAGCCTAACCCTAACCTTCCCATTAAGCAGCCTAACCCTAATCGAACCCCCGGCAACCTAACCCTAGCCATTCCCTCCCGCAGCCCAGCCCTAGCACTCCCCATAGTGCCTAACCCTAAATCTCCCCCTAACCCCAATACTCACTGTCGATTGCAGCTGTCGGGATTCTGACCGCCGGCATTGTGTGTGCCAGGATGCCGACTACATCCCATCTGAAGATAGTATTAACCTACAGGGCCAAGCTCTGTAAAGCTCTGCTTTTTGGAGATTGGAACATAAGGTTGAGACCGCAGTCCCCATGGAGAATAACAGGTCCTGTGGTTTGAAGCACTAATTAGCATTTTGCAGGAGATATCTGTGATATATCATGCATGTGGCTACTGTTACATAGGGGTAGATTTACTAAGCCATAGTTTATCAAAGGTGACGATCATCGGCAGCTTTGGCCGATGGTTTTAAAACCACAATAGAAATAAAAGCTACACTATGATTGTTTAGTATTTATTCCATTTACCGCAACAAAAAATTAGTCAAAGCCGCCGATGATTGGCGGGTTTGATAAACCATGGCTTCGAAAATCTACGCCAAACCTTCGACTCCAACTCCTCTATTTTACTACTGTCTGACTGCTTCATAAATGCCAAATCTATATTACTTAGTAATAATAACAACATTTACTGTAGGATAGTGGTATATTAAATGAAGTTTAAAATTAAAGGTTTGAAAAAACATATGCTCTACCTTAATTCTCAAGAATACATGAAATTAAAATTGAACAGGACATGAGAATACACAAGCTGTCCTTTTTATAGTTACACTACGTTTGTTTTCAATAGAACAACCACTGCTGCGCTGCTTTTTCTTTCTTGGTTTGGTTTCACTTCACTTTCAGTTTCAACACCACTTATTGGCTTTCCCCTCTTGCTGTGTTCTAAGTTTTTGGAGTCTGTACATATCTACCTATTTGGACTCCACACCCACTTACTCCAGAGCTCTGGTTTCTGCAATATTTGAAACAAAAAGATGCTTTAGACATAGACCTCCAAGTGCAAGGTGTAGCTCATAGTTGAACCCAGGGGTGCCAAGAGGGGGGGAGAGCTCTGATTGGCTCGCAACCAGTGCCAGATTCAAATTATGCCAGCACTTACTGTCCATGTCTACTGATGCACCAGCTGTTATTAGCTGGCAACCCGGCAACAAATCCACACCTGCTGGCTGCTGATGGCACACAGGGGGGAGGGCGCAAGAGACTGCTGGAGAGACACGGAGAGGAGAGTTGCTGAGGGGGCATAATGTGTAAGGGGGATTACTGTGTAGCATAATGTTATAAGGGGCATTACTGTGTGGCATAATGTGTAAGGGGCACTACTATTGTGTGAAATAATGTTATATGGGGCACTAATACTACGTGGCATAATCTGTAAAGGGCATTACTGTGTAGTGTAAGTGGAATTACTGTGTGGCATAATGTATAAAGGGCACTACTACTGCATGGCATAATGTGTATAAGGGGTACTACAGTGTGGCATAACCTGAATGGGCTCTGTGTGGCATAACATGAATGGGCTGTGTGGGGGCAGATGTATCTGGGGGCCCTTTTAAGATATTACTATGTGGCCCACAAAGTTCTAGTTATGCCCATGCATGCAAACACAGAGGGCTGACTAATACATATGGTCACTTTAAAAAGGACTAACTCAGGATTTAATTTGAACTTGCATGAGTTATAAAGTTTGCACAGACTGTGAGGTTAAAAGGATACTTTTGTAGCTATCACACAGGTTTTTGGAGCATGTCTAATTTAAGAGTGTAGCCATTTTGAGCGATTGTGCGACAGTGTGTGGCGCTGATAAAGTTCAAACCTAGGCAGAAACCTAATCCTGGTCAAACTACGCCACCATGCAAAATTTGGGAGAGCTAGGTCCAAAATTCTGGCCGTGCATAAAGGACAAACAGACAGACAGACACGCTTTCTCGCTTATTATATAGATATATAGTAAATACTGATAGTGCATGCATGATAATGTACCTTATTGAAAAAGCAAAGCACTGTAGTGAATACACCATAATACTTGGAATGCAGTATTAGGTAACATATGTATAACAATTCTGCACATGATATATACCACATTAATGCACTGTACATGTGATAGGGGACCCCAGTACTGACTGGCCAGTGTCTAAAACTCAATACGAACTGCAATTAGGTCCAGTGGCGGATTTTACCTAGAGGCTGCAGGACTCCAGTAAAATCCACCACCCAATGCTTAACAGTGGCAGTGACTTCCCCGTGGAAGCGCTCCATGCTAATAACAGCCTGACAGGCAGTCCCAGTGTTTTCTCCCCCTGGAACTGCCAGTCTGGACTGCAATAGCAGAGAATATGCTTCCCATGGGAAGCCACTCCCTTGCTATTATGGCAGCCCTGGCTTTTAGTGGCTGCAGCTGATGCAGGCCCTAGAAACCAGCCTCTTTTCTAGCACCGCCGGACTTGAGCAACAGGCGCGGATTTAAGCCCTGTCCCTAAATGTTCAATACTTAAGAGTAGACTTGCCCCCGGTGACGTCAGTCATCAGTCACTGGGAGGGCAGGGAGCAGGGAAGAGGAGATCATGATGCAGACCCCCCTGGCCAGACAGGTAAGGAGTTGCCACTGATTAGGTCTAATAAATGTGAAATACATGCCACTGTAAAAAAAAAAAAAATGACCACTGGGATGACTTAATTGTAGGTTAGTGAAGAATGCAGAGCTATGGTGCCTTTCCAAACACTGGCAGAAACTAGGCTCACTATCCTAAAGCCCACGGCCAACAAGAGGATGGGACAGGGTTGTGTTGTGACCACCCACTTTGATTGTCAGAAGAGCGAATCCTGGTGTAGTTTCTATAGAAGCGAACCAAGCTCCCATGTTCATAAGTGGTCCAGCTCCGCCAATGTACTGACCCTCTAATAGAGTAACAATGTATAATTCAAGTGTAACTTGACTCTGAGAGGAGGGGGTGGGCCCTCAGACAGTGGGGCTCACCTGGGAGTTCCCCTGTACCCGTGTGGGCCAGTCCAACCCTGTATATAATCGCCTGGTAGTTGCAGGATTTGGCATGATTACGCTGCTTTAGACCCTAGTTTGAAAGCGGCAATAATTTAAAAGGCAAAAGCGACCCGGTTTTGCCCATTTAACTGCTTTCAATCTACCGACTAAATTGCTCGTATCGGGCCATTTTCTGCAACTTGCAGGCTATTACATATTGGCTTATCTAACGGCCCCTTGTTGGTGACATTACACCTACCTACACACTGTAGGTGACACAAGTACCATACTTCCCAACCAAGTGACTCCAGCATGACAGTGTGTACAATACACCATTCCAAGGTGAAGTGTGATCATCGGTACACATTATACAGAGAGCACTCACATTATACAGAGAGCACTCACATTTTGTAAATATTATTCCCATCTGTTACATGTTAATTCAGCAGCCATATTATTGGACATCGTTTTATCCCACCAGGTGCCAAAACTGTAGAGTATTTCCTGTGTTCAGCACTATGTCAAGTTCCATTAATTTTTGCAAGGCATAGAATAACAGGGGAAAGGGGACATTCCCAAATGTACTGTACTCCACACATCTGTCACATGTGAAAGATTTGCAGTGACAACCCTTGTCCCCTGACTCCATTGTATTTGTTCCTTGTTTTTTGCGGAGACGTCTGTGCACAGTACTAATCTGAAGCATAGTAGTCACAATATACTTATACTCATATTTATATTTATGTGTCAACTTTGCCAAATATTCATTAAGTTTATTTTACTCTGTGTATATTATTTTTTATATTTATAGCAAAAATATCTATTTACCAGCAATAACAGAAGCTTAGATGCAGGGTCGTCAGTAGACATTTGTGGGCCCCATGGCATAGTTTTTTAAGTTAAGTATGTAACCCCCCAACCCTCATGAACACTAAAAACAACTAACGCTGTAGTAAAGAATAAATAAATAATAAAGACAGACACTAGAATCAGTGGCATCTCTCCCCACAGTGTCACCTGGTGCGGGGAGGCACACTGTGCGCGTGGGCAGACAGAAAGGGGGCGTGACCATGTGGGAAAGGGGTAGGGCCTCGCAGCCCAAACCCCTGCACCCTCCCTGTGACGCCACGGACTAGAATGTCTATTAATTTCATTCAAATAACTATTTGCAACAATAAATACAATAAGGAACTTTTTTCTTCAGGCATGAAGTTGTCCAATTATAATAAACAAGGCCATAACTAGATATGTGTAAGCGGTGTCATTGCCCAGGTCACAGGGCCCTGGGGTGGCACTGTCTCTGTCCCATGGCACCTGCATGTGGCTTGAAGCAAGGTGCCTGTAGAGCATGGACGTGCAGTCAGGGAAGGCAGGGGAGGCAGAGCCTCCCCTGTTGTACTCCTTCCCCTATCATACTCCCTGTCATGCTCCAGAGTTTTGATATAAAAACTGTGTTTACTTTTTATACATGTGCTTCCCCAGCCATTGACCTCCTGCAAGTCACTGCTGTAGAGCCACCTGGAGCGGCCTAGGTATGCTCTTGCAGTGTTCTACTTCTTGGTACTTGCGGCACCGCTCACTCAGTGTGACATTATGATAATCCTGTGTTCAGGGGGCGTAAGCAGCACAGGTCAGCACAGAGCCCTGCTCCGGCACTGAATATAAGGGGTTGATGCAGGCATTTGGCACACATATAACCTTATAACTAGAGAGGAGGGACGAGGGTGTGTGTGTGTGGAGTGTTCTCAACAGAGGCGTAACCACCTCCTCAATCTCTCCCTCTCATCAGGCACTGTCCCTTCTGCATTCAAACATGCCCTTGTCTCCCCCACTCTTAAAAAAACCTACTCTTGAGCCTAACACTCTCGCCAACTACCGACCCATCTCTCTCCTCCCTTTTACATCCAAACTCCTTGAGCGTATTGTTTACAACCGTCTTACCACTTTTCTTTCCTCCCACTCCCTCCTTGATCCTTTTCAGTCTGGCTTCCGTTCTCTCCACTCCACAGAAACTGACCTCACTAAAGTCAGCAACGACCTCCTTGCTACCAAATCCAAAGGTCACTACTCTCTACTCATTCTCCTTGACCTTTCTGCTGATTTTGACACTGTGGACCACCCTCTTCTGCTGCAAATCCTTCACTCCCTTGGTCTACGTGACACTGCCCTCTCCTGGCTATCCTTCTAACTCTCTGATCCTTCTCTGTCTCCTCTCATGGCTTATCTCCCCCCCCCACATCCTCTCACAGTAGGTGTTTCCCAAGGTTCTGTTCTTGGACCTCTCCTTTTCTCCCTCTATATGTCCTCTCTAGGTGAACTCATCAGCTCTTTTGACCTCCATTATCATCTCTATGCTGATGACATTCAGAGCTACCTTTCCTCTCCTGATCTCTCCCCCTCTCTCCTTACTCGTATCTCCAACTGTCTTTCTGCTATATCTTCCTGGATGTCCCAGCGATTTCTTAAACTTAATATGCCTAAGACTGAGATGACAATCTTTCCACTCTTCTATATTACCTCACCTCCCACTATTTCTTTATCAATTGATGGCACAACTATCTCCTCCAGCCCCAAAGTGCGCTGTCTTGGAGTTATCCTGGACTCCTCCCTCTCCTTCAAACAACATATCCAGAACCTCTCACAATCCTGTCATTTCCATCTTAAAATTATTTCCAGGATCAGACCCTTTCTCACCCAGGATGCTACTAAGACCTTAATACACTCTCTGGTCATCTCCAGATTGGATTACTGTAACCTTCTCCTATCTGGCCTCCCCAACTCCCATCTCTCTCCGCTCCAGTCTGTCCTCAATGCTGCCGCTCGACTCATCTTTCTCTCCAAACGCTCTTCATCTGCCTCCCCTCTCTTACAAGCCCTCCACTGGCTCCCCTTCCCCTTCAAAACCCAATTCAAGGTTCTCACACTCTCTTACAAAGCCCTCACACACTCCTTTCCCATTTACATCTCTGAACTCATCTCCCTGCACTCTCCTGTCCGTCCTCTTCGTTCAACAAATGCACACCGCCTCTCGTGCCAACTGATTACTTCCTCCCACTCCCGCCTCCAAGATTTTGCCCGTGCTGCTCCCCTCCTTTGGAACGCTCTCCCTCTCCCCATCAGAATATCCACCTCTCTACAATCCTTCAAACGGGCTTTCAAGACCCACTACTTCATCAAAGCCTTCCAGCTCTCATCTTAACTTGCTACTACATGCTCCCTCCTCCCTATCTTCCCCATCTGTATCATGCCCTTCTGTTTGCCCCTCCCCTTGAGAATGTAAGCTCTTGCGAGCAGGGCCCTCTACCCTCTTGTGCTTCTCCTTACTTTATGTTCATCTACTTCTTACTCACCACTAGGACACCTAACACTTCGTGCCTATGCTTTGTTGCTTAATTGGGTGTTATGGCTACCTATGTATCAATGTATATTATCCATGTCCTTGTCCTTCATTGTATTGTATTTTACTGTAAGCCACTTTTTTGTTATGTACCTTGTAAGGCGCTGCGGAACACTTGTGGCGCCATATAAATAAACGATGATGATAATAATAATAATAACTAAGGTTTTTGGCGTCCAGGACAAATTGAAAAATGGCGCCCCCTCCAAAAAAATAAAATGATAGAAAAGCATGATATAAATTCATTATTAGTGTTCAAGGCAGACCGGGGGCAGGGTGCTGAGGTGCGGGTATGGCCTCCCAATAAGGAGACCTGGCTGGCCAGGGAGGGAGCTTGTTCTCGTGACAGCAATGGGTGGTATGGGAGTAATAACATGAACAAAAGAAAGAACCTGGAGCACATACAAAATGTAGGGCAAATGGAAGAAACATGGAAAATTAGAAGCACCCAAGAACACTATACTGTAGACCTGCTATGCTGGGCACAGATACACACCAGCACATGCCCTACAGAGTGATGACCCCTGCGATTACAGGCACAGTGCCAAACACAGGTATAGAGTCTCAGCTCTTCAACCCTAATTTAGATAATACTACTGACTCCAGGAGATGTAATGGACCTTTTACTGCTCACCCGGACAGACAGAGACTGCGGGAATAACGGTGCCCAGTCACCGCTATAGTGGCAGCAGCACAAGAAGCTTCGGTCCGCCTGTATGGGTTGCTACGTGCGACCCCTGCCCGGGGGGAAGTCACTGTGACAGGACCTTTCGGATCCCCACACACAGCACAAGCAGGGAGACTACATCATGGTGTCTGACAGTCAGGGTCTTGTCCCTGGCCTTTCCTGAGCCACCCACCCGGCACCTCCTGTGTCTCACCCAACCCAGTGTCCCACAGACCAGCCCCTGACGCTTACCGACAACTTCACGTCCTCCACGCTGACCTTGACGCCTCCAGCCGGATCCCCCTGGCATGGCCCAGCTCCTGGTGAGTGAGTGCAGAGACGTCTTGCTCCTGGCCGGAAACACAGAGCAGTGGCCGCTACAGTCACCTACTCACGTTGGGAACCTAGCTCGCCAGTGTGCGCCGCCACCACCTCCTACTCACAGGAAAAGCGGGCAGCGGCGCTGACCCCTCTTCTGCTGGACTGCCGCGGCACCCAGGGCACGTGTCCTGCTTGTCCTACCCTAGAAACGACCCTGGTTCTCATGTAGCTAAAGTTCAGTAAGGGTGTGTTCATGCAAATGCAGTTATTTTCACGAATGCTTCATTTTTAAGTAATTTCAGCACCAGCAATGACCCTACTAGAATGATGACAACATTCTCCTAGCTGAGCTACAACTCAGATGAATGAACTAGAGATGGCTATGAGTGAGTGTTTCAACACACGGACTCGAATCATTCAGATGAGCGAATGATTCGAGTCACTCAGTGTTTGGTGAGTCGAGACACCCACCTCCCCTAGCCTCTCTGTCACCTCCCTAGCCTCTCTGTCAGTGGAGCTAGAGTGAATGGCAGCTCCGCCCCCTACACTGCTGATCCGAGATGATTATATTTCTGCACTGAGTCAGATCAGCAGTGTAGGGGGCGGAGCTGTCTGCGACTCACGCTGAGTCATGCAGCTACTGCCAGGTCTCAGGGCAGTGCACTAACTCCCAGTTAGTCAGTGCAGAGGCTTGAGCTGGGCTGCGGGGGGCGGAGCTGTCAGCGACTCACTGAGTCGCA
Organism: Taudactylus pleione; assembly: GCA_031769625.1. Lineage (NCBI taxonomy): Eukaryota > Metazoa > Chordata > Amphibia > Anura > Myobatrachidae > Taudactylus > Taudactylus pleione. The sequence goes on from JAUIMM010000638.1 coordinate 1,101,582, forward strand.
CAGCTACAGCCAGGGCTCAGGGGAGTGCACTGACTCAGGAGAGTCAGTGAGAACCCTGAGCTGTAGTCCTGGGCTGGTGGGGGGGGGGAGGCGGGCGGAGCTGTCAGCGACTCGCTCTGAGTCGCTGGCTCCCCTGCTGGCTCCAGCGCTGCTCTATCTAAAGAGCTGTGTCTCGAGAGGCCATGAGGCTCAACTCAGTTCAGTGAATCGATCTGCCCATCCCTAGAATTAACTAGTCAATATGCGGCCAGCCAATCAGGGCAGTTTGCATAGAGAGGTAAATAACTGACTTTCCTTGCGATGTATTGAAATATCACATTGCGAATTTGAGCGATATTATCACATCCCATCTGCATCTGAGATGAGCATTGTGATAAATATGCCTCTAAATCAGTCCCTTTATGTGGATGGGCGACTGAGTAATGCGCCACACTGAGGAAGGCACCGGCTCCATACTTTCCTACTTTTGAAAAAGCATTTCAGGGAGATTGTGAAAGCAGCACCTATAAGCGCGGTGGTAAAGTGGACGTGTGAAAAAATTTACTTGCATCCAAATGTAAATGAGCCCCAAAGCAGTTAAGGCCCCCACACACGGTGCGGTTTTTACACGATTTGGCAGTTTTTGATCGATTGAAACGACCAATAGTTTAAAAAGTGCCATGTGTGGGGATGATAATGATGCCGATGCGCACTGTCGCTGATCGTGGGGGCTGACCACTTGAACCTACAGAAAGATATCGACCTATCTTTCACGATTTGGCACACATCATTCTGTGTGTATGCACGATGAACGATGCGATGGACGATATGTCATCACTGCTCCTGGCCACTCCCCTCCACAATTTTGTGCCAGCATCGTGAGGCATACTTGCCTACCCTCCCGATTTCGTCGGGAGCCTCCCGAAAATCGGGTGCCACTCCCGACCTCCCAGGATGGCAGGCAAGTCTCCCAGCTGCTGCTGACCCCTCCTGTCCCACCGCCGACCCCTCCTGTCCCACCGCAATTCTCCCGGCAGTGAAGGGGGGCGGTGACGCAATTCGCGTCATTTTGGCATCGCCCCCTGCTTCACACTGCCTGTAATATCGGCAGTGTGTAGAGGGGGCGGGGCCAAAATGACGTACTTGCGTGGCTCCGCCCCCGCCCGCAAAAACTTCTAATCTTGCCGGCCCCGCCCCGTCTGCTGGTCACGCCCCCCCAGTAATGCCGATCTGGCTGCTCCCTCCCGGAAGGGGCAGCCAGATAGTCGGCATGTATGTCGTGAGGTTGTTTGCTGCAAATATCTATATCGTTTGGTCGTTTGTACAATCGATCCATGTATAGGCACAATATCGTTTGTTCAGGATTTCAAGGGAAATCGCAACGAGATTGGATCGTTTGCAAATCGTACCGTGTGTAGGCCCCTTGAGTAAGATCTACTTGTTGATGAAAACAAGCTGATACTTTTCAGAAAATGCCTGTAGCCATAGGGATTATTGTATCTTATAACCAATGCAGGGAAATTATACTAATGATCTTATTTGTATGTATATATCTGTTTTTTTTTTATATAACAGCTTCATAATGGGGGTAAGGTGCAATCAGGGAGATTCCTAGGGGTAAATTTACTAAAGTGAGAGTTTTTAGAAGTGGAGATGTTGCCCATAGCAACCAATCAAATTTTAGCTATTATCTTCTAGAAGGTGCTAGTTAAATGTTAAATAGAATCTGATTGGTTGCTATGGGCAACATCTCCATTCTAAAAACTCTCACCTTAGTAAATAAACCCCCTAGACCAGTGGTCTCCGACCTTAATTGGGGTGGGAGCTACTTGAGAAAAATGAGTCTGGAAGAGCCACATTTTATTTTTTTAAAAATAACCACATTTTTCAGATAAAATGTGGAGAGCTGTCAGCAGGGAGCAGGGGGCTGCTTGATGGACCGTGCAGGTGGGACAGTGGATGGCCGCGTCCCACACTCCCTCCAAACAAGTGCCCAGAGTCTCTTAATGCGGACAGTGGCGAGGCTGCTAGCAGTGTCCGTCATGCAGTGCCACCGTGTATAAAACATGCCCAATCAGTGATCGCGCTGAGCAAAAAAAAAAGTGGGTCCCAGGGACCCCTCACTTTCAAAAATTGAGGTCCTACTCCACGGTTTCTGGGTCCCATCTAATATTATGGGGGATGAGGGCAGGCAGCAGCTGGGACAGTGCTGGGATCAGGTGGCAGCTTGGGCAGTGCTGGGAGTAGGTAGCATTTGGAGTAGAAGGGGTTAAGGGCAAGGGGCAGTTGAGGTAGAGCTGGGATTAAAGCAGGGAGAAGTTGGGGTAGTGCTGGGGGCAGGAAGGGGGAAAGTGCAGACAGCAGCTAGGAGAGCTGGCAGGCAAGGAGGGGGTTAATTGCAGGCAGTACTGGGCATAGGGAGGGGGGAAGGGTAGATAGCAGCTGGGGCAGTACTGGGGGCAAGGAGGGGGTTAGTGGCAGGCAATGCTGGGGGTAGGGAAGGGGGTAAGGATACATAGCAGCCATTGAAGTAATGGGGGGCAAGGAGGGGGTTAGGGGCTGGCAATACTGGTGGCAGTGCTGGGGGTAGGGAGGGGGTCAGGACAGCAACTGGGGCAGTACTGGGGATAGGGAGGGGGTCAAGGGTAGATATCGATTGGATGTAGACCTCCAGCTGCCTTCTGTACCAGGCAGTGTGCACCTCCCTGCCCTCCTGAATGGACAGCAACAGGTGGACTTCAAGTTACAGATGGCATCGAATCTTCTGAGTGATGCCCCATGGACTTTGTGGAGAGGCCGTCATGGAGGAATGTATGTGGCCCGGGAGTCAGCACATGATGGGAGGAGGGGCACAAATGCCGTTAGCCAGACAGTGGAACTTCAAGCTGCGGGGCAGACTGGAGGAAGAGTGGGCTGTTCACCTGTGCCGGACCCCGGTGGTTTTGCCAGCGGCTTGGGGTCAGTGCAAGTCTAGTGCCCAGTGGCAGCCGCACTGGAACTGCTCTCGAGCCGGCCCTGCACTACCAGACACTACAGGGCTGGATACATGCAGCCGCGAGTCACATATAGGCTCACAGATCTGGCTCACTGGAGAGAGGTAGCGGGTCCCAATCACCAGCGGCAGCCCGCAATAATATCCTAGCGGCTGCCGTGATGTAGGAGGCAGTGCCAGTGGAGGGGGGGGGGGTGGTCTATAGGGCTTGGGTTGTGATTGGATGAGGAATAGCTGCAGGCTGTGATTTGTTGGGGAGACGCTGAGGACTGCTATAGCGCTTTTGCGACCACTGCCCTATGCACGGCTTGCGTGCCGTCAGCCCACTGCCGTAAGGAGAGCACCTGCTGTGCTACCGCCATGAGGCGAGCTACCATGCTTTCGGCCGTAAGCTATCTGTGGCTCGCTAGTGACGGGTTGGCGATTGCGGCCCTAAACTTGAGAATCAGGGAGAGTTGGCAAGTATGGCTGTCTATAACCGGCTGGGACTCCGGGCTAGGACTGGCCATCGACGATCGATGTTTCAAAAACATTTATGGTTGCTTGCTGATGTCAACTACTTTTGCCATCGATGACAGAAAACCAATGGTTCTCTGCCATCAATGGATGAACAGGAGCCAATGTTTGTTTTTTAGTGGCAGGATGGAGCTTAGCCCCCATTTTTCATTGGCCCATGGCCCAGCGTGCCCGCAGTAGAGGTGACCATCGATGGTTTGAGTGCCATCGATGGCCATCCCTACTCCAGGCACGGATCTAGCAACAGCCATCCGAGCACTGCAGGAGGAGTGCACTTGAGGAGAGGGAAGGGGTGGCCCCCACACTGCCGGCATGTTCCATGTCACTGACTGCAAACAGTGCAGTGCAGTGACAGGGGGCAGGGGAGGTTTGGAGGCTTATTAGGAGAACCTTCCTGGCTGTCAGGTATTTGTATTCAGTGACATGGAACATGCCGGCGGTGTAGTAGCCACCACTTCCCTCTCCTCGGGTCCTCTAACCTCAGACTCTCAGCCTGTGAATCACATAAAAGGCTACGCTCTCCAGACTACACACACTGAGGAGCTGCTGCCGAATCACTTCTTCTTGGGAGTGTGTTTTTGTGTACGTGTAAGTGTATGTGTGTATGTATGTGTGTGTGTATGTATGTATGTTTATGTATGTATAAGTGTGTGTATGTATGTATGTTTATATGTATGTATGTGTTTATGTATGTATAAGTGTGTGTATGTATGTATGTTTGTGTGTGCATGTGTATGTATGTATGTATGTATATGTATGTAGGTACTGTATGTATGTTTTATATGTGTGTGTATGTATGTATGTATATTTATTTTATATATGGGTATGCTATGTATCTTTTTTATATATATAATATATATATATATGTGTGTGTGTGTGTGTGTGTGTGTGGAGGTGGGGGGAATGAGTGCTGACAGGGTGAGTGAATGTATTAATGGGTGCTGGGAGGGTGAAATGAGTAATAAATGGGTTAATCAGTGCTGGTCGGGGGAAGTTATTAGGTACTGAGTGGGGTTGTTAATGGGTGAATAGGGTGATGGATGTTGTGTGGGGATATAGGTGAATGGGCATATTGGGTGCTCTGAGTATACAATAGTGTTTAATAGATTTACAGACAGGGGCCAGGATGTACTAAATGGAAAATGCGGTAAAAACCCTGTTTTTGGGGTTTTACCGCATTCTCCATATGTATCATTGGCTGGCCTGCGGAGGCTGGCATTACCCTATAGAAGCCTATGAACTTCAACCGCATCGGGCTGGCCCCGTGGCCACCGCGTCACTCTGCGCATCACTCTGCGCATGCGCAGATGAACTCACGGGTCATAAACCCGGAAGTCCACAGCGCAGCACTGATCGCAAAGGACAACTCTTATTGGAAGAGCGGTCCTTTGCGGTACTGATCGTATATGTTAGTGCATATGAGATCAGTAACAATGCGATGTCTGGCGGGATGTACTCTGCAAGGTTAGTACATTGCGCCCCAGGATGTGTGATGTGTTGGTTAATGCCAGGTTGGTTTAGCAGGGTGCTGCTCCCTGACCATTTTGCAGGTGGAAAAATGTACCCTGACCCCTTTTGGAGCGCCAAGCTGAGCTCCGGACGAGAGTCATTTGGATTGGAGGAGGGCTGTGCCGTGCCGCCTCCTGTACTGAGGGACTGGAGGTTGGGCTTGGATGCCAGGCTTCCCATGGAGATCTCAGTTTTATGCCTCCATGGCCATTTTCGAATTTTGGCTCCACAGCCAGCATGAATCCACGGCCTCTGTCCTGAGGTAAGCAAATGTATTTACATGTGTTATGGTATAATTAATGGATGTGTGGCATAATTATGTACTGTTTCACTGATATGTGGCACATTATGTATTGTGGCACTTAATTACATTTTGGGCACTGATTTGTGGCAAAACCACCTTGATAAATAGGCCCCATAGTGCTTTAAATTTATCCGTGTATAATATTGTTTATTTCACGAAGGGGCCAGTGATTGCGCTGAGCAAAAAAATTTGTGGGTCCCAGGAACCCGTCACTTTAAAAAATAGGGGTCCTATTCCACTGTTTCTATAGGGCAGGCAGTGCTGGGGGCATGGAAAAGGTAAGGGTAGATAGCTGGTGAAGTATTGGGGGGCAAGGAGGGAGCTAGGGACAGGCAGTACTGGGGGTATGGAGGGGGCAAGGGTTAAAAGCTGGTGCAGTATTGGGGGGCAAGAAGGGGGTTAGGGGCAGGCAGTACTGGTGATAGTGAGGGGGCAAGGGTAGATAGCAGCTGGCGCAGTACTGGGGGGTAAAGAGGGGATTAGGTGCAGGCAGCACTAGGAGTAGTGAGGGGGCAAGGGTAGATAGCAGCTGGGGCAATAAGGAGGTTAGGGGCAGACAGTGCTGGGGGTAGGGAGGGGGTAAGGGTAGATAGCAGCTTAAAGTAGGAGTAGTAGCAGCTGCAAATCCCCCCTCCCCCTCTGGAAAAAAAACAAAATTCTGCACGACTTTGAAATGTTGTTTTGGTTCTGACTGACCTCGGCTGCTGGCACCGATCACTGCAATAGGCACCGAAGCAGGGTAGGTTGTTTAGTTCCAGACGGGCCCTCCTCTGAGCTTCTTGGCCCTCTGTGTTGCACAACCCTGGAGCTTGCAGCTTGCAGGTAGCCGGGTGTGTGATCTTGTTGCAGTTCAACATGACTGCATGTGTATGGTAGGCAGCCAGCCAGGTCCCCCTTGGCACCCTCTATGGGCACCCTGAGCAAGACTCCATGGTCACGTCCAGCAGCAGGTCCCCAAGTACTGCACCTGCGACCGGGCACATGTGCAGAATAAAGTCAAATGGATCACAGTGGGGTCCGGCCCTGGAGGCATATTCAGGCTCGCCCCTGTCGTAATTGGCAGCCAGGGATTGCCTGCAGCAGAGCATGTCCCTGGGGACCCACCCATTTTTGAAAAGTGAGTTACCAGTTCTCAAAATCAGGTAAGATACATGCTGTAGCACATATTTGAAATAACTGGGGGTGTCAAAATCTATATTTGCTTATCAATAAAATTAGGATTTGGCCGGTCCTTCCGTTGGGAGTGATCTAAAGCTCGTAGTGGTCTTAGACTGGGGGCTCTATTTATCAAGCAGTGTAAAAAGGGTTAACACCAGAAAGACTTCATTGGTTCTCCCCGTGTTAACCTTTTGCCTGGCATGGTCACATTGTTCCGGCCACACCAGGCAGTGCTTTATCTGTTCTGGTGGCAATATTTCACCCAAGTCAGATAAACAGTGAGGGCGGCAGCAGGAAGAGAATCTTCCCGCAGCTGCTGCTCTCTGAGGAATCTTCCGGTCCCTCTGCTTCCCTGCACCCTCCCCCAGTGTCTGCTGTGCTGCTGATCACTGCTGATCGGTCAACACAACAGGACCCCCCACCCAGCAGCTGCAGAGATGAGCAACTATGCACATGACTGACATGAGAGGCACATTACATGCTTACCATTCACTGGCTGCATTCGTCGTATTATTATACGGGATACTACAAGGGATTAGATGTGAGAAGTAGCAATACGAAGTTACAGTTATCTGGGAAAGGACTATGGGCGTGATTCAGCTTCGGGCGGAATTGCAGAGCTGCGCGCAAGCGTCTGTGCAGATACGGTAATGCAGCAGGCATTGTCCAACGCAGCATCGGATTATCTGCGGAGCAGCGGCCGGCTAAGGTGACCCATGGAGTCACGCAGCCGGCCGCCGCAGATGACAGGAAGAAGCCGGGAAAATCTCCGTCAGCCGCCGGAGATCCTGGCCTCTTCCCTCCAACCCAACGGTGGCGACATGCCTCTGTTTCGGGAAACTGAGACCATCGCCGGCCCCTCCCCTGCCCACAAACGGCAGCAGACCGTCAATCACTGACAGTCTGCTGCCAGTCTCTGTGCGGGATCGCCTGCACAAATTCCCGATCATCAGGAATCAATGTTTACTGCTGAATGAGGACCTATATTTACAAAAAGAGCCCTTAATATGATTAGTACATACTTGCCGACAATCTGCTCCAGCCTTCCGGGAGGGAGCTGATTGTCGGCTAACAGCGGGGGGGGCGGGGGCGGTCATTGGGGGCGGAGCTGGGGGCGGGCCAGCCAGTTGGTGGTACATTGGGGGTGGAGCCGGGGGCAGAGCCGCACGATCACGTCATCATGGCTCCGCCCCTCTTCACAATGCTATTATTTTCGGCAGTGTGAAGCAGGGGGCAAGGCCGCGATGACGCGATTCAGCGCGAATTGCGTCACCGGCTCCCCCGCTGCGGGGGTTTCTAATCTTTTCAGGGGGCCGGGAGCGGCACCTGAAAATCGGGAGGCTCCCGGCCATATCGGGAGGGTAGGCAAGCCTGGATTAATAGCTAAACACCAATATCATTGATGCAATACTGTTCATCAATTTAATGCTTTCAATCACTAAATAAAACTTTTATGTCTCTTACTGCTATGTTGAACTGACAGGCTGTAACTAGGCTTGGCTGAGTGGTGCTGCTGCCCAGGATGCAGGGTAAGGGGCTGACATCATCACTGCCCCGTGGTACCTGCATTTGACTTTCAGAGTGCCTGGAACGGCACCCTGCAGCCTAGGGAGCCCCTGCAAAGCTGCCCGGAATATACTTAGGACGCACTGGAGTCTCAGCTTCTTCCTGTCTCCAACCCTTCTTCGTGACCTCATGACAACAGAGGCAGGGCCAGCATCGCATATATTATAACCGTGCTAAGGGCCTTTGCAGTGATACTACTACATTTTCTATATATACACACAAGTAGAAAACAAATATTTAGATTATCTATACTGAAAGAATTAAGGAGCGTACACACTAGACGATATGCTCCCTGAGCGATATCGTCTAGTGTGTCGGGGGCAGGGTGTGCTCAATGTCGTTCATGACATTGAGCACACCCGCTGAACGATTTCATTAACAATATCGTTCAGCGCCGGGCTCTCTCCCCCATTGCGTACATGCAGCAACCTGACAATATCGTCAGGCTGGCCTGCATGTTTACCCGATGAACGATAAAGACGAACGACCCGCGGGAACGCGCATCTCCATTATCGTTCATCTTTTTAATGTTAAAAATGGACGATAAAGTGGATGACTGAACGATAACGATATCGTTATCGTTCAGTCGTCCACTCTAATCGCCCAATGTGTACGCACCATTAGTCTTGTGTGCAATGATTCTCAATATTTGTACCTATTCACTTTATGCCAAATACAAAACACTTCCTGAAAAAATTACAAAAGCAAAGTTACTTCATGTATTAATTCCATACTTGCCTAACACCTATGAGCGCGGCAGTAAAGTGGGTGTGTACTGCTACATCTGAGAGGTGTGCCATTAAATTGATTTACATCCAAATGTAAATGAGCCCCTTAGCAGTTAGTAAGATCTACTTGTTGATGAAAACACACTGATACGTTTCAGAAAATGCCTGTAGCCATAGGGATCATTGGCCCTGATTCAGAGCCGGACGCTCTGACCAGAGCGCTCGCTCTGAATCAGGGCCCACCTCCATAAATATGGAGCGTCCTCCTGGACGCTCGTATAGCTGTGGGTCACCACCCACAGCATATACGAGCGTGCAGGATGATGGTCGCGATGGTCTTGACCATCGCGACCATCGCCACTGCGACCAGAAGCCTGCGGTTGAGTTTTTCAACCCCAGGGCCAGGAGTGATTTTGGCTCTATCAGAGCCAAAATTACTCCCACTGACATCACTAGTGATGTCAGTGGGGCCGGCTTCTGACTGTAGACGTTCCCTTGGGAACGCCTCCGTCCCGCAGGCACGCCCCCGGCACGCCCACCAAAGGGGCGTGCTGTCAATCAACATCGACAGCACGCCCCCTTTGATCAGACACAACGAGCGAAGGAAAGTCCTTCGCTCGTCGCGTCTCGTGCATGCGCACGACGGAGCTCCCTCCGTCGTGCGCATGCGCAGTGCAGACCATCGACCCACTTGCGAGCGGACAGCCGCTCGCGAGTGGGTCTGAATCAGGCCCATTGTGCCTTATACCCAAATCCCAAATGCAGGGAAATGATACTAATGATCCCATTTGAATGTATATATCTCTTTTTTTTTTAATATAACAGCTAAATAATGGGGATAAGGTGTAATCGGGGAGATTGCTAGACTCAGGTAGTCAGGGAGATTGTTGCTATTTCAGGGAGTCTCCCTGACAATGAGGGAGAGTTGGCAAGTATGCTTTAATTCTGCACTTCAAGTTTAGCAGATTTCCTTACAGATGCACAAGTAAAACAAGCTGCGAATCTTCTGGAATGTCATTCAGTAGTCGCCCTGTGTACAATTTTATGAGTTATGTATGAGTTGTTTTATAGTTTGATATAAGTTTGCTGAAGCTGACAAACGTTTCTATGAAATGTAATCAGAGTAGGCGCTTACCTTGAAAACCAGAAAATTGAAAAGGGAAAACAATAATAAATGAAGCATAGTGGTGTAAAAACATAGCAAAATTATCCTTTAATAAATGTGTAAAAAATACAACGATCATTTACGGGGAGATGTATCAAGACTTGTAGAGAGATAGCGTGGAGACATAGGGCCCGATTCAGACCCACTCGCTAGGCTGCGTTCGCACGCAGTCTGCCGATGTTTGCGAACTAGTCCGTGTGATCGGGAAGCGTTCGCTCGCTGCGCATAGCCAGCTCGCTAGAATGAGTGACAGGACGAGCCGTTTGTGGGTGGTGACGGGATGGTCGATGGAAACGGGGGAAGTGGTGATGAGAACACAGGCGTGCCTGAGCGTCTCAATGCTGTTTCAGAGGCGTGCATAATTTAGAGGCAGTGTCATAGTACACGTCACCTGGCTGAATTACACACTGAAGCATTCGCAGTGCTTACGGTAGGGTATGGTCAGCCACAAGTGCTGCGATCGCTTCCGATGGTACTCGATGTTACCGATGTTTGCATACACATCCTGGACACGACGTGCATAAGTGGGCGTCTTAAGACAGGCTGGTGGTTGTTTGCATACACACAGTGATCGCACACCAAGACATAATGGGCATGCTAATGCTTTGCCATGCGATCGTGGATTTGCATACTTTAGCTGCGTGCGAACGCATCTAGCGAATGGGTCTGAATCGAGCCCATAGCCCAAAGTGGCCAATCAGCATCTGTCATGTCATAGACTGTGGTGGATAAATGACAGTTATAAGCTGACTGGTTGCTGTGGGCAACTTCTACACTTTATCTCTCTCCAAGGGCTCTATTTACTACAATCTGCATTGGTAATGTAGATTGTAGTGTGATCTTACCGAGTGAATTCGCATTGCGAATTCAGGCAATATCACAGGGATTTATTACAAATCCCTTGCAGGGACAGAGCTTGAGAGAAAGCTCTGTCCCTGCTAATCCCCTTCGGAGCCTTATCACGGTATTTTCTTAAAAAATACCGTGATTAAGTGCCCGCGCATGCGCCGACCGTTCGCCGCAGCTACCGCCCCTCTGGTGCTAAGCCCCGCCCCCGGTGCTAAGCCCCACCCCCCGCGATCACAGACCCCCCGTGACCCCCCCTCCCTTACTTACACTTACCTGCATGCTCCAGGCCTCCGGTGATGTTCTCCATTCCTCCGGTCAGGTGATCTCCCATACTGCACTGGGGCCCGATCACCTGATGACCGGGCAGCAGTGCACTGTGGGAGACCAGCTGACCGGAGGGGAGTCATCACCGGAGGCCCGATCACCGGTCCCTGAAGTCAGGTAAGTAATTTTTTTTTTTACTTTTTTTTTACAGTAATCAGCTTGCGGTCTGTTTAGACCACACAGCTGATTACTGGGACCGACTCCCGGCTCTGCTCTCCCCATTAGAGCAGGGCAGGATGCCGGTAACCGGGTGTGACCCTGGATAACGCCACCTCCAGGTGGTGTTATTATCACAGGGCTTTCCCCGGTATTTTTTTCACATTTATTTTTAGTAACTATGGTCAGATCACATTTCCCATTACAGTTATGGGAAATGCGATCTGCTTACTAAAAATAAGTGATACTTAGGGGTTGGAGTAGAATTTTACGAATTCTACTCCAATTGCCCTGTAATAACTATAGGTGATACTAAAATAATGTGAAAAGGGTGTGAAAACACCCTTTTTCACATTATTTTAGTAAAAATAATGTTGATAAAAATAATGTTGAAAAATAATGTTGATAAATAATGTTGATAAATAGAGCCCATCTTCCCATTAATCTACAATATTCTAGTCACCATTATTATTATTATTATTAATGTTATCTAGAGATTGCAAACAACGGGCCTAATTCATTACTGATTGCAACTGTGATTACGCACACAATCGGCCAATGGTTGCGTTCTGCGCATGCGTATGCAGTGCGTGTGCGCGAACTGGCCAATGAGATCGCAGTGACTACGCGGAACCATTGCAGAGTGATTGACAGGAAGTGCCATTTGTGGGAGTTGAAGGGGGGGAAGGGGTTGGTCGGTGAAATGCAGGTGTGCCAGTGTGTTTGGACGCTGTTGCTGGGGCGTGTATATATTATCCACTGTGATGCCCTACGCAGTCTGAGGTCTCATAGCGTGCGATGAAGTTAGCAATTTCGGAGTAAGGTCAGAGCTTGTACAAGTGTGCGTGAGGCTGCCAGGGTACTCATTAGTACCGATGGTTTCTTAGTCTTGTTAAACATTACGAATGAGTGTAAGATAAAGTGGACGTCCTTATGTTGTGCTGCAGCGATCACAGTGGATTAACATACTATCGCAGTGAGACTGCGTGCGTAATATCTACTGCAATCGCAGTTGCAATCCGTAATAAATAAAGCCCCAAGACAGCTCATAAGTGTCAAAATGACTAGTATACTAAACACAACTAAATGCAACAAATTCCCTGTAAATGAGCAAGATCAGCGCTAGCTGAAGTTCTCTCACACTGCAGCACGGTTTCAAAATATGGTTGTCAACCACCTAAGGGCAGTATTCAATTAGTTTCACACCCGCGATAAAGTTTTGCATTCCGGACTTTTTCGCCTACATCACGTATTTAAGTCGCGGAAACCTATAATGCGCGTTCCCGCTATTCGCCTATTCAATTCCAAAAGATGCGAAAACGGCGACACACGAAGTCAGAACAGGTGAAAAGTGGTGTCGGAATCGGAGAAATCAGCCTGAACCCCCCAATAAGATGCAGAAACATTGGGGATCAATGTAGTAGTGCCCGATTAGCCCTAGTAAAACTGTTTGGGGTACTTAAGTTGGTACAATAGCCTCTAATTAGTGTCTTTGCACAAGTGGTGAAGAATGGCGTAAAGCAGTGTTTTTAGGAGAAAATAAGTAGTCCTGTCACATTTGGGGTACCTGAAATGGGTGCAAGCATCTTTTAATGTCTGTAAAGTGAAGTTTTAAAAAAAGTAAAATTCCTCCCTAGAGTCCCAAAACACTTGGCCCCTTCTTAGTGCACCCCCAGAACCTTATTTCGCTAGTTTGCGAAGTTGTCCCCCACTTTGTTCTTTTTTCCCCCAAATTGAAAATACTTTTTTGGGGTGTTAAGTTTTTTCAGGAATTTTTTGACACAGTTGTCTTTTGGGGGGCTTTACTAAGGGTTCTGAGTGGTTTCCCCACCTTTGCACCCCAAAGCAAAAACTTTGCACTTCTTTTCTCCACCTATTCTGAGGCAAATCTTTTTAGCCTTTTACATTGCATTGGCTTTCCGCGTACGCAAAAAGCGGATGGAATTGAATATGGCGATAAGTTTCTGACAGTTGAAAAGTCGCAATCGGCGATACTTTTTGCGGATATCGGATTTTCGTGTCTAATTGAATGCGGCCATAAATATGAAAAATTGTCCATTATCGCCTTAAACCTAGACTGTTCATATGGAAAGCTGCATTCCCTACCAAGAACACTCCATGCCCAACAGAATGTGTATGTTCCAACAACCAACCTATTTTCTGATGCCTGCCCTCTCCCTTATTTCCAAATCACAGAGGTGCTAAAGCCACCTGGCCAGGTGTTTTGACTCTTGAACATTGATTGTGTCAAAACTGGATTATTGGCTGAGACAAGATCAGTTTAAAATTGAATTGCAGCGACGCCATCTTGCGACTGGCCGCAAGACGCCATTTTGCGAATGGCCGCCTAAGCGCCATTTTAGATAAACTCACACTTTAGTACATGTGGCGATAATACTATTAGCATCATGCGAATGCATCTGTGACCATCGCCATAAGTTATGGCGATTCACCAAAAGCCCATTTCATGACTTTACGTATTATAAAGGATATATTTCAGAAATGGCTTTACAGTATGTCAAAATTGGATTGCATTAGCTGAACAGAGCAAATGGCCACGTGACAACTAGCTTGTGTAGATAAGCTTCCTGGATAACGTCTGCTTTCACTCCAGGTGGCCCGGCTAGAATACACACCTTACCTTAGCAGGCTTCCTGCAATGAAATAACTTCAAAGCCAATAGTGTTATCTTAGGTCTGGGTCTTGTAGCTGGGCTAATTTGCATTCAACAAGAGTCTGGGAGAATAAAGGGCCTTTTCTTTTGAGCCTGGGAAAGGTGGTGGCTGCTGAGAGAAGGGGCATGTGGAACTATAAGGCTCAGCATTCAACACTGCTAGGTGTTCACTTAGTAAGTGAGATTTTAGTGCACCATTCCTCATACACACATTAATACACACAATTGCGCTGTTAACTAGTCGCATATTAGCGAATGCATAAGACCTTGTGTGAAAACAGTTTTATTAGCTTCATGCGCACGCATCTGCCCCAAGTTAACTAGCGTCTTTATATCAAACCCCGCATACTCACACATTACATATCCACATAAAAGGTTTAATAAGCTTTAAGGTATAAGATTTAAGTTTGTTCAGTTAGTGTAAATGCTGTGAAATAAAGATATTTGATAACTAAGGTTTTATACATGCTAAGAAAGCCGTGTTTGGTTTCGTATTGATGCGTACTCTTTCAACAGAATTCCGGTATTATCGGTGTGGAGATCGCATCATGCATTCTCAACTTATGGACCGCAGAGACTTCAAGCAACAAAATGTATATTATATGAACAACTGTTAGGATGATTGCATGGGGCGGGAAACCAGAGACCCCCAGTTGTTAGAGGCTGGGATGAGTCTATTTGAACCAGCCTATTAAACGCTCTGTAACAGATGCTTCCCCCCTGGGAACCAATGGCATAAGCAAGAAACTCTATTCTGGGGGGGTATAAATATGTGTGCTCAAGCACTGGGTTTTTTAGTCTTCTTGCTTAATGCTGACTGAGGGGTTTCTTACTGATGCCTAACATCTGGACCAGAATGCACTGCGTATGTATACTGTACTTGGGTCTGTATAATTCCTTTGCGCCGAATTGTGTCTGGATCAATAGCGTGTAACTGACTGAACTTTTACCTGAATAATACTTGTGCTTTGGAACCACAGATTCCAGGTCTGAAGTCTTTATTTACTGTATGACTGCGTACGCAAATTAGCGTCATCCTTAGAGGTTTATAGGTAGGATATTAGAAGGTATAGGCAGGGGTATATAGAGGTTCTGATCCAGTATCATCATATGGGGGCTCATCGAGTGAAGTCACTTACCTACTCACACGGCACATACGGCTATCGATATCTCAGCAAAGGGTGGAGTGGCCACATGCAGGGTTTTCCTGCAACCGCTTTTGTGCTGAAAAATCGCTATCCGTTTTCGTGTGAGCAAAGGAAGCTGACTAGAATCCAAGGACAAGAAAGGAAAAAGTTTGTTTTCCTTTGTTGATGGAACCTAACGTTTATTGAGTATAGTATTGTGTAGCGGCGGAGTCGCAGTTTTGCGCACAGAAAAGACGCACTTTTGCGTACGCAGCTAAAAAGTTGTCATATGGCTGTGTGGTAGTCGCATTATTTTGTATGTGACTGGTCGCACAATAGCGTATACGTACTTCCGATTGTGCTGCCACGGTGTTTAAACAAAGCCGTTGAGGTTTACATTTTTCAATTGTTATCGATATCTGGGTTAACGTGTATTTTTCTGCGCAGGAAAAAGTGTGTAACAGTGAGTATTTGTTGGACAGTTAAGGGTATCGTATGATCCTTAAGGGCTAGGTGCAAGGGTTAGCCTAGCCGCTCGGTAAGCAGCTTACCGTTCAGTACACAGAGCAGGTGTATGGTTTGTTATTTTTGTTAGGGACCGGCTCTCAGTTTGACTGCAGTGTTCAATAATAAGGTTGGGTTATTTGAGCATTGTAGTTGAGCCGCACTAGGTGTGATTGTGAGCTGAGAGATAATAGGTGAGCGGGGGCATCTAGAATTTCTTCCGTAGGTGAGCGGGGGCATCTAGAAATTCTTCCGTAGGTGAGCGGGGGCATCTAAAAATTCTTCCGTAGGTGAGCGGGGGCATCTAGAAATTTCTTCCGTAGGTAAGTGAGAGTATCTAGATTGTCTTTCACCAGTTTAAATCTTTATTGAAAAGCGTAGGATTTTGTCTCAGAATGGGAGCCATGCAAACAGTAGAGATGTTAGACAGTGATGTGCTGCTAATGAAAGCATCGATTGGATCGGCCCGTCGTATTATGCATACTAAGTACGGTACTTATGCAATAAGGTATTGTGATGTATGGTTTAAAATGACGATGAAGAGTGTTAGACCGTTTCCCAGAATTGGTAGTTTTGATAAGGGTGTATTAGATAATGTCCGGGACCACATCAGTTTGATGCGCTCCCGAGAGGAAAAGGACAAATATTGTGAATGTTTAAAATTGTGGCAGCATGAAGGGGATGCGTGGCTTAAAAATGTGCAAGCGATGCAAACTAGCGTCGCGAGCGCATTGCCAGAAAATACATCCGCGGCGCTAAATTGCAATACGGGCGAGCCGCAAAATGGCACGCACATGTGGCAGGGTAGCGTTGTGGAGAGTATTGCCAGCAGTTCACGCTCACCTCCCCCACCTTATGTGGATGGAGGTGCAAGTACAGTTACCAAAAATACCCATAAAAATGTAACAAGCAATTTGTACCCTCTCTTAAGCAACCATAAAGAAAATGTTTATGATGTGGATGATGAGCCTATTGTAATGTCTGCCATTTCCCATGCTGTGCAAATGATAGATACTGCATCACCACAATCACGGGTGGTGCCGCCATTTCCATCGGTAACAGCAAGGGAGGTATTAACACCCTCTGCACCCATAGAGGAAGTTGTTCATACCATACGTAGCAGCAGCAGATTAAACCCCCAGCCAGGTAACCAGGTCAAAGGTAGCAGCGCTACCGGTCTGCATCCCATTCGGACGATAACTGTTCCGAATGGAAATACAGATGCGAACGGTGTAGTGCCCACGAGGGAAGTAGTAATGCATTGTCCCTGGACAAGAGCAGAACTAAATTCCATCGTAAATAATTTCCCTGATCCAAAAAAGGAACTAGCCAAATGTCAAAGATTTTTGAGAAATTTGGGTAGTTCTCATGAACCAACTAATAAAGATTGGCGAGTGGTGTTGAGGGCCTGGCTGCCACGCAATACCGACGTGACAAAATTTATCACGGATTGTGTATTGGATGATGACGTTCCCTTAACAGACCAAGTAAACCAAGGTAACATTTCCCGCATTGTAACTCAATTGGGTATATATTTTCCAGTAGTAGTTAACTGGAACAAAATTTTCACAATTAAGCAAAAGGAGAGTGGATCTGCAGAAGGTTATTGTGACCGGACTCTGCAGGCTATCACCCAGTACACTGGGTTAGAAGATATTAAAGATAGCACTCACCACAGGGGAATGATAGTCACGGTACTCATGGACGGTCTGAAAGACGACTTAAAGACTCGGGTTCAGACCTCACAACCTGGCTGGAGGGGAGTCACAATAGATACACTCATAGAATCTGCCATAGAACATGATAAAAATATCACAAAGAAGAGAGAGACCCAGAGCGAAAAACTAATGGCTGTCAGTATCCAAGCTCTGGAAGGAATGACAATAACATCACAGCCAACCGACACACCTGCACCCACACACACCTGCACCTGAACAATTACACGTCCTCACCAATCCCACACCACAGCAAACACATCCTTACCCCACATATCATACACAACCACAGGCCTCCTGATACCCACAAACTTCATACCTCCCACCATACCCTTATCCTCCATATCCTTACCCATACCCACCACCTTTCCCTCTTGCTCAACTCCCACAACAATCCTTTCATCCAACCCGTTCAAAAACATGTTTTAACTGCAACCAAGCGGGACACATAAGTAAGTACTGCAAAGTAAAGAACACCACACATGAACACGGGTTTCCCATGGGTTCATAGGCAACCCCAGTATCTTCTCCCAGGCCTTATATGACTGTTTACAATCTTTTCAATCTGCCAATGTATCTGTTCTAATGTAAAATGTGGACGATTTATTGTTGTATTTTAGGTCATGTTTAAATGATATTAAACGGTTGTGCTTTATCTCCCACTCACAGGACACAAGGTTGATAAGGATAAACGGCAGCCATGCCAGGCTAAGGGCGACTACTCGGAATACTATCCAACCCAGTGGCCCAGGCATTATTTAGAGCAGTAGCTATTAATAACAAGATTTAATTGCAGGAACCTGTATGCAGATACTATATCCCTAGAATTATTAAAAATGATAGGGGGACTTATTTTACAGGTGACGTTTCCAAGAACATGTGTAAGGTGATGGGTAACAACACTAAGATTATCCCAGACTGTCTTTTCCTTTATTTGCCCCCCTTTGAGATACCGTTCAAACAGGCAGCCTCATGTGAAAATATGATAATGAGGTTACTGTGCAGGGTCTCACGAAGATGAATGAGAATAACCGAAATTGAAAGTGTTATTAACTAACACATCTAATGCAACTGTCATGATGTCAAACCTGGAGAATTTGTTATGATCCAAAAATTTTTTAGCTCAGGTTGTTTGACTGATCAGTGGAGAGGTCCGTATCTGATGATACCACATCCTCAAAGGGTGGCCGAGGAATATAGGTGGGTCCATTCCACTCACTATTGGGAGGTTAATCAATTGGTGGAGATACAAGGCGGAGACAGGGCCGATGGCGTGGACCTGTCGATTGCGAGCTTGTGCCGGGAGGATTGAAAAGGTGATGGTGAGATATCTGAGCTAAAGAAATGTGTAGACCGGTGCTTCCAGCAATGGAGTGGTCTGCTGTGGTCATCCTAGTTCTGTTTTTCCAGAGTTTCTGTCGTGATGATCTGTTTGGGGATACGCAGTGTCTGTGATGGAGGACCAATAAAGGAAATGTGAGCTGATGGCAGAGCTGATGGAGTGGAGTCAGGAGGAGGAGTGCTATACCAAACCAGGGGAGTGTCTGACCAATCTTAGTATTGTAATTGTTATGTTATTTGGGAAGAATACTTCCAGAAGTTATGACCCTCACACATGAAGAAATGCTTGGTATACGTAAAAACATACCATCACCATATCTTCACACGCAATATGAACACAGAGACAAAAAAAATATGATACCAGTGACCCCAAGGAGGTGATAGACCGGAAGATGGATGAAATTATGCAGCTAAAATGGGAGTTTTGTAAGAACCATAACGCTTCAGTGGCTGAAGTAGGGGAGAAGATAGTAGGATGGATTTCATGGCTGAACCCAGTGAAATGGTTCTCAGGTCTAGGGGAATGGGTCCAGGAAGTGATCGCCAGCAAAGGCAAATTCTTGATCCTTATACTAATTGTCATAATAATAATTGGCATATGCATCCAGTGTGTTCCTATTGTGTTGAAGTGTGGAAAATTTAAAAACAGAGTAAAACTAAAGAATTAAACTATGATGGTGGTCAGTAATGACAATATGAATACCGAGGTAAATATAGAACTGCATTACAACCCTGAACTAGGAAATACCATCATTTAATGTATTATATTTAGCCATGCATAAAAATGTATTATTGAAATGTTATTTTTAAAACATCTCAGATAATGTAAAGTCTCAATTCCCCTTCAAGACTGCTTTTACAAGACTGGTGCATTCCCACACCTTTCACATGATCTTCCAAGATCCGCGGTGTCCGTATAATAGTAGTTTTATGTCCCCACTCAGAGACACATTATTGATGGATTAAGAACCACCTTGTGCCATCCCATAATAATACTAAATAATACGTAACTAAGCCTAGATAAAATTCTAATAGCAGATTATGATAGCATGTTGTTCGCTATCAAAGGGTGGACTGTCGAAACTGGATTATTGGCTGAGACAAGATCAGGTTAAAATTGAATCGCAGCGACACTATCTTGCGACTGGCCGCAAGACGCCATTTTGTGAATGGCCGCCTAAGCGCCATTTTAGATAAACTCACACTTTAGTACATGTGGCGATAATACTATTAGCATCATGCGAATGCATCTGTGACCATCGCCATAAGTTACGGCGATTCACCAAAAGTCCATTTCATGACTTTACGTATTGTAAAGGATATATTTCAGAAATGGCTTTACAGTATGTCAAAATTGGATTGCATTAGCTGAACAGAGTAAATGGCCACATGACAACTAGCTTGTGTAGATAAGCTTCCTGGATAACGTCTGCTCTCACTCCAGGTGGCCCGGCTAGAATACACACCTTACCTTAGCAGGCTTCCTGCAATGAAATAAATTCAAAGCCAAGAGTGTTATCTTAGGTCTGGGTCTTGTAGCTGGGCTAATTTGCACTCACACAAGAGTCTGGGAGAATAAAGGGCCTTTTCTTTTGAGCCTGGGAAAGGTGAGGGCTGCTGAGAGAAGGGGCATGTGGAACTATAAGGCTCAGCATTCAACACTGCTAGGTGTTCACTTAGTAAGTGAGATTTAAGTGCACCATTCCTCATACACACATTAATACACACAATTGCGCTGTTAACTAGTCGCATATTAGCGAATGCATAAGACCTTGTGTGAAAACACTGTTTTATTAGCTTCATGCGCACGCATCTGCCCCAAGTTAACTAGCGTCTTTATATCAAACCCCGCATACTCACACATTACATATCCACATAAAAGGTTTAATAAGCTTTAAGGTATAAGATTTAAGTTTGTTCAGTTAGTATAAATGCTGTGAAATAAAGATATTTGATAACTAAGGTTTTATACATGCTAAGAAAGCCGTGTTTGGTTTCGTATTGATGCGTACTCTTTCAACAGAATTCCGGTATTATCGGTGTGGCGATCGCATCATGCATTCTCAACTTATGGACCGCAGAGACTTCAAGCAACAAAATGTATATTATAGGAACAACTGTTAGGATGATTGCATGGGGTGGGAGGGCAGAGACCCCCAGTTGTTAGAGGCTGGGATGAGTCTATTTGAACCAGCCTGTTAAACGCTCTGTAACAGATGCTTCCCCCCTGGGAACCAGTGGCATAACCAAGAAACTTCTCTATTGTCCTGTCTATTCTGAGGGGGTATAAATATGTGTGCTCAAGCACTGGGTTTTTAGTCTTCTTGCTGAATGCTGACTGAGGGGTTTCTTGTTGATCCCTAACATCTGGACCAGAATGCGCTGCGTATGTATACTGTACTTGGGTCTGTATAATTCCTTTGCGCCGAATTGTGTCTGGATCAATAGCGTGTAACTGACTGAACTTTTACCTGAATAATACTTGTGCTTTGGAACCACAGATTCCAGGTCTTAAGTCTTTATTTACTGTATGACTGCGTACGCAAATTAGTGCCATCCTTAGATGTTTATAGGTAGGATATTAGAAGGTATAGGCAGGGGTATATAGAGGCTCTGATCCAGTATCATCAATTGTTACAAGTAAATCAGAATATAGGATAATAATACAAACCTGCGCTTTATACTCCAAAAAATAATAGTTAAAGCTCAGAAGTGCCACAAAGTATAAATGCATTTTAATATCAATTATTAGACATCACATATTAGCAATAATTCCATAGATGCATTCTAAGAATCATAAACAATAATAAAATGGAAAAAAATAAATAAATAAGAATACAGAAACAAAAGCACACAAATGATAAGAACATAGCACACATCATGCATAAACTAAGGTAAACACACAGGTTCTAAATAAATATGATATTTTCATAGATTATATTTAGCATAATTTAAAAATAACTTCCAGAGACACACTACAAGGAACCCATACACTCATATGCAAACGCAGTTATAGTACATGCACACATGTATGCACAGAAAAGAGGACAGACACACTAGCCCACACATACACCAGGACAGTTCCTCTTCAATAACAATTTTTGGATGGGCAACAAACTAGTGACTCCGATAATCTATTATTAGTCATTTCCTTATACTATAGAATCATTTGATACTTAATCTATATATATAAAAGGCTAACGCTGCTCCTCACCTCTAGGGGGGAAATTCAGGTGTGTTGCGTGCCTGTGCCCAATAGATGGTGCCCGAAGGAGCAACTCAATTGTTGCTCGGCACATAGCCGCCAGCGCTGACATTTCTACTCGCAGACCCCCGAGCTGGCGAGCAGAAGTGACCCATTTAAGCGCTCAAACAGGACTTTTCATGGACGTGACAATGTCTCGCCATTTGCACTGGCTGCTAACTAATTTGTATATATTGGGGCTGATTCTGAATCGCACGTAAATCATTTCAGCATACTGCGTATGCGCTAAACTAAGACATCTACTAATGCGCATATGCCAGATCACATACACGGTGATCGCTAGTGCGTACGGATTTATTCACCAGTCTGCACTTTCGGCAGGCGTACCTAGGGGCCAAACTTCCCTCGTGTGGTAGTGTCATGGGTGTGTTGGCCGACTTTATTGCTCGATCGCAGTGTGCGGACAGTGGTGTGATGTCTGTTTCAGCCGGATCTTTTGCCTACAGCATGGGGCTGGTGTAAAGGCCCCTACACACTATGGTATTTTGAACGATTTGTCCAATTCCGAGGCATCGGAACGACAAATCGCGTGATGCACTACGCACGCTCCCACGGCATCGTTCGTGGCATCTTCAGATCTTTTCGTACATGCAGGAAGATCTGTCAATCTAGTTATTGATTCCCCTTAGATCGTGCAGTGTGTACGCACTACCAAACGACCAGGCGATATGGTTACATTATATAGTTAACGATCTAACCACCAAACGATGCAAGATGTATCATTTGGTAGTTTGTTAGATTGCACAGTGTGTGCGCACTAGATCGTTTGTCCGGGAGTTCCAGGGAAATTACTGACAGCATCGCATCGTATGCAAGTCGTCTAGTGTGTACCTAGCTTAAGTCCTGCTAATAGTAATGACGACTGTGGTTGCGGACATAGGTCCAGTTTGCGGAAAGATTCCCACCTCCAATTGCACAGATTTTTAGTACATATAAACAAATTTCTGTATTAGCATAAACTGGTAAGCGGGCTGCCGGAGAGGCTGATGCGTCCGACTCAGGCTCACTGCTTCCCCTCTGACTTTTTCAATTACAGTAGCAAGAGGGAAAATAAATGTATTAAGGTCAATGTTTTTGAATTGTCACAATCTGATCACAAACCCATTAGGAAAAACACACTGGGCAAGTCTTGTTTTGCTTTTTAATACAATGGCGACATTAAGCACAAGTCACACTGCTCTACTTTATATTAAGTTCCAACCGAGCGCGATTCATTTCTGCAGACTGGAAGTTTTTATGATCAACTTGTGGCTGTGATGTTATAGCTTCACAGTCTCATGTTTAATCTGCCGCATCCTGCTAATGTCATCCTTTATAACCGTCCCAGTGTCATAAGTCCTTCCTGTAGTGTCCTCAAAATGTAATAGGAAGTTGGCGTGCTCCTATGCCATGCTTCTGTCTGCCACGATCACCTGCTGTCCTGGCATCATCAGACAGACATGTTCCACTATGATACTAGACGGAACGCAAGCTCCGTGTCTGAGATTCACAACAGTACTCCGTCCTGAGGTAATACTGATCCCTGAGGCCAATGCGGGGTTTCAGAACACATAAAAGCCTTGGATTCTCTTTACTTTTTGGCAGGACTACAAGGCGCCCCTGATGAGGAGATCTTAGCAGCATACTTGTAAACTCCATAGGCCGTGGGGGTTTAAACAACAGATTATTTATGAGCAAGACCTCATCTTTGAAATAGTTGCAATATTTAAAGTGAACATTCGAACCTTACATGCTATCTGGCTTGTGTGCAAATGCACCTGTTAATTGGTAGTGCAAATACTAAGGAACTGTGCAGCATATCAGAATATATCATTATGACAGTGGTAAAATATAACGGAAGTAATCAGGTGTAGTACAGAGCTGCTGATCCTTTCTTTTATGTAGTACCAGCAGGGGGGGTTGTAGGTGGCATTTTGTGTGCAGGAGGTGCGGGAGAGGTTGGAGCCATCTGCCTAATTGCTGTCTGCTGAGGCTTTGTAGTTTTGGGACCACACCAATCCAGGGGGCAGAGCCTGCAGTGACACTTTCATGATATCTATGCAGAGCCGCCAGTCACAGCAGCTGGATGGCTCTGCAACTATGCTTAACTGCCTGTGACCATGGAGGATGAGGGCAGCTGTGGAGGGGTGTGTATTTGTAGGGAAGGGGGGGTATGTCGATCAATAATGTTGTGCCTAGGGGCAGGGCTGTCATCAGATATTGTGTGGCCCCGTACTGTCAAAATAGGCAGGGCCCCCCAGGGGGGATGGGGCAGAGGTGGGCGGAGCTACACCGGGGTGGGACATCAATTGGTTCATAAATCAGTTTAGACAGTGTTCTCCCCAGGCTGTTTTTTGCGGGTGCACCACCCGGCAAGAAACAGCCACCACCAGGCACTTTGGGAGCCTGCAAGTGTGGACAGTATCTGGGAGCTGTATAGAAAGGACCAGATCCTACAGACTTTGCAGCTTTTTCATAATCAGAGACTGGGCCTCTAATAAGAAGAGTAGAATTAATACTGTATGTAAAATGTTATTTCAAGTTTAAATCATTATAAGGTCAGGGTTTAAAACATTTTATTTTTGAGAAGGCCCCCACCCGGCTACTTCTTGATGCCACCCGGCTGGAAAAATTTTCTCTCTCTTGGCCGGGGGTCTCGATGCCTGGTAGTCCTCCCCTGATGGCGCTCCTGCCTGGGGGGGTGGCATACCCTAAATCTGACTCTGACAAGTGCACCTACATTTTGGTCAAGTTGGAATTACGGAGCAAGATGACAGCGACTGTAGAAAAGTGGTGCGAGCACGGTATGGAGTAGATTCATCTCTTTTCCTCTTTTTGTGACAAGATGCAGAAATGAGATTTCCTTTATGCAAAGTGAGATAAAACCAATCCAACACTACAAAAGTAATTTATTTTGTTAACAGCAATGAGCTGCCAGAGGTCAGTGAACATAATGCAGAGGAAGGAGCACACTGAAAAAGTTTAAAGGGAAGACTTATCAAACCTTATATGGAGGACAAGTGGAGATGTGACACATAGCAACCAATCAGATACCAGCAAAAGCCTGTAAAATGTTGATATTTCCAGGAGGCTTAGCGCTTGCATTAGGCTTAGTATTAGGCGTGCCGTTAGGGCTGTGGTTAGTGTTAGGCTTAGGGTTGCTGTTAGGGTTTTGGTTAGCATTAGGGTTGCAATTAGGTTTAGTTTAGGGTTAGCTTTAGCCTTAGGGCTGTGGTTAGCATCAGGGTTGCCGTTAGGGTTAAAGCTATTCCTTAGTATAAAATATAAGTCTGACATCAAGGCAATAAAACAGTAACCCCATTTGTGATGTGAAAACAAAACAGACTGTCTGTTGCACCCTGAAATCAGATGTCAGCCCTTGACATATCCGTCTCTATTATAACCCTACGCGTTTCATCGTTCAGACTTCATCAAGGGTAGAGCCAACAATAGCTGGAAATGTGCATGAAACATAATCATGTTCAATCACTCATGATTAGTGGTATATTCAAGAAATGTCAGATACAGAAACATAACAAAATAAATAGAACTGGTGTGTGTTTCTGCTGCTCTGTAAGTGGAAATATGGATTTTTTTTTTCTTGGAATGAAGACTGCTGTCCAAGAGACTAGATTGTCATCTGACCACACAAGAATTAGAACCACCTCCATATAGCCTGCTGCTGAACTGTTGTCTATTTTTTCCCTCAGAGGAACTTCCTGCAGCTGCATAGGGGAAATGGGACTGATGAGCATCTCACAACTCCAGGATATTAGAGGAGAGACTTGTTAGATTCTGCCTCTATTCTCCTTGGGTCAATTACTTGACACATCCATGGGCATCAATTTGCTTTTTACTGGAACCCCTACTTGTGATTTTTCGTATACTGATACCTTTTCTGCCAGTTGTAGAGGAAGTGTGAAATTCTGCTCTTGGTCCATACTGAACCAATTCTAAAACTGCAGGAAAAAAACCTGGGGTGCTAGCATGTGCCACGGCCCACTTCTACAATGGAAAGGTGGATGTAACGAGGCCTAAAGGAATCAGTAATTGTGTTGCTGGAATCACCTCCCTCTGGGTGGATTGCCTTCTGCATTTCTCCTCTGGTCATGATACCAACCCGTTGTCAGTGTTGCAGAAGTCCCCAAATATACCAACCTGTTTTTGAGGCTGCAGATGAGTTTTATAGTTATTCAGGTTCGAGCTGTGACCTTCAAGACATTTCATAATCTTGGCCAATATTCCAAGGGTAGTGCTGGGCTTCGAACCATTACTCGTGACTTATTTAGATAATGGGTAATGTATGCACAAGCTCCCGCAGATCGTTAATGATATCTTCTACTGCCTGAACTTGCAGGCCAATCAGACGATATTGTCAGATTCTGCAAGTACGGGGATGTGGCAGCATGACGTCACTGAACGATAACGTTCAGTATGTATGCTGAAATTGTTTGCCCGGGACAGCCCGGGAGTTCAAGGCCAAACACTAGACGATATCACTCATGGAGCATATCATCTAGTGTGTATGAGCCTTTACTGACCACCCTAGTCTTCCTAAGGAATCTGTGGAAGCTGGTTTGGGACCAACTCTTACTGACCTATAACATGAATGAAATGAATGAACCTGGCCAGGCATAGAGAAGGTCAGGGTCACCACCACAGATTCATAAACTGATTACAGCCAGAGGTGATCAGGGTCACAGGCTGAGGATTGTAAACAGTATGCCCCTGGACCAGGTAATACAGCGCTAAGTGCCGATTAATGGCAAAACCATCTTGAAGAACTTTTTCACAGTGAGAAAACTGTTGACGGCTGGTGATTGACAATATAATGCCAAATCAGGAAGCATAGGGAGAAAATCAATACATTTGGTCAAGTGCACGAGATATTATAAATTTTTTATTTTCCTTCAGTAGGAAAAGCCAAAGAGCTGTGATTGTATCTATCTCATCTGTAACCAGATGCAGTTAGAATGCCGACCGTCAGGATGCTGGCACATAGAATGCTGGCGCCAGTATAGCAACACTTGTCAAAATCCTGGCGCCGGCATCCCGATGGTAAATATTGTGGTTAGTTAGAGGGATAGGTTAGGGGTTAGACACTAGTGGAATGGTTAGGGTGGGTTGGGGAGGTTATATTTAGGCTGCAGGGAGAGAGGTTTAGGCTGCGGGGAGGGAGGGGTAGGTTTAGGCTGCGGGGGAAGGGTTAGGTTTTGGCTGCGGGGAGGGAGGGTTAGGTTTAGGCTGCGGGGGGAAGGGTTATGTTTTGGCTGCGAGGAGGGGGGGTTGGGTTTAGGCTGCGGGGGAAGGGTTAGGTTTAGGCTGCGGGGAGAGAGGGTTAGGTTTAGGCTGCGGGGAAGGGTTAGGTTTAGGCTGCGGGAAGGGAGGGTTAGGTTTAGGCTGCGGGGAAGGGTTAGGTTTAGGCTGCGGGAAGGGAGGGTTAGGTTTAGGCTGCGGGGAGGGAGGGTTAGGTTTAAGCTGCGGGGAGGGAGGGCTAGGTTTAGGCTGCAGGAAGGGAGGGCTAGGTTTAGGCTGCAGGGAGGGAGGGGTAGGTTTAGGCTGCGGGGAGGGAGGGTTAGGTTTAGGCTGCAGGGAGGATTAGGTTTAGGCTGCGGGAGATGGGTTAGGTTTAGGCTGCGAGGAGGGAGGGTTAGGTTTAGGCTGTGGGGGAAGGGTTAAGTTTAGGCTGCGGGGAGGGAGGGTTAGGGTTAGACTGCGGGGCGGGAGGGGTAGGGAGAAGGGGAGTGTTATTGGTAGGGAGAGGGGGAGAGTTATGGGTAAGGAGAGGGTGAGGGTCATGGGTAGGGAGAGGTTGAGGGTCATGGGTAGGGAGAGGGGGAGGGTTATGGGTAGACAGAGGGGAGAGCTATGGGTAAGGAGAGGGGGAGGGTTATGGGTAGGGAGAGGGGGAGAGTTATGGGTAAGGAGAGGGTGAGGGTCATGGGGAGGGTTATGGGTAGGGAGAGAGGGAGAGTTATGGGTAAGGAGAGGGCGAGGGTCATGGGTAGGGAGAGGGGGAGGGTTAGGATACCTACCGTCCCCAACCGCTATTTTTGTACACTTATTACATTCAGTAATTTGTATTCAAAACTATGTAAAAAATCATGATAGTGACTAGTACCGATTTGTGCTTTAAGATCATGGTTTTCTGGTGTTTTGATTTTATTACACAGAGCAATTTGCTATTCGACAGAAAACCCTCAACTGTACTAAATTGTCTGTCACATTCCTCCCAGCTTGGTTCCAAATCTTTTACATAGAAAGCCTAACACAAAGCTTGCAGCAGGCAGATTAGTTCTTAGAAAACTCTCAATTGTCCGTAGAGGATGCCCATATGGGTGGGGATTACAATCACACATTAAAGTAGGCACGGAAAAGGACATATATACAAATAGGGGAGTGATGAAGCATATACTGATATTGATAACTAATGGATTTCAAGATGGCCTCAATATGATTTGTGAGTAGTAAAGAATTTTAATGGATCAAAACCTAACACACAGGGGCAGATTCAAGTAGCTGCGGGACTCAACATGGGACTGCACCTCCCAGGTTTAATGTCCGCAGCTGTTCAATTACTTGCCAATTTCCATGGGCTTATGTTGACTCATAGCTCCCGGGTTAAGTGCCCTGAGCTATGTAACTACCCAGCAGGGTAAGGCCCAGATAGTGCACTTAGGGCCTGATTCAGAGCCGGACGCTATTTGCGCTCGCTCGTTCAGAAAAAGGGGCCGGCTATTTAAACTGAACGCTCGCTCTTTGCGGTCTGTTGACGCCTCTATGTCTGAGCGAGCGAACGAAATATGCGCTCGCTATTTTGTAAAGACGCCCCCTGGCCGCTCGCATCATACGTCATCTCCGCTATTTATTTGATTAATCGAGTACATCGAAAGGCATCTGAACTGCTCGCAGTGCTTGTCGTTGGACTTTCCTACCGCAATCATGCGAACAGTTCAGGCTAAGAAACAACCAAGTGACGTGGTCGATGACGCTGCTTTGTTAATTATGCACACCCTTAAAACGCCCGTTTTGACCTTTTGGCACGCCTGCGTTCGTATCTCTACTCCCCGTTTTCAAGCACCTTCCCCTGTTACCACCCACAAACGCCTCATTCTGTCACTCAAATTAGCAGGCATTCGCTATTTTGTGAGCACACAATTTCCGACCGCAATGAATGGTTCGCGCATGCGTATTACAACCCATACGCATGCGCAGTTGTGCGAACATCGCTCGGAGCGAACGAGCGGCCGCTTGCGAGCGGCTCTGAATCAGGCCCTTAAATCTGATTTTCAAAATCCGCGTTAAGTACACCCTCTGGGGTTTACTGCGTGGATGCGTCAGTAATTGAATAGCTCAGTGCAGCTTCGGAATATCTCCTACGGCTCATTTATAGGGGAGGCGGCGGCAGCTGGGGCTGGCATTGGTGCTGGGGGGGTGGTACATTTTAATTTGGGAGGTGCACCAACATTTATCTTGCCTCCGGGCACCTGGGATGAAGTTACGCCACTGGTTAGGGGTTAGGGTTAGGCACTAGTGGGATTCTGACCGCTGGGCAAATCAAATCGGAGCCAAAAGCTCCTTTTGCTGTGGGACGCGATTGGTTTGCTCTGGGTACAGTAAATTAGCTCATGTAACTGTGTAAGTATTTGCTGGCATGAAATAAAAGAAATTAGGTCGCTGATGTGACGAAAAACATATAAATGTTTAAAACAATGTGATTTTTTTTTTGTAGCTATCTATTCACATACCGTATTCTGTATTTAGCCATGGTAGTATATTCAGATTATACCTTGCTATCATCTTACTGGTGGCATGTGGATATCTAATTTTTGATATGAAAAAGCGAAATAAAATCAATAGTAGTAACTCCTGTAGAGGATCTAATAAGGGGGGGAGTGGACCTGTTTGTAATTATAATTTATTTCACTGCACTACACAATGGTTCTGAAAATGCTCTTCACCCCTTTAAATCGTTGCAGTTAAATAGCTCCACAAAATGAATCCTGTTACTATAGTGTTTCCCAGGAATGCCTTCACTCTGTCCAACTAATCCACTGATACCAGATGCAGCAAACTTGGGGCCTGATTCATTACCGATCGCAACTGCGATTGCAATAGCGATTACGCACACAGTCTCACTGCGATATATGCTAATCCATTGCGATTGCTATGCCGCCGCAGCCCAAAATAAGGACAGCCACTTTACCTTGCACACATCCGTAATCCTTAGCAAGGCTGCAAAACCATCGGTAACATTGCAGCCTCATGCACACTTGCACAAGCTCTGACCTTACTCAGAAATTGCTAACCTCGTTGCATGCTGAGTACTCAAGCTGCGTGAGGCATCGCAGTGGATAATTTATGCATGCCCATGCAACGGCGTTCAAACGTTCTGACACGCCTGCGTTTTGCCGAGCCCCCTCCCCCCGTCACCACCCACAAATGGCACTTCCTGTCAATCACTCTACAATGGGTCTGCGTAGTCACTGCAATCGCAGTCCTAAACACAGTGGCCGGTTCGCGCACTGCGATGCATGCGCAGTAGACAACAATCGGCAGAATGCGCGCATATTAGCAGTTGCTATCCTTGCTGAATCAGGCCCTTGCTCCACAAATCTTGCGCCCCTCTGGGTCTAAAACTGCTTTTGCAGGGTCTTTTTGTGAATAACCATTATCACGTGGTGACATCTAGTGTCCCAACGATGTATTGCAGCTTTACATTAATAGCAACTTATGATGATAGTATTTCTGTTTATGTATTTGTTCCAAAATGACTCAATTACATGGAAAACCAAACACCTAAGTATTTCACTTTGTAGATGGAGAAAACAAAACAACAAATATAGCAGGAATATTGCTGTACCTTTATCAATAACAATTTCAGTATTGAATCATTGTACATAATGAAGGGTCAATTTTTCTTCACCAAGGACTACTCCAACTGCGATCACTGTTGAAGTAGACCTGCCACATATACACAACTATATATTAAATATATTTACAAAAAGACAACATGCACAAACTTACCCATGCAACAAGAGTGTCGGAGAGATTCCTGAAATAGCGTACCTCCCAAATGTCCTGATTGAGACGTGACTTGGAAAGAGATAAAGTGGTTGGAAATAAAGTACCAACCAATCAGCTCCTAAAGCTGGGTACACATTATGATGTGTGGTATGGTAGGTGCATACACACTTACAAATCGTCGGCTCGATGTGTCGTGCCTGATGTCACAACTCGGCGGGCATTTACATGTGCCCGTCCAGTTGTGATGTCAGTCACCGGCGGCCTGTGCAGCAAGTGAACGGGTGGTCAGGTGACCTCCCTTACACACAGAACGATGTGCATATGTATCTGTCATCGTCTGTACACACTGGCCGACACACACGATATATCGGCCGTTCATTTGAAGGGCCAATATGTCTGCCAATGTGTACCCAGCATAACTGTCACTTTACAGGCTCATACCTCCCAACATGACCCTCTCCAGGAGATAAAGTACCAACAATCAGCTCCCTATTTGTCAATTTTCAAACACAGCCTGCATACCTCCCAGCATGACCTCTCCAGGAGGGACACAATGCTCTGTCCTTGTCCACACTAACTGTCATTGCACACGCTGCCAAACATCACTGGCTGGGACTCACTGGCAGTTGGTGTGACTCCCCTAATTGAATTTTGGACTGTACTGCAGCCCCACCTCTTGGGCCTCCACCAATCATAAATGACCAGGGAAGTCCCGGACCAGAGCATTGTGTCCCTCCTGGAGAGGTCATGTTGGGAGGTATGCAGGCTGTGTTTGAAAATTGACAGATAGGAGCTGATTGGTTGGTACTTTATCTCCATTCACTTTATCTCTTTACAGAGCTTAGTACATAGCTTCTTGTATCTTTTTTAACAATGATAAGTGGGGTCAGCAGCATAGTGAGCAGGTTCTGTTTACACTGGAGGCAGGTCCCCGATGCTCACAGTCACAGCAATTCAAGGTAGTTTTTTAAAGGAAGGCAGTTGCAGCAGCCAAACACTAACACTAATGCTGGGTACACACTGGCCGAAATTTCGGTCATATGGCCTGATTCAGAGCCGCTCGTAAGCGGCCGCTCGTTCGTTCCGAGTGATGTTTGCACAACTGTGCATGCGTACGGATCGTAATACGCATGCGCGAACCAGTCAGTGCGGCCGAAAATCGTTTGTTCGCTAAATAGCGAATGCCTGCTATTTTGACTGACAGGAGGAGGCGTATGTGGGTGGTAACAGGGGAAGGTGCTTGAAAACGGGGAGTGGAGATCCGAACGCAGGCATGCTTAAAGGTCAAAACGGGCGTTTTATGGGTGTGCATAATTAATACAGCAGCGTCATTGACCACGTCACTGGGTTATTTTATAGTCAGAACTGCTCGCAAGATTGCGGTAGGAAAAACCAACCACAAGAATAGCGAGCAGTTCATACGCTGGTCGATGTACTCGATTAATCTAATAAATAGCGGACATGACGTATGGTGCGAGCGGCCAGGGGGCGTATTTTTCAAAATTACGACCACATGTTTTGTTCGCTCGTTCAGACCTAGAGGTGTGAACAGACTGCAAAGAGCGAACGGTTCATTTGAATAGCCACCCCTTTTTTCTGAACGAGCGAGCGCAAATAGCGTCTGGCTCTGAATGAGATCCATTGTGTGTACCCAGCTTAAGAGGCTGGTAGGTGCCACAGTGGGTGTTACCACCCATTGTGACACCTCTGGTTCACCTGATCATTTTGAAAAGTTGGCTACCATGGATACACCTACAGCTAACTGAAATAATGTGTAAAGCATTTTTGACGCAACAGAAAATAAGTGCTAGAAGTAGCTTGTGGAAAAAAAGACAGTAAGGCTATAGCAATATATTAAACTGTAATACTAGTTTGACAAATGGGAATTTTACAAATAGCCATTTTCTTTGTTTCCTGTAGTCATAGCCACCAAGAAACACCACACGCCCAGGGCAACTGCTGTTTGGCTCCTCTAGGCTGGCTGGAACCAGCTAATGCTGCTCGAGTGCAGCAAGCAGGGCTGCCATCAGGGGGGGGGTACAGGTGGTACACCTGTATGGGGTCCAGGCAGATTGGGGGGGCCCCGGTGGCTCCAAAGATCCTAACTACAAACTGCTTCTATGAAGCAGTAGCTGGGATAGGATCACGTGCCTGCAGAACAGCCAGATTATGGTGGAGAAACCAGCCCTTGGAAATCCCTCTCACAAACAGGTTCCCCCCTGAGACCCTCCCACCAGATAGGCTTTCCTTCATTGGCTCTGTAGTAGCTCCGCCCCAGCTCTCTTTCTCTCTTCTCCCTTCTCCCTGTTTCCATTGGCACAGCACAACAGGAGGCTGGCACTGTAGCTGCGGTGCACACAACAGAGGCACTTCCTTTCCCTGCAGTCTCTCCCACTGTCCTTTTATCCCTTGCAGTCTCACCCATTGTCCCCTTATCCCCTGAAGTCTCACCCATTGTCCCCTTATTCCCTGCAGTCTCTCCCACTGTTCCATTATCCCCTGTAGTCTCTCCCACTGTCCCATTATCCCTTGTAGTCTATCCCACTGTCCCATTATTCCCTGCAGTCTCACCCACTGTCCCATAATCCACTGCAGTCTCTCCCACTGTCCCATTATTCCCTGCAGTCTCACCCACTATCCCCTGCAGTCTCTTCCACTGTCCCTTGCAGTCTCTTCCACTGTCCCGTTATCCCCTGCAGTCTCTCCCACTGTCCCTTTATCCCCTGCAGTCTCTCCCACTGTCCCTTTATCCCCTGCAGTCTCTCCCACTGTCCCCTTATCCCCTGCAGCCTCTCCCACTGTCTCCTTATTCCCTGCAGTCTCACCCACTATCCTCTGCAGTCTCTACCACTGTCCCTTTAACCCCTGCAGTCTCTCCCACTGTCCCTTTATCCCCTGCAGTCTCTCCTACTGTCCCCTTATCCCCTGCAGTCTCTACCACTGTCCCATTATCCCCTGCAGTCTCTACCACTGTCCCTTTATCCCCTGCAGTCTCACCCACTGTCCCTTTATTCCCTGCAGTCTCTCCCACTGTCTCCTTATCCCCTGCAGCCTCTCCCACTGTCCCCTAGTAAAATAGACCACAGATTCTCAAACTTGGTCCTCAGTGTCGAAACCATATAAATTGGTTGCGATCGCTTAATTGCGCACGAATCGCAACACGACATCCATTGGACGATTTGATCGTCCACGGCCATTTTATGCGAACACACGCTCCCGCCGCATTTGCGCACGCACTTGCGCACGCGCAATTGCACATTCTCGCTATACATGCACACGCATCCCATGCCCCCGCAACTCCCATATTGTGAATGGCGAGCCATGCTTCTGTGCTCACAACAGTTAAGCGCCATTTTTACATTACATAAACACATAAAGTTAGTACAGCAATACTGTTTAAATACTGTTTTGCGTTTCAATCGCATAGCCAGCTTTTAAGTATTATTGTCGGAAACCTTACCCCGATGGACAGCAACCTTTCCTTACAATAAACTTATATCCCATTTAACCCTAAACTGACTGAGATACGCACAATGCTATGTGTTTTAAAGGTATACAGTGAATGTTACATGTTAAATAGCAGTTATATGATATCTGGGATTAGGAATAAGATAAATGGGTCATGAGTAGTATCTACCGATTTCCCTCTGTCTCAACAGGAATATGAAACCAACAGAATGAATATGGAAGGGATCACTATCGAGTTATGAAGACCTGCCAAGAATTATACTCTATACTGTATAAATCACTGTACACCTCCCCTGTAGATTTGCATGCCAAATGTTAGTACAAAGAGATTTTCTAACAGTTCAACCTCCAGTGACGTCAACCATCTACTAACAATTGAATAGCAACAACCATTGTGACTCAGTAATAAAGGGCCAATAGGGAACCCCTCTGAGTATTCAACTTATGTTCAAAGGAAATTGTACACTTATAAATTCCTATGCAGTCTGGATCCCAACCCCTTTCCTTTGCTACCTTTCTCCCTGCCTGACCCTAAAGAAACACACAGCAATCCTGATGGACAGCTGTTAGTCTAAGATCCAGACCGCATGGCAAAATATTGGTAATTGTATCTTTGTCTTTATCCTGTATATAGCTGCATTGTATAGATTAAGGCTGATTATACCCTTTTTACAATATAGTATCTTTGTGTGTGTTGGAACCGCAAACTGTTTCTGTGTGACAAAGTTATTTTATATTGAAATGGGAGGTATGGGCAATCTGGTCTGTGCAATCAAATCTCTCTAATATCGATGCTGTTCAAACGGTATCAATAAATGGGGGCTCACCGAGTTGGATATCACCCATCACTGTGTTTTTGAACTGCTCCCCTCGTCTTGGAACAAAAGACTGGAAATGCGCCCGCAGACTTTTTTCTTGCGTTCCTATTTTTGTTCGGAAACGGAGACTCGCAGTTTGCGAATTCAGAGAGGGCTGATTAGAATCTGGGATAGTGGAGAGAGATTTGTGCTTGCCCACGTTGTTGTAGAACGGCTGCGCATTGCATGCGCAACCGATCGCACAATAACGCCACAAAGGTTTTAGTGTACACCACGTGCAAACAGTCGCAGCATAGTGCGTGCGACCGGATGTACGGCCACTTCCTGCCATGTGTAGTGATTACATCTAATTGTTTGTAACCGAACGCACAATAGCAAGTGAAGCATGTGACTAGCATTTCTGTTAGAATTCAAATAAATCATCAAGACTGAAATACGTCATATTGATAGGGCTGTAATCTCCAAAAGGCTATTAATCAAAAGAAAGGTATTTTTTTTATTTTTGTTATTTGGCCACAATATAGTGTGTAAGGTGTATGATTGAGATTGTTAAATAGGTTGTGCCTTCGTGGTCCCTATTTTAGGTAATAAATATAGGGTATACATAACAGGTATACTGGCAGAGGGGATCCTCCTGGTTTCCTATCGTTAAAGAGAGTTAACGATAAAATATAGCTTCCAGTGTAGTTGTAATATTCATCGGTCAGTTAGGGCCTTTGAGTGTTGCGACCGGACCATACGAGTGTGGCATCTCTGACTGAGGCTGGTTGTGGGGACAAAAGGACAATAGGTGGTTACTGTGGTTTTAATTCTTCCACCGGTCTCATCATTGTTGTTGTTTTTTTTCGCAAAATGGGCGCAAAACAGTCAACAGGGATGGTAGGCGATGCGCTGTGTATGCAAGGTCCGACCGGGTCGGCTCTTCATATAATGTACACTAAATATGGTGCGTACGCAACGACGCACTGTACTGTGTGGGTTAAGATGACGGGTAAGAGTGAGAAACCTTTCCCAAAGATTGGAAGCTTTAATATGGAGATTTTAAATAACCTTAGGGATCACATATGTAGAGTGAAATCCCTAAAGAAAAGAGTGGAGTATGATGATTCTTTGAAACTCTGGCTGAATGAGAGTCGCACATGGGTTAATGGCATGCATGGGGCACCGCGTGGAGCCATGTGCATGCCTAGGGGTGATGCGCACGCAACGATACACAGCGTAGCGTACGCATCACAGGGAAATGCAAACTTGCGGCACGGTAGCGTTGCCAAATGTATTGCGAATCGCACTTGCGCACCCCCGCCACCTTATGTGGTGGGCGGTGATGATACATTACCACATAACAAAAACTATAAAAATGTTGTAACTGAACCAAGTAAGTTGTACCCGGTCCTGAGTGAATATTTGGAAAATGTCTATGATGCAGAAAGTGATCCTGCAGAAGATTACTTTAATCGTGGGCTGCAGACGATCACTCAGTACACTGGGATCGAAAACATTAAGGATAGCACACACTACCGGGGAATTGTCATCACTGTTCTAATGGACGGTCTAAAAGACAGTTTGAAAGACAGAGTTCAGACCTCACACCCTGGTTGGAGAGGGATAACAGTTGACGCGCTCAGGGAAACTGCAATAGACCATGACAAGAATATCACAAGGAAACGTGAAGCTCACAGCGAGAAATTGATGGCTGTTAGCATTCGAGCTCTAGAAGATATGCACTTACAGCCAACAAACACATATCCACCTGCGCAGTTACAAGTCTTAAACACCTACCATCCTGCGCAGGCCCAACCCATACAATTCCCTCACACATACCACACCAGACCACAACACACTCTTCACACACACCCAAAACCATCATACCCACACTCAAAATCCCCTCCTCCCGGACTTCAACAAAATTTCCCCAACAGATCAGCTAAGAAATGCTTTAACTGTAACCAAGTAGGACACTTTAGGAAGGACTGTAGAGTCATAATTCAGGAACCCCACATGCAGCAACGTATTGATGCATCTCGTAACCATAAGAACTACCAGATAAATCCTGCCCACATAGTTGCTGCAAATGCCTTGCTGGGGGAAGATAGCCAACTATAGGGGTTAGGTCATACCTGTAGTCTGCAGGCAGTCAGGATAACGGGAGAAGAGCCGGTAATAAAGATTAATGTAGCTGGTACTGAACGTTCCTTCCTAGTAGACACAGGGGCGACCAGGTCTGTTTTAAAATCTCTTAAAAATCTACAGATAACAAACCAGACAGTAACAGCAATGGGTGTAACAGGTAGCGTACAGCATTACCCTTTAACCAAACCCACGGAGGTTACCATTGGGCCTTTGCATGCCAGGCATTCTTTCCTCCTGGCAGCAACAGCCCCTACTAATCTCCTGGGAAGAGATTTATTGTGCAAAATGGGATGTATTATCTATTGTACCCCTGACGGGATATCTATGGATGTCCCAGGAAGGTTTGCACACGAGGTAAGGGATGTGCTAGACACTCCCCAAAGGTTAATGCTGCACACCATAACATCAGACAAGGGTTCAGCTCAGGTAGATGAAATGTTAGAACAATACCTAGTTTCCTTTGGACTAAGGATGGACAGGACACTGGGTTAATGGCAAATGTAGCTCCCGTCATGGTAAACCTGAAAAACGGTAGACACACTCCTAAAATTCCCCAATACCCATTAAAGCCAGAAGTGGACTTAGGGGTTCACCCCATAATTGAGCGTTTACTACAGCAGGGAATTTTAGTCCGTACAGCCAGTGTAGCCAACAGTCCCATCTTCCCTGTGAAAAAGAGTGGTGGGAGGGGGTACAGGCTGGTACAGGACCTTAGAGGGGTTAATAAGGTGGTAGAAAGCCAATTTCCCGTAGTGCCTAACCCAGCTGTCATCCTTATGCAAATCCCATCAACCGCAACCCATTTCACGGTAATAGATTTATGCTCCGCTTTCTTCTCCGTCCCCCTTCACCCTGATTGCCAATACCTATTTGCCTTCACATACAAAGGCGTACAGTACACATGGACACGACTACCCCAGGGCTTCATTGACAGCCCCAGTATCTTCTCCCAGGCCTTACATGATTGTTTACAGTCTTTTCAACCTGCCAATGGATCGGTACTAATCCAATATGTAGACGATTTGCTGTTATGCTCTGATTCGTTTATGTCATGTTTAAATGATACTAAACTTTTGTTGCTTCACCTCTCGCACACAGGGCATAAGGTTGCTAAGGACAAGTTACAGCCGTGCCAGACCAGGGTTAAATACTTGGGACACTGTCTTACCCAAGGCCTCCGACATCTGACAGCGGACAGAATCCACGCCATACAGACCATGACACTACCGCAGAACCAGCACCAGATCCGTACCTTCTTGGGCATGTGTGGGTATTGCAGGTCATGGATACCCGGTTTTTCCATTCTGGCTTTACCACTGCAGGAGTTAGTATCTTCCACAAAACCAGACCGTGTCTTGCACTCTGAAGAGTCAGAGCAATCTTAAGGACAGTCTGATAAGAGCACCTGTATTGGGGATTCCAGACTATGGGAAACCCTTTGATTTATTTTGTACGGAGGCTGCTGGTTGTGCGGCAGGAGTTCTCACACAAAAACATGGTGATGCCAATAGACCAGTAGCATACTACAGTGCCCAGTTGGACGCTGTGGCAAGAGCACTCCCAACGTGTCTAAGGAGCATAGCTGCAACCGCACTCTTAGTGG
Source organism: Taudactylus pleione (assembly GCA_031769625.1). Lineage (NCBI taxonomy): Eukaryota > Metazoa > Chordata > Amphibia > Anura > Myobatrachidae > Taudactylus > Taudactylus pleione. The sequence continues at coordinate 1,140,479 of JAUIMM010000638.1, forward strand.
AAAAGAGTGAGGATGTAGTGTTAGGCCATGACATGACTGTACATACACCACATGCTGTTTCTGCCCTGTTAAATTCGGCCCAGACCAGACACGTTTCCTCCGCTAGGTTCACTAAATGGGAACTAACGTTAATTGCACCGACCAACATTACTATAAAGAGGTGTAATACTTTAAACCCTGCTACATATTTACCAAGTGTGCCTCATGATGCACAAAGGGTGGAAGGTAAAGGTGAATCGTTACCAGTGGTAGAAGGTGAGTTTGGTACAGGAATTAATAGGCATGACTGTATGGAGTATTTAAATCAAAATTATACAGCTAGGCCTGACATTCATGACACACCGTTAGAAAATGCAGACTTAACGTTTTACACGGATGGGAGTTGCCATAGACAGACTGATACAGGTGAGTTATGTACAGGTTATGCTGTGGTTGATGACAAGGACGTTATAGCAGCCGAACCACTCGGTCCACCCCATTCAGCGCAGATGGCGGAACTCGTGGCACTAAGGAGAGCGTGTGAGTTGGCCGAAGGAAAAACGGCCAATATTTACACAGACTCCAGGTACGCTTTTGGGGTGGTGCACGATTTTGGGGCCCTATGGCGTCTAAGAAATTTTCTAACGGCAGCAGGCACACCAATCACACATGCACATCACATAAAACGACTGTTGACGGCAATACAGCTACCCAAGACAGTAGCTGTCATTAAGTGTAAAGCCCACACCTGCGAAGATGATCCAGTATCATTGGGTAACAACAGGGCTGATGAAGCTGCCAAATGGGCAGCAGGTTTAAAACTTAATCAAATGGATAAAGTGTTGGTATTTGAAACGGTTGACATGCAGAAACTAGTTGAAATGCAAGGTGTGTGTACCCATCAGGAAAAGGCAAGCTGGAGATCCAAGGGATGTGAGCAAGAGTCCTCTGGGCTCTGGAGAAATGGACAAGGGAAGCCAGTAGCTCCTAAGGCATACTACCCAAGCTTAGCAGAAGCAGCACATGGTCTGACCCATCTGGGTAAGCAGGGTATGTGTAAGTTAGTGAAGTCATACTGGTATGCACCTGGCTTTTCTTCCCAAGCAGAGAAGAGGGCAATGTCCTGTTTGACCTGCTTAAGGAAGAATATAGGAAAAACTGTACCCACCGAACCATCTCACATCCCTCCAGCAGACGGCCCTTTCCAGGTCATACAAATTGACTTCATCCAGGTACCACCCTGCAGGAACTTGAAGTATGTTTTGGTTTGCATAGACATATTCTCTAATTGGGTAGAGGCATACCCAGCTGCTACCAACACTGCTGCATTCACGGCAAAGAAAATAGTTCAGGAGTTTGTATGTAGGTATGGTATCCCTAGAGTAATTGAAAGTGATAGGGGTACCCATTTTACCGGAGATGTTTTTCAATGTATGTGTAAGTTGATGGGTATTAATAGTAAGCTTCACACCCCATATCGACCGCAGGCCAGTGCCAAGGTGGAGAGGGTAAATGGTACTATTAAAAACAAGCTGAGTAAAATCATGGCTGAAACTGGTTTGGGATGGCCAGAAGCTCTGCCTCTTGTGCTCCATAGTATCAGGACCACCCCTAGATCCCCTCTTAATCTTTCCCCATTCGAAATACTGTTCGGGAGGCAACCTCATTTAATTATAAGTCCTCAGGAAGATTTGTAAAGTAACAACGAGGTTACTGTGAGGTACCTTATAGGGATGAGTAAGCAGCTCCAACAGCAGCAGCAGAAACTAAAACTGTTATCACCTGATATGCCTGAAATGAACTGTCATGATGTTGAACCTGGAGAGTATGTTATGATCCGAAACTTTTTACGTTCAGGTTGTTTGACTGACCGTTGGGAAGGACCATACCAAGTGCTACTGACAAGTACAACATCCGTGAAAGTAGCTGAGAGAGACACCTGGGTCCATTCCAGCCATTGTCGGAAGGTCAAAAATCCTGAGGAGAACCAGACCAGGGGAGAGACAGAGAACCTGGACCTGTCGATTGCAAGCCTGTTCCGTGAAAGCTACTAATTGTATCAGTAGCACTTGAACAAGGCTGGTAAGACCTGGTATGGTGATGGGGTTTCAGGTTGTAACTGCTTTTGTGTATCCTCCCAGAGTTCATATCATACTGTTGTGTTTCGGGATATCCTGGTTCTGTGCTGGTGGTCGGAGGATGGAGAGAGAGATCGGTAGTGGTGTCGGTGGAGAGGAGCTGGGAGAGAAAGAGCTGCAAAAACAAGGCCAGTACCTGACCAATATTAGCACTGTAATGGTTAAAAGATCTGCTCTCTTGGAATCTCGGAGGCAGTGTGAAGGTTTATTGTCTGAAGAGTATTGTATATGCGCAAATTGTGGGCCTGTAGTCAATGATAAATGCATCCTACGATGTCAGACCCAGAGTAATTTATACTTGGGCGACCATCCGTTAGAGGACTACCATTCCCTAGTAGGCAAGGTTTTGAACCAACCCGAATGTTGGGTATGCTCCCAGATTCCTCAAGGACAGCATAATGTAGGGTTAGTCCCCTTAAAGGTCTCTGAAGTAATTGACTTACAGGGAGGCAAACCGGTGGACAGAAAATTTAACATATCCGATTCCCCTAATTTGAAGCTCCACCAATATCAAGTAGATAAATCCCTGTTATGTTTCAACTTCACCAATCCCAACAAACCTGGGAATTGGGAAGTCACAGGAATTAATCAGACAATGACCTTCTCACTGAGAGCCGATAATGTATCTATAGACTCAGCACTTTTATACAACATTGTTACAAGTGGGAAATTCTATAGGTACAGGTATGTGCGGAGTAATGTTAAAGTGATGGTTGGAAGAGTACCACCCGGGTACTGTGCGAAGATCATACAACCTGATACTTGTATTAGCCAAATGGAGGAGATAGGGATGGGATCATTCATAGAAAAGATGTGTACCGGTATCATGAAACATTCCATCCCATTCATCCTCCCAGATGATGTATATTATATTTGTGGTAGAAAAGCGTATAAATGGCTCTCCCCAAGTTCCAGTGGACTATGCTATTTGGGAAAGGTACTCCCTGAAGTCATGACTCTTGCACATAATGAAATGATTGATGTCCATAGGAACATACCTTCTCCATACCTTCATACGCATTATGAACACAGAAATAAGAGAAACATGATTCCTGGTGATGTGCATAAAGCCACTCAAATGATAAGTGAGACGACTGGCTTCCAGATTTTAGTTGCACTTGATCCCACCAGGATTGCTCGGGGATCTCTAAATTTTAGGTATATTCAAGATCTCGCAAAATTAATAGATAATATCACCGAGCTATATGATGACACCTTTAGGTACACTGGTAAGGAGTTGTAAGCGTACAAGAAAGAGCTGGTCCAACATCGTTTAGTGCTGAATTATTTAACTGCTGTCACTGGAGGGTATTGCGTAACCCTAGCCACCCAGTTTGGTGTTAAATGTTGTACTTATATCAAGAATAGCACTAGTGACACCAAGGAGGTGATAGACCGGAAAATGGATGAAATTCTGCAGTTGAAATGGGAATTTCGGAAGAACCATAATGCTTCAATCGCTGAAGTGGAGGAACAGGTCGAAGAGTGGTTCTCCTGGTTGAACCCTATGAAATGGTTCTCGGGTCTAGGAGAGTGGGTCCAAGGACTGATTGCGAGTATAGGGAAACTCCTGATCCTAGTGTTGGTGGTCATCCTAATAATTGGCATATGTATCAGATGTGTTCCAGCGGCTATGAAATGTGCAAAAGGTTGTTCCAATGGAAACCAGGAAAATGAAATAATGATGGTAGTTACCCATGATGCTGTGAATACTAATGTAACTAATACCCTACATTATAACTAGGGGTGTGCACCGGCCACTTTTTGTGTTTTGTGTTTTGGTTTTGGATCTGGATCTTTCTTCGTGTTTTGGATCTGGATTGGTTTTGCCAAAACCACCCTTCCGTGTTTTGGGTTCTGGGTTTTGTGTTTTGGATCTGTATTTTTTTTAAAAAAAGCATAAAAACAGCTAAAATCACAGAATTTGTAGGTTTTTCTGCTCCTATGCTATTATTAACCTCAATAACCTTAATTTCCACTCATTTCCAGTCTATTCTGAACACCTCACACCTCACAATAGTGTTTTTATGTCCAAAAGGTTGCACCGAGGTAGCTGGATGACTATGCTAAGCGACACGAGTGGGCGGCACAAACACGTGACCCATCTAGGAGTGACACTGCAGTGGCAGACAGGATGGCAGTTAGAAAAACTAGGCCCCAAACTGTACATAATGCAAAGAAAAAAAAGAGGTGCAAGATGGAATTGTCCTTGGGCCCTCCCACTTACCCTTATGTTGTATAAACAGGACATGCACACTTTAACAAATCAATCATTTCAGCGCCAGGGTCTGCCACACAACTGTGGTTGAAATGATTGGTTCGTTTGGGCCCCCACAAAACAAGCTGGCAATTAATGTGTCCCTGCACAAACTGGCTCTACGGAGGCAAGATGTCATCCTCATCCTCCTCATCCACCGATTCCTCACCCTCTTCAGTGTGTACATCCTCATCCTCACAAAGTATTAACTCGTCCCCACTTGAATCCACCACCACAGGTCCCTCTGTACCTTCTGGAGGCTGGTCTCCCTGGAAGAGCTGATAATTCATTTTGATGAACATCATCTTCTCCACATTCTGTGGAAGCAACCTCCTACGCCTTTCGCTGACAAGGTTCCCGGCTGCACTAAACACTCTTTCGGAGTACACACTGGAGGGGGGGCAACTCAGGTAAAATAGAGCCAGTTTGTACAGGGGCCTCCAAATTGCCTCTTTTTCCTGCCAGTACAGGTATTGACTGTCTGACATGCCTACTTGGATGCTGTCACCGATGTAATCCTCCACCATTCTGTCAATGGTGACAGTATCATATGCAGTGACAGTAGACATGTCAGAAATTGTTGCCAGGTCCTTCAGTCCGGACCAGATGTCCAAACTTGGTCCAGTCTGCCCTGCATCACCGCCAGCGGGTTGCTTAGGATACCTAAGTTTTTTCCTGGCAGCCCCAGTTGCGGGAGAAAATGAAGAAGGAGCCGTTGACGTGTCACGTTCTGCTTCAGCTGACAGTGTGTTCACCAGCAGGTCTTTGCACCTCTGCAGGCTTGTGTCAGCCGGAAAGAGAGACACCACATAGGCTTTAAACCTAGGATTGAGCACGGTGGCCAAAATGTAGTGGTCTGATTTCAACAGATTGACCACCCTGGAATCCTGGCAAAGCGAATGAAGGGCTTCATCCACAAGTCCCACATGCCGAGCGGAATCGCTCCGTCTTAGCTCCTCCTTCACTTTCTCCAGCTGCTTCTGCAAAAGCCTGATGAGGGGAATGACCTGACTCAAGCTGGCAGTGTCTGAACTGACTTCACGTGTGGCAAGTTCGAAGGGCTGGAGAACCTTGCACAACACGGAAATCATTCTCCACTGCGCTTGAGTCAGGTGCATACCCCCTCCTTTGCCTATGTCATAGGTGGATGTATAGGCTTGTATGGCCTTTTGCTGCTCCTCCATCCTCTGAAGCATATAGAGGGTTGAGTTCCACCGCGTCACAACCTCTTGCTTCAGGTGATGGCGGGGCAGGTTCAAGAGTGTTTGCTGGCGCTCCAGTCTTCGGCACGCAGTCGCTGAATGGCGAAAGTGGCCAGAAATTTTTCGGGCCACCCAAAGCGACTCCTGCACGCCCCTTTCGCTTTTCAGAAAATTCTGCACCACCAAGTTTATTGTGTGAGCAAAACATGGGACGTGCTGGAATTTGCCCAGATGTAATGCCCGCACAATATTGGTGGCGTTGTCAGATATCACAAATCCCCAGGAGAGTCTAAGTGGGGTAAGCCACTGGGCGATGATTTCCCTCAGTTTCTCTAAGAGGTTGTCGGCGGTGTGCCTCTTACTGAAACCGGTGATACACAGCGTAGCCTGCCTTGTAACGAGCTGGCGTTTCTGAGATGCTGCTACTGGTGACGCTGCTGCTGTTGCTGCGTAAGGTGATACATCTACCCAGTGGGCTGTCACCGTCATATAGTCCTTAGTCTGCCCTGTTCCACTTGTCCACATGTCCGTGATTAAGTGGACATTGTGTACAATGCATTTTTCAGGACACTGAGGACACTTTTTCTGACGTTTCTGTACAGTCTCGGTATCGCCTGCCTAGTGAAGTGGAATCTAGACGGGATTTGGAACCGGGGACACAATACCTCCATCAATTGTCTAAATCCCACTGCACTAATGGCGGATACCGGACGCACGTCTAACACCAACATAGCAGTCAAGGCCTCAGTTATACGTTTTGCTTCAGGATGACTGCTGTCGTACTTCATCCTCCTCGCTAAGGACTGTTGGAGGGTCAATTGTTTAGTAAAAGTAGTGGTGTTCCTACTTCCTCTCTGGGATGATGAACGACTCCCAGCAGCAGCAACAGCAGCAGCGGCAGCAGTAGGCGTAGCAATGCAGGATCCTCCGGAGGAATCCCGGATAGGAGAGTCAGTCATGCCAGTGACATGGCCTGCAGGACTACTTCCGATCCTGACTAAGGAGGAAATTGACGAGGAGGGAGTTGACGGTGTGGTTTGCAGGCGCTTGGATACAACAGGACAACGCGATTTAGGTGTCCCTGGACTGCTTACGGTCTTAGCCAAAGTTTCTGATAAGGGAGGATGTTCCTAGGTGGTTGACGTCCCTACCCCTACTTATTTCACCTTTACATATGGTACATATGGCAAGACAGTTGTTGTCCGGATTTGGATAGAAATATTGCCAGACCAAAGAGGTGGAATGTTTGGTCTTCTGCCCAGGCATGACCGTGATGGGCTTTTTCATCCCACGGACAACAACTGTCTCCCCCGGAGCCTGATTTAAATAAACCACATCACCATCAGAATCCTCCTCGCCAACTTCCTCCTCAGCGCCAGCTACACCAGTATCCTCATCCTGTTGTACTTCAACAGTGACATCTTCAATTTGCATATCAGCAAGTGGACTGTCGGTGCTCCTTTCAGCACTTGCATGGGGTGTGCAAATGGTGGAAAGAGCCACCTCTTCCCGTCCAGTGCTGGGAAGGTCAGGCATCGCAACCACCACCACACTTGGACTCTCCTTGGGGATTTGTGATATCTTCTTAGAAAGCACAGTTCTTCGCTGTGCTTTTGCCAGCTTAACTCTTTTGATTTTTTTAGTGGGAGGAGGGCTTCCATCGTCATGTGAAGCTGAACCACTAGTCATGAACATACTAGGGATCGACCTTAGCCGTTCCTTGCCACTCCGTGTCGTAAATGGCATATTGGCAAGTTTACGTTTCTCTTCAGCTGATTTAAATGTCTTTTTCAAGGTCATTTTCCTGAACTTTGCCATTTGGGATTGTATGTGCCCTCTACTATGACATTGGGCATCGGCCTTGGCAGACGACGTTGATGGCATGTTATCGTCTATGTCATGACTAGTGGCAGCAGCTTCAGCACTAGGAGGAAGTGGTTCTTGTTCTTTCTCTATTTTATTTTTATCGGAGAAAGTTTGGTCCTCCATTTATGTTATATCGATTTCATATATACGTGCGGCTAAACACAGAAAATAATTTTTTTTTTGGTTTGGACTGGAGTGTACTTTGGGGGTTACAGCACCCTTTAACGGTCAAGCCAGCCGGCCCTTTACTTATGACACAGGCGCACGCTTGGCACTACTTTGTTGATGCACGTGCGGCTATTGCGCACACAATTCACAAACACAGAAAATAATTTTTATTTTGGTTTGGACTGGAGTGTACTTTCGGGGTTACAGCACCCTTAACGGTCAAGCCAGCCGGCCCTTTACTTATGACACAGGCGCACGCTTGGCACTACTTTGTTGATGCACGTGCGGCTACTGCGCACACAATTCACAAACACAGAAAATTATTTTTTTTTTGGTTTGGACTGGACTGTACTTTGGGGGTTACAGCACCCTTTAACGGTCAAGCCAGCCGGCCCTTTACTTATGACACAGGCGCACGCTTGGCACTACTTTGTTGATGCACGTGCGGCTACTGCGCACACAATTCACAAACACAGAAAATATATATTTTTTTTGTTTGGACTGGAGTGTACTTTGGGGGTTACAGCACCCTTTAATGGTCAAGCCAGCCGGCCCTTTACTTATGACACAGGCGCACGCTTGGCACTACTTTGTTGAAGCACGTGCGGCTACTGCGCACACAATTCATAAACACAGAAAATAATTTTTTTTTTCGTTTTGACTGGAGTGTACTTTGGGGGTTACAGCACCCTTTAACGGTCAAGCCAGCCGGCCCTTTACTTATGACACAGGCGCACGCTTGGCACTACTTTGTTGATGCACGTGCGGCTACTGCGCACACAATTCACAAACACAGAAAATAATATTTTTTTTGGTTTGGACTGGAGTGTACTTTGGGGGTTACAGCACCCTTTAACGGTCAAGCCAGCCGGCCCTTTACTTATGACACAGGCGCACGCTTGGCACTACTTTGTTGATGCACGTGCGGCTACTGCGCACACAATTCACAAACACAGAAAATAATTTTTTTTTTGGTTTGGACTGGAGTGTACTTTCGGGGGTTACAGCACCCTTAACGGTCAAGCCAGCCGGGCCTTTACTTATGACACAGACGCACGCTTGGCAATACTTTGTTGATGCACGTGCGGCTACTGCGCACACAATTCACAAACACAGAAAATAATTTTTTTTTTGGTTTGGACTGGAGTGTACTTTCGGGGGTTACAGCACCCTTAACGGTCAAGCAAGCCGGCCCTTTACTTATGACACAGGCGCACGCTTGGCACTACTTTGTTCATGCACGTGCGGCTACTGCGCACACAATTCACAAACACAGAAAATTATTTTTTTTTTGGTTTGGACTGGAGTGTACTTTCGGGGGTTACAGCACCCTTTAACGGTCAAGCCAGCCGGCCCTTTACTTATGACACAGGCGCACGCTTGGCACTACTTTGTTGATGCACGTGCGGCTACTGCGCACACAATTCACAAACACAGAAAATAATTTTTTTTTTGGTTTGGACTGGAGTGTACTTTGGGGGTTACAGCACCCTTTAACGGTCAAGCCAGCCGGCCCTTTACTTATGACACAGGCGCACGCTTGGCACTACTTTGTTGATGCATGTGCGGCTACTGCGCACACAATTCACAAACACAGAAAATAATTTTTTTTTTGGTTTGGACTGGAGTGTACTTTCGGGGGTTACAGCACCCTTAACGGTCAAGCCAGCCGGCCCTTTACTTATGACACAGGCGCACACTTGGCACTACTTTGTTGATGCACGTGCGGCTACTGCGCACACAATTCACAAACACAGAAAATAATTTTTTTTTTGGTTTGGACTGGAGTGTACTTTGGGGGTTACAGCACCCTTTAACGGTCAAGCCAGCCGGCCCTTTACTTATGACACAGGCGCACGCTTGGCACTACTTTGTTGATGCACGTGCGGTTACTGCGCACACAATTCACAAACACAGAAAATAATTTTTTTTTTGGTTTGGACTGGAGTGTACTTTGGGGGTTACAGCACCCTTTAACGGTCAAGCCAGCCGGCCCTTTACTTATGACACAGGCGCACGCTTGGCACTACTTTGTTGATGCACGTGCGGCTACTGCGCACACAATTCACAAACACAGAAAATAATTTTTTTTCTGGTTTGGACTGGAGTGTACTTTGGGGGTTACAGCACCCTTTAACGGTCAAGCCAGCCAGCCCTTTACTTATGACACAGGCGCACGCTTGGCACTACTTTGTTGATGCACGTGCGGCTACTGCGCACACAATTCACAAACACAGAAAATAATTTTTTTTTGGTTTGGACTGGAGTGTACTTTCGGGGGTTACAGCACCCTTTAACGGTCAAGCCAGCCGGCCCTTTACTTATGACACAGGCGCACGCTTGGCACTACTTTGTTGATGCACGTGCGGCTACTGCGCACACAATTCACAAACACAGAAAATAATTTTTTTTTTGGTTTGGACTGGAGTGTACTTTCGGGGGTTACAGCACCCTTTAATGGTCAAGCCAGCCGGCCCTTTACTTATGACACAGGCGCACGCTTGGCACTACTTTGTTGATGCACGTGCGGCTACTGCGCACACAATTCACAAACACAGAAAATAATTTTTTTTTTGGTTTGGACTGGAGTGTACTTTTGGGGGTTACAGCAGCCTTTAACGGTCAAGCCAGCCGGCCCTTTACTTATGACACAGGCGCACGCTTGGCACTACTTTGTTGATGCACGTGCGGCTACTGCGCACACAATTCACAAACACAGAAAATAATTTTTTTTTTGGTTTGGACTGGAGTGTACTTTGGGGGTTACAGCACCCTTTAACGGTCAAGCCAGCCGGCCCTTTACTTATGACACAGGCGCACGCTTGGCACTACTTTGTTGATGCACGTGCGGCTACTGCGCACACAATTCACAAACACAGAAAATAATTTTTTTTTTGGTTTGGACTGGAGTGTACATTGGGGGTTACAGCACCCTTTAATGGTCAAGCCAGCCGGCCCTTTACTTATGACACAGGCACACGCTTGGCACTACTTTGTTGATGCACGTGCGGCTACTGCGCACACAATTCACAAACACAGAAAATAATTTTTTTTTTGGTTTGGACTGGAGTGTACTTTGGGGGTTACAGCACCCTTTAACGGTAAAGCCAGCCGGCCCTTTACTTATGACACAGACGCACGCTTGGCAATACTTTGTTGATGCACGTGCGGCTACTGCGCACACAATTCACAAACACAGAAAATAATTTTTTTTTTGGTTTGGACTGGAGTGTACTTTCGGGGGTTACAGCACCCTTTAACGGTCAAGCCAGCTGGCCCTTTACTTATGACACAGGCGCACGCTTGGCACTACTTTGTTCATGCACGTGCGGCTACTGCGCACACAATTCACAAACACAGAAAATAATTTTTTTTTTGGTTTGGACTGGAGTGTACTTTCGGGGGTTACAGCACCCTTTAATGGTCAAGCCAGCCGGCCCTTTACTTATGACACAGGCGCACGCTTGGCACTACTTTGTTGATGCACGTGCGGCTACTGCGCACACAATTCACAAACACAGAAAATAATTTTTTTTTTGGTTTGGACTGGAGTGTACTTTTGGGGGTTACAGCACCCTTAACGGTCAAGCCAGCCGGCCCTTTACTTATGACACAGGCGCACGCTTGGCACTACTTTGTTCATGCACGTGCGGCTACTGCGCACACAATTCACAAACACAGAAAATAATTTTTTTTCTGGTTTGGACTGGAGTGTACTTTGGGGGTTACAGCACCCTTTAACGGTCAAGCCAGCCGGCCCTTTACTTATGACACAGGCGCACGCTTGGCACTACTTTGTTGATGCACGTGCGGCTACTGCGCACACAATTCACAAACACAGAAAATAATTTTTTTTTTGGTTTGGACTGGAGTGTACTTTCGGGGGTTACAGCACCCTTTAACGGTCAAGCCAGCCGGCCCTTTACTTATGACACAGGCGCACGCTTGGCACTACTTTGTTGAAGCACGTGAGGCTACTGCGCACACAATTCACAAACACAGAAAATTATTTTTTTTTGGTTTGGACTGGAGTGTACTTTGGGGGTTACAGCACCCTTTAACGGTCAAGCCTGCCGGCCCTTTACTTATGACACAGGCGCACGCTTGGCACTACTTTGTTGATGCACGTCCGGCTACTGCGCACACAATTCACAAACACAGAAAATAATTTTTTTTTTGGTTTGGACTGGAGTGTACTTTGGGGGTTACAGCACCCTTTAACGGTCAAGCCAGCCGGCCCTTTTACTTATGACACAGGCACACGCTTGGCACTACTTTGTTGATGCACGTGCGGCTACTGCGCACACAATTCACAAACACAGAAAATAATTTTTCATTTGGTTTGGACTGGAGTGTACCTTCGGGGGTTACAGCGCCCTTTAACGGTCAAGCCAGCCGGCCCTTTACTTATGACACAGACGCACGCTTGGCACTACTTTGTTGATGCACGTGCGGCTACTGCGCACACAATTCACAAACACAGAAAATAATTTTTTTTTTGGTTTGGACTGGAGTGTACTTTTGGGGGTTACAGCACCCTTAACGGTCAAGCCAGCCGGCCCTTTACTTATGACACAGGCGCACGCTTGGCACTACTTTGTTCATGCACGTGCGGCTACTGCGCACACAATTCACAAACACAGAAAATAATTTTTTTTTTGGTTTGGACTGGAGTGTACTTTCGGGGGTTACAGCACCCTTTAACGGTCAAGCCAGCCGGCCCTTTACTTATGACACAGGCGCACGCTTGGCACTACTTTGTTGATGCACGTGCGGCTACTGCGCACACAATTCACAAACACAGAAAATAATTTATTTTTTGGTTTGGACTGGAGTGTACTTTGGGGGTTACAGCACCCTTTAACGGTCAAGCCAGCCGGCCCTTTACTTATGACACAGGCGCACGCTTGGCACTACTTTGTTGATGCACGTGCGGCTGCTGCGCACACAATTCACAAACACAGAAAATAATTTTTTTTTTGGTTTGGACTGGAGTGTACTTTCGGGGGTTACAGCACCCTTAACGGTCAAGCCAGCCGGCCCTTTACTTATGACACAGGCGCACGCTTGGCACTACTTTGTTGATGCACGTGCGGCTACTGCGCACACAATTCACAAACACAGAAAATAATTTTTTTTCTGGTTTGGACTGGAGTGTACTTTGGGGGTTACAGCACCCTTTAACGGTCAAGCCAGCCGGCCCTTTACTTATGACACAGGCGCACGCTTGGCACTACTTTGTTCATGCACGTGCGGCTACTGCGCACACAATTCACAAACACAGAAAATAATTTTTTTTTTGGTTTGGACTGGAGGGTACTTTCGGGGGTTACAGCACCCTTAACGGTCAAGCCAGCCGGCCCTTTACTTATGACACAGGCGCACGCTTGGCACTACTTTGTTGATGCACGTGCGGCTAAAGCGCACACAATTCACAAACACAGAAAATTATTTTTTTTTGAGTTTGGACTGGAGTGTACTTTGGGGGTTACAGCACCCTTTAACGGTCAAGCCAGCCGGCCCTTTACTTATGACACAGGCGCACGCTTGGCACTACTTTGTTGATGCACGTCCGGCTACTGCGCACACAATTCACAAACACAGAAAATAATTTTTTTTTTGGTTTGGACTGGAGTGTACTTTGGGGGTTACAGCACCCTTTAACGGTCAAGCCAGCCGGCCCTTTACTTATGACACAGGCACACGCTTGGCACTACTTTGTTGATGCACGTGCGGCTACTGCGCACACAATTCACAAACACAGAAAATAATTTTTCATTTGGTTTGGACTGGAGTGTACCTTCGGGGGTTACAGCACCCTTTAACGGTCAAGCCAGCCGGCCCTTTACTTATGACACAGGCGCACGCTTGGCACTACTTTGTTGATGCACGTGCGGCTACTGCGCACACAATTCACAAACACAGAAAATATTTTTTTTTTTGGTTTGGACTGGAGTGTACTTTGGGGGTTACAGCACCCTTTAACGGTCAAGCCAGCCGGCCCTTTACTTATGACACAGGCGCACGCTTGGCACTACTTTGTTGATGCACGTGCGGCTACTGCGCACACAATTCACAAACACAGAAATTAATTTTTTTTTTGGTTTGGACTGGAGTGTACTTTGGGGGTTACAGCACCCTTTAACGGTCAAAACAGCCGGCCCTTTACTTATGACACAGGCGCACGCTTGGCACTACTTTGTTGATGCATGTGCGGCTACTGCGCACACAATTCACAAACACAGAAAATTATTTTTTTTTTGGTTTGGACTGGAGTGTACTTTGGGGGTTACAGCACCCTTTAACGGTCAAGCCAGCCGGCCCTTTACTTATGACACAGGCGCACGCTTGGCACTACTTTGTTGATGCACGTCCGGCTACTGCGCACACAATTCACAAACACTGAAAATAATTTTTTTTTTGGTTTGGACTGGAGTGTACTTTGGGGGTTACAGCACCCTTTAATGGTCAAGCCAGCCGGCCCTTTACTTATGACACAGGCGCACGCTTGGCACTACTTTGTTGATGCACGTGCGGCTACTGCGCACACAATTCACAAACACAGAAAATAATTTTTTATTTGGTTTGGACTGGAGTGTACTTTGGGGGTTACAGCACCCTTTAACGGTCAAGCCAGCCGGCCCTTTACTTATGACACAGGCGCACGCTTGGCACTACTTTGTTGATGCACGTGCGGCTACTGCGCACACAATTCACAAACACAGAAAATAATTTTTTTTTGGGTTTGGACTGGAGTGTACTTTCGGGGGTTACAGCACCCATAACGGTCAAGCCAGCCGGCCCTTTACTTATGACACAGACGCACGCTTGGCAATACTTTGTTGATGCACGTGCGGCTACTGCGCACACAATTCACAAACACAGAAAATAATTTTTTTTTTGGTTTGGACTGGAGTGTACTTTGGGGGTTACAGCACCCTTTAACGGTCAAGCCAGCCGGCCCTTTACTTATGACACAGGCGCACGCTTGGCACTACTTTGTTGATGCACGTGGGCTACACAACAATTCACAAACACAGAAAATAATTTTTTTTTTGGTTTGGACTGGAGTGTACTTTGGGGGTTACAGCACCCTTTAACCGTCAAGCCAGCCGGCCCTTTACTTATGACACAGGCGCATGCTTGGCACTACTTTGTTGATGCACGTGCGGCTACTGCGCACACAATTCACAAACACAGAAAATAATTTTGTTTTTGGTTTGGACTGGAGTGTACTTTCGGGGGTTACAGCACCCTTAACGGTCAAGCCAGCAGGCCCTTTACTTATGACACAGACGTACGCTTGGCAATACTTTGTTGATGCACGTGCGGCTACTGCGCACACAATTCACAAACACAGAAAATAATTTTTTTTTGGTTTGGACTGGAGTGTATTTTCGGGGGTTACAGCACCCTTAACGGTCAAGCCAGCCGGCCCTTTACTTATGACACAGGCGCACGCTTGGCACTACTTTGTTCATGCACGTGCGGCTACTGCGCACACAATTCACAAACACAGAAAATAATTATTTTTTTTGTTTGGACTGGAGTGTACTTTCGGGGGTTACAGCACCCTTTAACGGTCAAGCCAGCCGGCCCTTTACTTATGACACAGGCGCACGCTTGGCACTACTTTGTTGATGCACGTGCGGCTACTGCGCACACAATTCGCAAACACAGAAAATAATTTTTTTTGGGGTTTGGACTGGAGTGTACTTTGGGGGTTACAGCACCCTTTAACGGTCAAGCCAGCCGGCCCTTTACTTATGACACAGGCGCACGCTTGGCACTACTTTGTTGATGCACGTGCGGCTACTGCGCATACAATTCACAAACACAGAAAATATTTTTTTTTTTGGTTCGGACTGGAGTGTACTTTGGGGGTTACAGCACCCTTTAACGGTCAAGCCAGCCGGCCCTTTACTTATGACACAGGCGCACGCTTGGCACTACTTTGTTGATGCACGTGCGGCTACTGCGCACACAATTCACAAACACAGAAAATATTTTTTTTTTTGGTTTGGACTGGAGTGTACTTTGGGGGTTACAGCACCCTTTAACGGTCAAGCCAGCCGGCCCTTTACTTATGACACAGGCGCACGCTTGGCACTACTTTGTTGATGCACGTGCAGCTACTGCGCACACAATTCACAAACACAGAAAATAATTTTTTTTCTGGTTTGGACTGGAGTGTACTTTGGGGGTTATAGTACCCTTTAACGGTCAAGCCAGCCGGCCCTTTACTTATGACACAGGCGCACGCTTGGCACTACTTTGTTGATGCACATGCGGCTACTGCGCACACAATTCACAAACACAGAAAATATTTTTTTTTTGGTTTGGACTGGAGTGTACTTTCGGGGGTTACAGCACCCTTTAACGGTCAAGCCAGCCGGCCCTTTACTTATGACACAGGCGCACGCTTGGCACTACTTTGTTGATGCACGTGAGGCTACTGCGCACACAATTCACAAACACAGAAAATAATTTTTTTTTTGGTTTGGACTGGAGTGTACTTTCGGGGGTTACAGCACCCTTAACGGTCAAGCCAGCCGGCCCTTTACTTATGACACAGGCGCACGCTTGGCACTACTTTGTTGATGCACGTGCGGCTACTGCGCACACAATTCACAAACACAGAAAATTATTTTTTTTTTGGTTTGGACTGGAGTGTACTTTGGGGGTTACAGCACCCTTTAACGGTCAAGCCAGCCGGCCCTTTACTTATGACACAGGCGCACGCTTGGCACTACTTTGTTGATGAACGTCCGGCTACTGCGCACACAATTCACAAACACAGAAAATTATTTTTTTTTTGGTTTGGACTGGAGTGTACTTTGGGGGTTACAGCACCCTTTAACGGTCAAGCCAGCCGGCCCTTTACTTATGACACAGGCGCACGCTTGGCACTACTTTGTTGATGCACGTGCGGCTACTGCGCACACAATTCACAAACACAGAAAATAATTTTTTTTTTGGTTTGGACTGGAGTGTACTTTCGGGGGTTACAGCACCCTTAACGGTCAAGCCAGCCGGCCCTTTACTTATGACACAGGCGCACGCTTGGCACTACTTTGTTGATGCACGTGCGGCTACTGCGCACACAATTCACAAACACAGAAAATAATTTTTTTTTTTGTTTGGACTGGAGTGTACTTTCGGGGGTTACAGCACCCTTTAACGGTCAAGCCAGCCGGCCCTTTACTTATGACACAGGCGCACGCTTGGCACTACTTTGTTGATGCACGTGCGGCTACTGCGCACACAATTCGCAAACACAGAAAATAATTTTTTTTTTGGTTTGGACTGGAGTGTACTTTGGGGGTTACAGCACCCTTTAATGGTCAATCCAGCCGGCCCTTTACCTATGACACAGGCGCACGCTTGGCACTACTTTGTTGATGCACGTGCGGCTACTGCGCATACAATTCACAAACACAGAAAATATTTTTTTTTTTGGTTTGGACTGGAGTGTACTTTGGGGGTTACAGCACCCTTTAACGGTCAAGCCAGCCGGCCCTTTACTTATGACACAGGCGCACGCTTGGCACTACTTTGTTGATGCACGTGCGGCTACTGCGTACACAATTCACAAACACAGAAAATATTTTTTTTTTTGGTTTGGACTGGAGTGTACTTTGGGGGTTACAGCACCCTTTGACGGTCAAGCCAGCCGGCCCTTTACTTATGACACAGGCGCACGCTTGGCACTACTTTGTTGATGCACGTGCAGCTACTGCGCACACAATTCACAAACACAGAAAATAATTTTCTTTCTGGTTTGGACTGGAGTGTATTTTGGGGGTTATAGCACCCTTTAACGGTCAAGCCAGCCGGCCCTTTACTTATGACACAGGCGCACGCTTGGCACTACTTTGTTGATGCACGTGCGGCTACTGCGCACACAATTCACAAACACAGAAAATAATTTTTTTTTTGGTTTGGACTGGAGTGTACTTTCGGGGGTTACAGCACCCTTTAACAGTCAAGCCAGCCGGCCCTTTACTTATGACACAGGCGCACGCTTGGCACTACTTTGTTGATGCACGTGAGGCAACTGCGCACACAATTCACAAACACAGAAAATAATTTTTTTTTTGGTTTGGACTGGAGTGTACTTTCGGGGGTTACAGCACCCTTAACGGTCAAGCCAGCCGGCCCTTTACTTATGACACAGGCGCACGCTTGGCACTACTTTGTTGATGCACGTGCGGCTACTGCGCACACAATTCACAAACACAGAAAATTATTTTTTTTTTGGTTTGGACTGGAGTGTACTTTGGGGGTTACAGCACCCTTTAACGGTCAAGCCAGCCGGCCCTTTACTTATGACACAGGCGCACGCTTGGCACTACTTTGTTGATGCACGTCCGGCTACTGCGCACACAATTCACAAACACAGAAAATATTTTTTTTTTTGGTTTGGACTGGAGTGTACTTTGGGGGTTACAGCACCCTTTAACGGTCAAGCCAGCCGGCCCTTTACTTATGACACAGGCGCACGCTTGGCACTACTTTGTTGATGCACGTGCGGCTACTGCGCACACAATTCACAAACACAGAAAATAATTTTTCATTTGGTTTGGACTGGAGTGTACCTTCGGGGTTTACAGTGCCCTTTAACGGTCAAGCCAGCCGGCCCTTTACTTATGACACAGGCGCACGCTTGGCACTACTTTGTTGATGCACGTCAGGCTACTGCGCACACAATTCACAAACACAGAAAATAATTTTTTTTTTGGTTTGGACTGGAGTGTACTTTCGGGGGTTACAGCACCCTTAATGGTCAAGCCAGCCGGCCCTTTACTTATGACACAGGCGCACGCTTGGCACTACTTTGTTGATGCACGTGCGGCTACTGCGCACACAATTCACAAACACAGAAAATTATTTTTTTTTTGGTTTGGACTGGAGTGTACTTTGGGGGTTACAGCACCCTTTAACGGTCAAGCCAGCCGGCCCTTTACTTATGACACAGGCGCACGCTTGGCACTACTTTGTTGATGCACGTGCGGCTACTGCGCACACAATTCACAAACACAGAAAATAATTTTTTTTTTGGTTTGGACTGGAGTGTACTTTGGGGGTTACAGCACCCTTTAACGGTCAAGCCAGCCGGCCCTTTACTTATGACACAGGCGCACGCTTGGCACTACTTTGTTGATGCACGTGCGGCTACTGCGCACACAATTCACAAACACAGAAAATAATATTTTTTTTGGTTTGGACTGGAGTGTACTTTCGGGGGTTACAGCACCCCTAACGGTCAAGCCAGCCGGCCCTTTACTTATGACACAGACGCACGCTTGGCAATACTTTGTTGATGCACGTGCGGCTACTGCGCACACAATTCACAAACACAGAAAATAATTTTTTTTTTGGTTTGGACTGGAGTGTACTTTGGGGGTTACAGCACCCTTTAACGGTCAAGCCAGCCGGCCCTTTACTTATGACACAGGCGCACGCTTGGCACTACTTTGTTGATGCACGTGGGCTACACAACAATTCACAAACACAGAAAATAATTTTTTTTTTGGTTTGGACTGGAGTGTACTTTGGGGGTTACAGCACCCTTTAACGGTCAAGCCAGCCGGCCCTTTACTTATGACACAGGCGCATGCTTGGCACTACTTTGTTGATGCACGTGCGGCTACTGCGCACACAATTCACAAACACAGAAAATAATTTTTTTTTTGGTTTGGACTGGAGTGTACTTTGGGGGTTACAGCACCCTTAACGGTCAAGCCAGCAGGCCCTTTACTTATGACACAGACGTACGCTTGGCAATACTTTGTTGATGCACGTGCGGCTACTGCGCACACAATTCACAAACACAGAAAATAATTTTTGTTTTGGTTTGGACTGTAGTGTACTTTCGGGGGTTACAGCACCCTTAACGGTCAAGCCAGCCGGCCCTTTACTTATGACACAGGCGCACGCTTGGCACTACTTTGTTCATGCACGTGCGGCTACTGCGCACACAATTCACAAACACAGAAAATAATTATTTTTTTTGTTTGGACTGGAGTGTACTTTCGGGGGTTACAGCACCCTTTAACGGTCAAGCCAGCCGGCCCTTTACTTATGACACAGGCGCACGCTTGGCACTACTTTGTTGATGCACGTGCGGCTACTGCGCACACAATTCGCAAACACAGAAAATAATTTTTTTTTTGGTTTGGACTGGAGTGTACTTTGGGGGTTACAGCACCCTTTAACGGTCAAGCCAGCTGGCCCTTTACTTATGACACAGGCGCACGCTTGGCACTACTTTGTTGATGCACGTGCGGCTACTGCGCATACAATTCACAAACACAGAAAATATTTTTTTTTTTGGTTCGGACTGGAGTGTACTTTGGGGGTTACAGCACCCTTTAACGGTCAAGCCAGCCGGCCCTTTACTTATGACACAGGCGCACGCTTGGCACTACTTTGTTGATGCACGTGCGGCTACTGCGCACACAATTCACAAACACAGAAAATAATTTTTTTTCTGGTTTGGACTGGAGTGTACTTTGGGGGTTATAGCACCCTTTAACGGTCAAGCCAGCCGGCCCTTTACTTATGACACAGGCGCACGCTTGGCACTACTTTGTTGATGCACGTGCGGCTACTGCGCACACAATTCACAAACACAGAAAATAATTTTTTTTTTGGTTTGGACTGGAGTGTATTTTCGGGGGTTACAGCACCCTTAACGGTCAAGCCAGCCGGCCCTTTACTTATGACACAGGCGCACGCTTGGCACTACTTTGTTCATGCACGTGCGGCTACTGCGCACACAATTCACAAACACAGAAAATAATTATTTTTTTTGTTTGGACTGGAGTGTACTTTCGGGGGTTACAGCACCCTTTAACGGTCAAGCCAGCCGGCCCTTTACTTATGACACAGGCGCACGCTTGGCACTACTTTGTTGATGCACGTGCGGCTACTGCGCACACAATTCGCAAACACAGAAAATAATTTTTTTTTTGGTTTGGACTGGAGTGTACTTTGGGGGTTACAGCACCCTTTAACGGTCAAGCCAGCCGGCCCTTTACTTATGACACAGGCGCACGCTTGGCACTACTTTGTTGATGCACGTGCGGCTACTGCGCATACAATTCACAAACACAGAAAATATTTTTTTTTTTGGTTCGGACTGGAGTGTACTTTGGGGGTTACAGCACCCTTTAACGGTCAAGCCAGCCGGCCCTTTACTTATGACACAGGCGCACGCTTGGCACTACTTTGTTGATGCACGTGCGGCTACTGCGCACACAATTCACAAACACAGAAAATATTTTTTTTTTTGGTTTGGACTGGAGTGTACTTTGGGGGTTACAGCACCCTTTAACGGTCAAGCCAGCCGGCCCTTTACTTATGACACAGGCGCACGCTTGGCACTACTTTGTTGATGCACGTGCAGCTACTGCGCACACAATTCACAAACACAGAAAATAATTTTTTTTCTGGTTTGGACTGGAGTGTACTTTGGGGGTTATAGTACCCTTTAACGGTCAAGCCAGCCGGCCCTTTACTTATGACACAGGCGCACGCTTGGCACTACTTTGTTGATGCACGTGCGGCTACTGCGCACACAATTCACAAACACAGAAAATATTTTTTTTTTGGTTTGGACTGGAGTGTACTTTCGGAGGTTACAGCACCCTTTAACGGTCAAGCCAGCCGGCCCTTTACTTATGACACAGGCGCACGCTTGGCACTACTTTGTTGATGCACGTGAGGCTACTGCGCACACAATTCACAAACACAGAAAATAATTTTTTTTTTGGTTTGGACTGGAGTGTACTTTCGGGGGTTACAGCACCCTTAACGGTCAAGCCAGCCGGCCCTTTACTTATGACACAGGCGCACGCTTGGCACTACTTTGTTGATGCACGTGCGGCTACTGCGCACACAATTCACAAACACAGAAAATTATTTTTTTTTTGGTTTGGACTGGAGTGTACTTTGGGGGTTACAGCACCCTTTAACGGTCAAGCCAGCCGGCCCTTTACTTATGACACAGGCGCACGCTTGGCACTACTTTGTTGATGCACGTCCGGCTACTGCGCACACAATTCACAAACACAGAAAATTATTTTTTTTTTGGTTTGGACTGGAGTGTACTTTGGGGGTTACAGCACCCTTTAACGGTCAAGCCAGCCGGCCCTTTACTTATGACACAGGCGCACGCTTGGCACTACTTTGTTGATGCACGTGCGGCTACTGCGCACACAATTCACAAACACAGAAAATAATTTTTTTTTTGGTTTGGACTGGAGTGTACTTTCGGGGGTTACAGCACCCTTAACGGTCAAGCCAGCCGGCCCTTTACTTATGACACAGGCGCACGCTTGGCACTACTTTGTTGATGCACGTGCGGCTACTGCGCACACAATTCACAAACACAGAAAATAATTTTTTTTTTTGTTTGGACTGGAGTGTACTTTCGGGGGTTACAGCACCCTTTAACGGTCAAGACAGCCGGCCCTTTACTTATGACACAGGCGCACGCTTGGCACTACTTTGTTGATGCACGTGCGGCTACTGCGCACACAATTCGCAAACACAGAAAATAATTTTTTTTTTGGTTTGGACTGGAGTGTACTTTGGGGGTTACAGCACCCTTTAATGGTCAAGCCAGCCGGCCCTTTACCTATGACACAGGCGCACGCTTGGCACTACTTTGTTGATGCACGTGCGGCTACTGCGCATACAATTCACAAACACAGAAAATATTTTTTTTTTTGGTTTGGACTGGAGTGTACTTTGGGGGTTACAGCACCCTTTAACGGTCAAGCCAGCCGGCCCTTTACTTATGACACAGGCGCACGCTTGGCACTACTTTGTTGATGCACGTGCGGCTACTGCGCACACAATTCACAAACACAGAAAATATTTTTTTTTTTGGTTTGGACTGGAGTGTACTTTGGGGGTTACAGCACCCTTTAACGGTCAAGCCAGCCGGCCCTTTACTTATGACACAGGCGCACGCTTGGCACTACTTTGTTGATGCACGTGCAGCTACTGCGCACACAATTCACAAACACAGAAAATAATTTTTTTTCTGGTTTGGACTGGAGTGTACTTTGGGGGTTATAGCACCCTTTAACGGTCAAGCCAGCCGGCCCTTTACTTATGACACAGGCGCACGCTTGGCACTACTTTGTTGATGCACGTGCGGCTACTGCGCACACAATTCACAAACACAGAAAATAATTTTTTTTGGGGTTTGGACTGGAGTGTACTTTCGGGGGTTACAGCACCCTTTAACGGTCAAGCCAGCCGGCCCTTTACTTATGACACAGGCGCACGCTTGGCACTACTTTGTTGATGCACGTGAGGCTACTGCGCACACAATTCACAAACACAGAAAATAATTTTTTTTTTGGTTTGGACTGGAGTGTACTTTCGGGGGTTACAGCACCCTTAACGGTCAAGCCAGCCGGCCCTTTACTTATGACACAGGCGCACGCTTGGCACTACTTTGTTGATGCACGTGCGGCTACTGCGCACACAATTCACAAACACAGAAAATTATTTTTTTTTTGGTTTGGACTGGAGTGTACTTTGGGGGTTACAGCACCCTTTAACGGTCAAGCCAGCCGGCCCTTTACTTATGACACAGGCGCACGCTTGGCACTACTTTGTTGATGCACGTCCGGCTACTGCGCACACAATTCACAAACACAGAAAATATTTTTTTTTTTGGTTTGGACTGGAGTGTACTTTGGGGGTTACAGCACCCTTTAACGGTCAAGCCAGCCGGCCCTTTACTTATGACACAGGCGCACGCTTGGCACTACTTTGTTGATGCACGTGCGGCTACTGCGCACACAATTCACAAACACAGAAAATATTTTTTTTTTTGGTTTGGACTGGAGTGTACTTTGGGGGTTACAGCACCCTTTAACGGTCAAGCCAGCCGGCCCTTTACTTATGACACAGGCGCACGCTTGGCACTACTTTGTTGATGCACGTGCGGCTACTGCGCACACAATTCACAAACACAGAAAATAATTTTTCATTTGGTTTGGACTGGAGTGTACCTTCGGGGTTTACAGCGCCCTTTAACGGTCAAGCCAGCCGGCCCTTTACTTATGACACAGGCGCACGCTTGGCACTACTTTGTTGATGCACGTCAGGCTACTGCGCACACAATTCACAAACACAGAAAATAATTTTTTTTTTGGTTTGGACTGGAGTGTACTTTCGGGGGTTACAGCACCCTTAACGGTCAAGCCAGCCGGCCCTTTACTTATGACACAGGCGCACGCTTGGCACTACTTTGTTGATGCACGTGCGGCTACTGCGCACACAATTCACAAACACAGAAAATTATTTTTTTTTGGTTTGGACTGGAGTGTACTTTGGGGGTTACAGCACCCTTTAACGGTCAAGCCAGCCGGCCCTTTACTTATGACACAGGCGCACGCTTGGCACTACTTTGTTGATGCACGTGCGGCTACTGCGCACACAATTCACAAACACAGAAAATAATTTTTTTTTTGGTTTGGACTGGAGTGTACTTTGGGGGTTACAGCACCCTTTAACGGTCAAGCCAGCCGGCCCTTTACTTATGACACAGGCGCACGCTTGGCACTACTTTGTTGATGCACGTGCGGCTACTGCGCACACAATTCACAAACACAGAAAATATATTTTTTTTTTGTTTGGACTGGAGTGTACTTTGGGGGTTACAGCACCCTTTAATGGTCAAGCCAGCCGGCCCTTTACTTATGACACAGGCGCACGCTTGGCACTACTTTGTTGATGCACGTGCGGCTACTGCGCACACAATTCACAAACAGAGAAAATATTTTTTTTTTTGGTTTGGACTGGAGTGTACTTTGGGGGTTACAGCACCCTTTAACGGTCAAGCCAGCCGGCCCTTTACTTATGACACAGGCGCACGCTTGGCACTACTTTGTTGATGCACGTGCGGCTACTGCGCACACAATTCACAAACACAGAAAATAATATTTTTTTTGGTTTGGACTGGAGTGTACTTTCGGGGGTTACAGCACCCTTTAACGGTCAAACCAGCCGGCCCTTTACTTATGACACAGGCGCACGCTTGGCACTACTTTGTTGATGCACGTGCGGCTACTGCGCACACAATTCACAAACACAGAAAATAATTTTTTTTTTGGTTTGGACTGGAGTGTACTTTCGGGGGTTACAGCACCCCTAACGGTCAAGCCAGCCGGCCCTTTACTTATGACACAGACGCACGCTTGGCAATACTTTGTTGATGCACGTGCGGCTACTGCGCACACAATTCACAAACACAGAAAATAATTTTTTTTTTGGTTTGGACTGGAGTGTACTTTGGGGGTTACAGCACCCTTTAACGGTCAAGCCAGCCGGCCCTTTACTTATGACACAGGCGCACGCTTGGCACTACTTTGTTGATGCACGTGGGCTACACAACAATTCACAAACACAGAAAATAATTTTTTTTTTGGTTTGGACTGGAGTGTACTTTGGGGGTTACAGCACCCTTTAACGGTCAAGCCAGCCGGCCCTTTACTTATGACACAGGCGCATGCTTGGCACTACTTTGTTGATGCACGTGCGGCTACTGCGCACACAATTCACAAACACAGAAAATAATTTTTTTTTTGGTTTGGACTGGAGTGTACTTTCGGGGGTTACAGCACCCTTAACGGTCAAGCCAGCAGGCCCTTTACTTATGACACAGACGTACGCTTGGCAATACTTTGTTGATGCACGTGCGGCTACTGCGCACACAATTCACAAACACAGAAAATAATTTTTTTTTTGGTTTGGACTGGAGTGTACTTTCGGGGGTTACAGCACCCTTAACGGTCAAGCCAGCCGGCCCTTTACTTATGACACAGGCGCACGCTTGGCACTACTTTGTTCATGCACGTGCGGCTACTGCGCACACAATTCACAAACACAGAAAATAATTATTTTTTTTGTTTGGACTGGAGTGTACTTTCGGGGGTTACAGCACCCTTTAACGGTCAAGCCAGCCGGCCCTTTACTTATGACACAGGCGCACGCTTGGCACTACTTTGTTGATGCACGTGCGGCTACTGCGCACACAATTCGCAAACACAGAAAATAATTTTTTTTTTGGTTTGGACTGGAGTGTACTTTGGGGGTTACAGCACCCTTTAACGGTCAAGCCAGCCGGCCCTTTACTTATGACACAGGCGCACGCTTGGCACTACTTTGTTGATGCACGTGCGGCTACTGCGCATACAATTCACAAACACAGAAAATATTATTTTTTTTGGTTCGGACTGGAGTGTACTTTGGGGGTTACAGCACCCTTTAACGGTCAAGCCAGCCGGCCCTTTACTTATGACACAGGCGCACGCTTGGCACTACTTTGTTGATGCACGTGCGGCTACTGCGCACACAATTCACAAACACAGAAAATAATTTTTTTTCTGGTTTGGACTGGAGTGTACTTTGGGGGTTATAGCACCCTTTAACGGTCAAGCCAGCCGGCCCTTTACTTATGACACAGGCGCACGCTTGGCACTACTTTGTTGATGCACGTGCGGCTACTGCGCACACAATTCACAAACACAGAAAATTATTTTTTTTTTGGTTTGGACTGGAGTGTACTTTCGGGGGTTACAGCACCCTTTAACGGTCAAGCCAGCCGGCCCTTTACTTATGACACAGGCGCACGCTTGGCACTACTTTGTTGATGCACGTGAGGCTACTGCGCACACAATTCACAAACACAGAAAATAATTTTTTTTTTGGTTTGGACTGGAGTGTACTTTCGGGGGTTACAGAACCCTTAACGGTCAAGCCAGCCGGCCCTTTACTTATGACACAGGCGCACGCTTGGCACTACTTTGTTGATGCACGTGCGGCTACTGCGCACACAATTCACAAACACAGAAAATTATTTTTTTTTTGGTTTGGACTGGAGTGTACTTTGGGGGTTACAGCACCCTTTAACGGTCAAGCCAGCCGGCCCTTTACTTATGACACAGGCGCACGCTTGGCACTACTTTGTTGATGCACGTCCGGCTACTGCGCACACAATTCACAAACACAGAAAATTATTTTTTTTTTGGTTTGGACTGGAGTGTACTTTGGGGGTTACAGCACCCTTTAACGGTCAAGCCAGCCGGCCCTTTACTTATGACACAGGCGCACGCTTGGCACTACTTTGTTGATGCACGTGCGGCTACTGCGCACACAATTCACAAACACAGAAAATTATTTTTTTTTTGGTTTGGACTGGAGTGTACTTTCGGGGGTTACAGCACCCTTAACGGTCAAGCCAGCCGGCCCTTTACTTATGACACAGGCGCACGCTTGGCACTACTTTGTTGATGCACGTGCGGCTACTGCGCACACAATTCACAAACACAGAAAATAATTTTTTTTTTTGTTTGGACTGGAGTGTACTTTCGGGGGTTACAGCACCCTTTAACGGTCAAGCCAGCCGGCCCTTTACTTATGACACAGGCGCACGCTTGGCACTACTTTGTTGATGCACGTGCGGCTACTGCGCACACAATTCGCAAACACAGAAAATAATTTTTTTTTTGGTTTGGACTGGAGTGTACTTTGGGGGTTACAGCACCCTTTAACGGTCAAGCCAGCCGGCCCTTTACTTATGACACAGGCGCACGCTTGGCACTACTTTGTTGATGCACGTGCGGCTACTGCGCATACAATTCACAAACACAGAAAATATTTTTTTTTTTGGTTTGGACTGGAGTGTACTTTGGGGGTTACAGCACCCTTTAACGGTCAAAACAGCCGGCCCTTTACTTATGACACAGGCGCACGCTTGGCACTACTTTGTTGATGCACGTGCGGCTACTGCGCACACAATTCACAAACACAGAAAATTATTTTTTTTTTGGTTTGGACTGGAGTGTACTTTGGGGGTTACAGCACCCTTTAACGGTCAAGCCAGCCGGCCCTTTACTTATGACACAGGCGCACGCTTGGCACTACTTTGTTGATGCACGTCCGGCTACTGCGCACACAATTCACAAACACAGAAAATAATTTTTTTTTTGGTTTGGACTGGAGTGTACTTTGGGGGTTACAGCACCCTTTAGCGGTCAAGCCAGCCGGCCCTTTACTTATGACACAGGCGCACGCTTGGCACTACTTTGTTGATGCACGTCCGGCTACTGCGCACACAATTCACAAACACAGAAAATAATTTTTTTTTTGGTTTGGACTGGAGTGTACTTTGGGGGTTACAGCACCCTTTAACGGTCAAGCCAGCCGGCCCTTTACTTATGACACAGGCGCACGCTTGGCACTACTTTGTTGATGCACGTGCGACTACTGCGCACACAATTCACAAACACAGAAAATATTTTTTTTTTTTGTTTGGACTGGAGAGTACTTTGGGGGTTACAGCATCCTTTAATGGTCAAGCCAGCCGGCCCTTTACTTATGACACAGGCGCACGCTTGGCACTACTTTGTTGATGCACGTGCGGCTACTGCGCACACAATTCACAAACACAGAAAATAATTTTTTTTTTGGTTTGGACTGGAGTGTACTTTGGGGGTTACAGCACCCTTTAACGGTCAAGCCAGCCGGCCCTTTACTTATAACACAGGCGCACGCTTGGCACTACTTTGTTGATGCACGTGCGGCTACTGCGCACACAATTCACAAACACAGAAAATAATATTTTTTTTGGTTTGGACTGGAGTGTTCTTTCGGGGGTTACAGCACCCTTTAATGGTCAAACCAGCCGGCCCTTTACTTATGACACAGGCGCACGCTTGGCACTACTTTGTTGATGCACGTGCGGCTACTGCGCACACAATTCACAAACACAGAAAATAATTTTTTTTTTGGTTTGGACTGGAGTGTACTTTCGGGGGTTACAGCACCCTTAATGGTCAAGCCAGCCGGCCCTTTACTTATGACACAGACGCACGCTTGGCAATACTTTGTTGATGCACGTGCGGCTACTGCGCACACAATTCACAAACACAGAAAATAATTTTTTTTTTGGTTTGGACTGGAGTGTACTTTCGGGGGTTACAGCACCCTTAATGGTCAAGCCAGCCGGCCCTTTACTTATGACACAGGCGCACGCTTGGCACTACTTTGTTCATGCACGTGCGGCTACTGCGCACACAATTCACAAACACAGAAAATAATTTTTTTTTTGGTTTGGACTGGAGTGTACTTTCGGGGGTTACAGCACCCTTTAACGGTCAAGCCAGCCGGCCCTTTACTTATGACACAGGCGCACGCTTGGCACTACTTTGTTGATGCACGTGGGCTACACAACAATTCACAAACACAGAATATAATTTTTTTTTTGGTTTGGACTGGAGTGTACTTTGGGGGTTACAGCACCCTTTAACGGTCAAGCCAGCCGGCCCTTTACTTATGACACAGGCGCACGCTTGGCACTACTTTGTTGATGCACGTGCGGCTACTGCGCACACAATTCACAAACACAGAAAATAATTTTTTTTTGGTTTGGACTGGAGTGTACTTTTGGGGGTTACAGCACCCTTAATGGTCAAGCCAGCAGGCCCTTTACTTATGACACAGACGTACGCTTGGCACTACTTTGTTGATGCACGTGCGGCTACTGCGCACACAATTCACAAACACAGAAAATATTTTTTTTTTTTGTTTGGACTGGAGTGTACTTTGGGGGTTACAGCACCCTTTAATGGTCAAGCCAGCCGGCCCTTTACTTATGACACAGGCGCACGCTTGGCACTACTTTGTTGATGCACGTGCGGCTACTGCGCACACAATTCGCAAACACAGAAAATAATTTTTTTTTTGGTTTGGACTGGAGTGTACTTTGGGGGTTACAGCACCCTTAATGGTCAAGCCAGCCGGCCCTTTACTTATGACACAGACGCACGCTTGGCAATACTTTGTTGATGCACGTGCGGCTACTGCGCACACAATTCACAAACACAGAAAATAATTTTTTTTTTGGTTTGGACTGGAGTGTACTTTCGGGGGTTACAGCACCCTTAATGGTCAAGCCAGCCGGCCCTTTACTTATGACACAGGCGCACGCTTGGCACTACTTTGTTCATGCACGTGCGGCTACTGCGCACACAATTCACAAACACAGAAAATAATTTTTTTTTTGGTTTGGACTGGAGTGTACTTTCGGGGGTTACAGCACCCTTTAACGGTCAAGCCAGCCGGCCCTTTACTTATGACACAGGCGCACGCTTGGCACTACTTTGTTGATGCACGTGGGCTACACAACAATTCACAAACACAGAATATAATTTTTTTTTTGGTTTGGACTGGAGTGTACTTTGGGGGTTACAGCACCCTTTAACGGTCAAGCCAGCCGGCCCTTTACTTATGACACAGGCGCACGCTTGGCACTACTTTGTTGATGCACGTGCGGCTACTGCGCACACAATTCACAAACACAGAAAATAATTTTTTTTTGGTTTGGACTGGAGTGTACTTTTGGGGGTTACAGCACCCTTAATGGTCAAGCCAGCAGGCCCTATACTTATGACACAGACGTACGCTTGGCACTACTTTGTTGATGCACGTGCGGCTACTGCGCACACAATTCACAAACACAGAAAATATTTTTTTTTTTTGTTTGGACTGGAGTGTACTTTGGGGGTTACAGCACCCTTTAATGGTCAAGCCAGCCGGCCCTTTACTTATGACACAGGCGCACGCTTGGCACTACTTTGTTGATGCACGTGCGGCTACTGCGCACACAATTCGCAAACACAGAAAATAATTTTTTTTTTGGTTTGGACTGGAGTGTACTTTGGGGGTTACAGCACCCTTTAACGGTTAAGCCAGCCGGCCCTTTACTTATGACACAGGCGCACGCTTGGCACTACTTTGTTGATGCACGTGCGGCTACTGCGCATACAATTCACAAACACAGAAAATATTTTTTTTTTTGGTTTGGACTGGAGTGTACTTTGGGGGTTACAGCACCCTTTAATGGTCAAGCCAGCCGGCCCTTTACTTATGACACAGGCGCATGCTTGGCACTACTTTGTTGATGCACGTGCGGCTACTGCGCACACAATTCACAAACACAGAAAATATTTTTTTTTTTGGTTTGGACTGGAGTGTACTTTGGGGGTTACAGCACCCTTTAACGGTCAAGCCAGCCGGCCCTTTACTTATGACACAGGCGCACGCTTGGCACTACTTTGTTGATGCACGTGCGGCTACTGCGCACACAATTCACAAACACAGAAAATAATTTTTTTTCTGGTTTGGACTGGAGTGTACTTTGGGGGTTACAGCACCCTTTAACGGTCAAGCCAGCCGGCCCTTTACTTATGACACAGGCGCACGCTTGGCACTACTTTGTTGATGCACGTGCGGCTACTGCGCACACAATTCACAAACACAGAAAATAATTTTTTTTTTTGGTTTGGACTGGAGTGTACTTTCGGGGGTTACGGCACCCTTTAACGGTCAAGCCAGCCGGCCCTTTACTTATGACACAGGCGCACGCTTGACACTACTTTGTTGATGCACGTGATGCTACTGCGCACACAATTCACAAACACAGAAAATTATTTTTTTTTTGGTTTGGACTGGAGTGTACATTCGGTGGTTACAGCACCCTTAACGGTCAAGCCAGCCGGCCCTTTACTTATGACACAGGCGCACGCTTGGCACTACTTTGTTGATGCACGTGCGGCTACTGCGCACACAATTCACAAACACAGAAAATTATTTTTTTTTTGGTTTGGACTGGAGTGTACTTTGGGGGTTACAGCACCCTTTAACGGTCAAGCCAGCCGGCCCTTTACTTATGACACAGGCGCACGCTTGGCACTACTTTGTTGATGCATGTCCGGCTACTGCGCACACAATTCACAAACACAGAAAATAATTTTTTTTTTGGTTTGGACTGGAGTGTACTTTGGGGGATACAGCACCCTTTAACGGTCAAGCC
The DNA here is from genome assembly GCA_031769625.1 of Taudactylus pleione. Classification (NCBI taxonomy): domain Eukaryota; kingdom Metazoa; phylum Chordata; class Amphibia; order Anura; family Myobatrachidae; genus Taudactylus; species Taudactylus pleione. Next base: position 1,171,991 of record JAUIMM010000638.1, read on the forward strand.
AGCTGGCCCTTTACTTATGACACAGGCGCACGCTTGGCACTACTTTGTTGATGCACGTGCGGCTACTGCGCACACAATTCACAAACACAGAAAATAATTTTTCATTTGGTTTGGACTGGAGTGTACCTTCGGGGGTTACAGCGCCCTTTAACTTTCAAGCCAGCCGGCCCTTTACTTATGACACAGGCGCACGCTTGGCACTACTTTGTTGATGCACGTGCGGCTACTGCGCACACAATTCACAAACACAGAAAATATTTTTTTTTTTGTTTGGACTGGAGTGTACTTTGGGGGTTACAGCACCCTTTAACGGTCAAGCCAGCCGGCCCTTTACTTATGACACAGGCGCACGCTTGGCACTACTTTGTTGATGCACGTGCGGCTGCTGCGCACACAATTCACAAACACAGAAAATAATTTTTTTTTGGTTTGGACTGGAGTGTACTTTCGGGGGTTACAGCACCCTTAACGGTCAAGCCAGCCGGCCCTTTACTTATGACACAGGCGCACGCTTGGCACTACATTGTTCATGCACGTGCGGCTACTGCGCACACAATTCACAAACACAGAAAATAATTTTTTTTTTGGTTTGGACTGGAGTGTACTTTCGGGGGTTACAGCACCCTTAACGGTCAAGCCAGCCGGCCCTTTACTTATGACACAGACGCACGCTTGGCAATACTTTGTTGATGCACGTGCGGCTACTGCGCACACAATTCACAAACACAGAAAATAATTTTTTTTTTGGTTTGGACTGGAGTGTACTTTCGGGGGTTACAGCACCCTTAACGGTCAAGCCAGCCGGACCTTTACTTATGACACAGGCGCACGCTTGGCACTACTTTGTTCATGCACGTGCAGCTACTGCGCACACAATTCACAAACACAGAAAATAATTTTTTTTTTGGTTTGGACTGGAGTGTACTTTCGGGGGTTACAGCACCCTTTAACGGTCAAGCCAGCCGGCCCTTTACTTATGACACAGGCGCACGCTTGGCACTACTTTGTTGATGCACGTGGGCTACACAACAATTCACAAACACAGAAAATAATTTTTTTTTTGGTTTGGACTGGAGTGTACTTTGGGGGTTACAGCACCCTTTAACGGTCAAGCCAGCCGGCCCTTTACTTATGACACAGGCGCACGCTTGGCACTACTTTGTTGATGCACGTGCGGCTACTGCGCACACAATTCACAAACACAGAAAATAATTTTTTTTTTGGTTTGGACTGGAGTGTACTTTCGGGGGTTACAGCACCCTTAACGGTCAAGCCAGCAGGCCCTTTACTTATGACACAGACGTACGCTTGGCAATACTTTGTTGATGCACGTGCGGCTACTGCGCACACAATTCACAAACACAGAAAATATTTTTTTTTTTGGTTTGGACTGGAGTGTACTTTCGGGGGTTACAGCACCCTTAACAGTCAAGCCAGCCGGCCCTTTACTTATGACACAGGCGCACGCTTGGCACTACTTTGTTCATGCACGTGCGGCTACTGCGCACACAATTCACAAACAGAAAATAATTTTTTTTTTGTTTGGACTGGAGTGTACTTTCGGGGGTTACAGCACCCTTTAACGGTCAAGCCAGCCGGCCCTTTACTTATGACACAGGCGCACGCTTGGCACTACTTTGTTGATGCACGTGCGGCTACTGCGCACACAATTCGCAAACACAGAAAATAATTTTTTTTTTGGTTTGGACTGGAGTGTACTTTGGGGGTTACAGCACCCTTTAACGGTCAAGCCAGCCGGCCCTTTACTTATGACACAGGCGCACGCTTGGCACTACTTTGTTGATGCACGTGCGGCTACTGCGCATACAATTCACAAACACAGAAAATATTTTTTTTTTTGGTTTGGACTGGAGTGTACTTTGGGGGTTACAGCACCCTTTAACGGTCAAGCCAGCCGGCCCTTTACTTATGACACAGGCGCACGCTTGGCACTACTTTGTTGATGCACGTGCGGCTACTGAACACACAATTCACAAACACATAAAATATATATTTTTTTGGTTTGGACTGGAGTGTACTTTGGGGGTTACAGCACCCTTTAACGGTCAAGCCAGCCGGCCCTTTACTTATGACACAGGCGCACGCTTGGCACTACTTTGTTGATGCACGTGCGGCTACTGCGCACACAATTCACAAACACAGAAAATAATTTTTTTTTTGGTTTGGAATGGAGTGTACTTTCGGGGGTTACAGCACCCTTTAACGGTCAAGCCAGCCGGCCCTTTACTTATGACACAGGCGCACGCTTGGCACTACTTTGTTGATGCACGTGAGGCTACTGCGCACACAATTCACAAACACAGAAAATAATTTTTTTTTTGGTTTGGACTGGAGTGTACTTTCGGGGGTTACAGCACCCTTAACGGTCAAGCCAGCCGGCCCTTTACTTATGACACAGGCGCACGCTTGGCACTACTTTGTTGATGCACGTGCGGCTAGTGCGCACACAATTCACAAACACAGAAAATTATTATTTTTTTGGTTTGGACTGGAGTGTACTTTGGGGGTTACAGCACCCTTTAACGGTCAAGCCAGCTGGCCCTTTACTTATGACACAGGCGCACGCTTGGCACTACTTTGTTGATGCACGTCCGGCTACTGCGCACACAATTCACAAACACAGAAAATAATTTTTTTTTTGGTTTGGACTGGAGTGTACTTTGGGGGTTACAGCACCCTTTAACGGTCAAGCCAGCCGGCCCTTTACTTATGACACAGGCGCGCGCTTGGCACTACTTTGCTGATGCACGTGCGGCTACTGCGCACACAATTCACAAACACAGAAAATAATTTTTCATTTGGTTTGGACTGGAGTGTACCTTCGGGGGTTACAGCGCCCTTTAACGGTCAAGCCAGCCGGCCCTTTACTTATGACACAGGCGCACGCTTGGCACTACTTTGTTGATGCACGTGCGGCTGCTGCGCACACAATTCACAAACACAGAAAATAATTTTTTTTTTGGTTTGGACTGGAGTGTACTTTCGGGGGTTACAGCACCCTTAACGGTCAAGCCAGCCGGCCCTTTACTTATGACACAGGCGCACGCTTGGCACTACTTTGTTCATGCACGTGCGGCTACTGCGCACACAATTCACAAACACAGAAAATATTTTTTTTTCTGTTTTGGACTGGAGTGTACTTTGGGAGTTACAGCACCCTTTAACGGTCAAGCCAGCCGGCCCTTTACTTATGACACAGGCGCACGCTTGGCACTACTTTGTTGATGCACGTGCGGCTACTGCGCATACAATTCACAAACACAGAAAATATTTTTTTTTTTGGTTTGGACTGGAGTGTACTTTGGGGGTTACAGCACCCTTTAACGGTCAAGCCAGCCGGCCCTTTACTTATGACACAGGCGCACGCTTGGCACTACTTTGTTGATGCACGTGCGGCTACTGCGCACACAATTCACAAACACAGAAAATATTTTTTTTTTTGGTTTGGACTGGAGTGTACTTTGGGGGTTACAGCACCCTTTAACGGTCAAGCCAGCCGGCCCTTTACTTATGACACAGGCGCACGCTTGGCACTACTTTGTTGATGCACGTGCGGCTACTGCGCACACAATTCACAAACACAGAAAATAATTTTTTTTCTGGTTTGGACTGGAGTGTACTTTGGGGGTTACAGCACCCTTTAACGGTCAAGCCAGCCGGCCCTTTACTTATGACACAGGCGCACGCTTGGCACTACTTTGTTGATGCACGTGCGGCTACTGCGCACACAATTCACAAACACAGAAAATAATTTTTTTTTTGGTTTGGACTGGAGTGTACTTTCGGGGGTTACAGCACCCTTTAACGGTCAAGCCAGCCGGCCCTTTACTTTTGACACAGGCGCACGCTTGGCACTACTTTGTTGATGCACGTGATGCTACTGCGCACACAATTCACAAACACAGAAAATTATTTTTTTTTTGGTTTGGACTGGAGTGTACATTCGGTGGTTACAGCACCCTTAACGGTCAAGCCAGCCGGCCCTTTACTTATGACACAGGCGCACGCTTGGCACTACTTTGTTGATGCACGTGCGGCTACTGCGCACACAATTCACAAACACAGAAAATTATTTTTTTTTTGGTTTGGACTGGAGTGTACTTTGGGGGTTACAGCACCCTTTAACGGTCAAGCCAGCCGGCCCTTTACTTATGACACAGGCGCACGCTTGGCACTACTTTGTTGATGCATGTCCGGCTACTGCGCACACAATTCACAAACACAGAAAATAATTTTTTTTTTGGTTTGGACTGGAGTGTACTTTGGGGGATACAGCACCCTTTAATGGTCAAGCCAGCTGGCCCTTTACTTATGACACAGGCGCACGCTTGGCACTACTTTGTTGATGCACGTGCGGCTACTGCGCACACAATTCACAAACACAGAAAATAATTTTTCATTTGGTTTGGACTGGAGTGTACCTTCGGGGGTTACAGCGCCCTTTAACGGTCAAGCCAGCCGGCCCTTTACTTATGACACAGGCGCACGCTTGGCACTACTTTGTTGATGCACGTGCGGCTACTGCGCACACAATTCACAAACACAGAAAATAAATTTTTTTTTGTTTGGACTGGACTGTACTTTGGGGGTTACAGCACCCTTTAACGGTCAAGCCAGCCGGCCCTTTACTTATGACACAGGCGCACGCTTGGCACTACTTTGTTGATGCACGTGCGGCTGCTGTGCACACAATTCACAAACACAGAAAATAATTTTTTTTTTGGTTTGGACTGGAGTGTACTTTCGGGGGTTACAGCACCCTTAACGGTCAAGCCAGCCGGCCCTTTACTTATGACACAGGCGCACGCTTGGCACTACATTGTTCATGCACGTGCGGCTACTGCGCACACAATTCACAAACACAGAAAATAATTTTTTTTTTGGTTTGGACTGGAGTGTACTTTCGGGGGTTACAGCACCCTTAACGGTCAAGCCAGCCGGCCCTTTACTTATGACACAGACGCACGCTTGGCAATACTTTGTTGATGCACGTGCGGCTACTGCGCACACAATTCACAAACACAGAAAATAATTTTTTTTTTGGTTTGGACTGGAGTGTACTTTCGGGGGTTACAGCACCCTTAACGGTCAAGCCAGCCGGCCCTTTACTTATGACACAGGCGCACGCTTGGCACTACTTTGTTCATGCACGTGCAGCTACTGCGCACACAATTCACAAACACAGAAAATAATTTTTTTTTTGGTTTGGACTGGAGTGTACTTTCGGGGGTTACAGCACCCTTTAACGGTCAAGCCAGCCGGCCCTTTACTTATGACACAGGCGCACGCTTGGCACTACTTTGTTGATGCACGTGGGCTACACAACAATTCACAAACACAGAAAATAATTTTTTTTTTGGTTTGGACTGGAGTGTACTTTGGGGGTTACAGCACCCTTTAACGGTCAAGCCAGCCGGCCCTTTACTTATGACACAGGCGCACGCTTGGCACTACTTTGTTGATGCACGTGCGGCTACTGCGCACACAATTCACAAACACAGAAAATAATTTTTTTTTTGGTTTGGACTGGAGTGTACTTTCGGGGGTTACAGCACCCTTAACGGTCAAGCCAGCAGGCCCTTTACTTATGACACAGACGTACGCTTGGCAATACTTTGTTGATGCACGTGCGGCTACTGCGCACACAATTCACAAACACAGAAAATATTTTTTTTTTTGGTTTGGACTGGAGTGTACTTTCGGGGGTTACAGCACCCTTAACAGTCAAGCCAGCCGGCCCTTTACTTATGACACAGGCGCACGCTTGGCACTACTTTGTTCATGCACGTGCGGCTACTGCGCACACAATTCACAAACACAGAAAATAATTTTTTTTTGTTTGGACTGGAGTGTACTTTCGGGGGTTACAGCACCCTTTAACGGTCAAGCCAGCTGGCCCTTTTACTTATGACACAGGCGCACGCTTGGCACTACTTTGTTGATGCACGTGCGGCTACTGCGCACACAATTCGCAAACACAGAAAATAATTTTTTTTTTGGTTTGGACTGGAGTGTACTTTGGGGGTTACAGCACCCTTTAACGGTCAAGCCAGCCGGCCCTTTACTTATGACACAGGCGCACGCTTGGCACTACTTTGTTGATGCACGTGCGGCTACTGCGCATACAATTCACAAACACAGAAAATATTTTTTTTTTGGTTTGGACTGGAGTGTACATTGGGGGTTACAGCACCCTTTAACGGTCAAGCCAGCCGGCCCTTTACTTATGACACAGGCGCACGCTTGGCACTACTTTGTTGATGCACGTGCGGCTACTGCGCACACAATTCACAAACACAGAAAATATATATTTTTTTGGTTTGGACTGGAGTGTACTTTGGGGGTTACAGCACCCTTTAACGGTCAAGCCAGCCGGCCCTTTACTTATGACACAGGCGCACGCTTGGCACTACTTTGTTGATGCACGTGCGGCTACTGCGCACACAATTCACAAACACAGAAAATAATTTTTTTTCTGGTTTGGACTGGAGTGTACTTTGGGGGTTATAGCACCCTTTAACGGTCAAGCCAGCCGGCCCTTTACTTATGACACAGGCGCATGCTTGGCACTACTTTGTTGATGCACGTGCGGCTACTGCGCACACAATTCACAAACACAGAAAATAATTTTTTTTTTGGTTTGGACTGGAGTGTACTTTTGGGGGTTACAGCACCCTTTAACGGTCAAGCCAGCCGGCCCTTTACTTATGACACAGGCGCACGCTTGGCACTACTTTGTTGATGCACGTGAGGCTACTGCGCACACAATTCACAAACACAGAAAATAATTTTTTTTTTGGTTTGGACTGGAGTGTACTTTCGGGGGTTACAGCACCCTTAACGGTCAAGCCAGCCGGCCCTTTACTTATGACACAGGCGCACGCTTGGCACTACTTTGTTGATGCACGTGCGGCTACTGCGCACACAATTCACAAACACAGAAAATTATTATTTTTTTGGTTTGGACTGGAGTGTACTTTGGGGGTTACAGCACCCTTTAACGGTCAAGCCAGCTGGCCCTTTACTTATGACACAGGCGCACGCTTGGCACTACTTTGTTGATGCACGTCCGGCTACTGCGCACACAATTCACAAACACAGAAAATAATTTTTTTTTTGGTTTGGACTGGAGTGTACTTTGGGGGTTACAGCACCCTTTAACGGTCAAGCCAGCCGGCCCTTTACTTATGACACAGGCGCACGCTTGGCACTACTTTGCTGATGCACGTGCGGCTACTGCGCACACAATTCACAAACACAGAAATTAATTTTTCATTTGGTTTGGACTGGAGTGTACCTTCGGGGGTTACAGCGCCCTTTAACGGTCAAGCCAGCCGGCCCTTTACTTATGACACAGGCGCACGCTTGGCACTACTTTGTTGATGCACGTGCGGCTGCTGCGCACACAAGTCACAAACACAGAAAATAATTTTTTTTTTGGTTTGGACTGGAGTGTACTTTCGGGGGTTACAGCACCTTTAACGGTCAAGCCAGCCGGCCCTTTACTTATGACACAGGCGCACGCTTGGCACTACTTTGTTCATGCACGTGCGGCTACTGCGCACACAATTCACAAACACAGAAAATAATTTTTTTTCTGTTTTGGACTGGAGTGTACTTTGGGAGTTATAGCACCCTTTAACGGTCAAGCCAGCCGGCCCTTTACTTATGACACAGGCGCACGCTTGGCACTACTTTGTTGATTCACGTGCGGCTACTGCGCACACAATTCACAAACACAGAAAATAATTTTTTTTTTGGTTTGGACTGGAGTGTACTTTCGGGGGTTACAGCACCCTTTAATGGTCAAGCCAGCCGGCCCTTTACTTATGACACAGGCGCACGCTTGGCACTACTTTGTTGATGCACGTGAGGCTACTGCGCACACAATTCACAAACACAGAAAATAATTTTTTTTTTGGTTTGGACTGGAGTGTACTTTGGGGGTTACAGCACCCTTTAACGGTCAAGCCAGCCGGCCCTTTAATTATGACACAGGCGCACGCTTGGCACTACTTTGTTGATGCACGTGCGGCTACTGCGCACACAATTCACAAACACAGAAAATAATTTTTTTTTTGGTTTGGACTGGAGTGTACTTTCGGGGGTTACAGCACCCTTAACGGTCAAGCCAGCAGGCCCTTTACTTATGACACAGACGTACGCTTGGCAATACTTTGTTGATGCACGTGCGGCTACTGCGCACACAATTCACAAACACAGAAAATATTTTTTTTTTTGGTTTGGACTGGAGTGTACTTTCGGGGGTTACAGCACCCTTAACAGTCAAGCCAGCCGGCCCTTTACTTATGACACAGGCGCACGCTTGGCACTACTTTGTTCATGCACGTGCGGCTACTGCGCACACAATTCACAAACACAGAAAATAATTTTTTTTTGTTTGGACTGGAGTGTACTTTCGGGGGTTACAGCACCCTTTAACGGTCAAGCCAGCCGGCCCTTTACTTATGACACAGGCGCACGCTTGGCACTACTTTGTTGATGCACGTGCGGCTACTGCGCACACAATTCGCAAACACAGAAAATAATTTTTTTTTTGGTTTGGACTGGAGTGTACTTTGGGGGTTACAGCACCCTTTAACGGTCAAGCCAGCCGGCCCTTTACTTATGACACAGGCGCACGCTTGGCACTACTTTGTTGATGCACGTGCGGCTACTGCGCATACAATTCACAAACACAGAAAATATTTTTTTTTTTGGTTTGGACTGGAGTGTACATTGGGGGTTACAGCACCCTTTAACGGTCAAGCCAGCCGGCCCTTTACTTATGACACAGGCGCACGCTTGGCACTACTTTGTTGATGCACGTGCGGCTACTGCGCACACAATTCACAAACACAGAAAATATATATTTTTTTGGTTTGGACTGGAGTGTACTTTGGGGGTTACAGCACCCTTTAACGGTCAAGCCAGCCGGCCCTTTACTTATGACACAGGCGCACGCTTGGCACTACTTTGTTGATGCACGTGCGGCTACTGCGCACACAATTCACAAACACAGAAAATAATTTTTTTTCTGGTTTGGACTGGAGTGTACTTTGGGGGTTATAGCACCCTTTAACGGTCAAGCCAGCCGGCCCTTTACTTATGACACAGGCGCATGCTTGGCACTACTTTGTTGATGCACGTGCGGCTACTGCGCACACAATTCACAAACACAGAAAATAATTTTTTTTTTGGTTTGGACTGGAGTGTACTTTCGGGGGTTACAGCACCCTTTAACGGTCAAGCCAGCCGGCCCTTTACTTATGACACAGGTGCACGCTTGGCACTACTTTGTTGATGCACGTGAGGCTACTGCGCACACAATTCACAAACACAGAAAATAATTTTTTTTTTGGTTTGGACTGGAGTGTACTTTCGGGGGTTACAGCACCCTTAACGGTCAAGCCAGCCGGCCCTTTACTTATGACACAGGCGCACGCTTGGCACTACTTTGTTGATGCACGTGCGGCTACTGCGCACACAATTCACAAACACAGAAAATTATTATTTTTTTGGTTTGGACTGGAGTGTACTTTGGGGGTTACAGCACCCTTTAACGGTCAAGCCAGCTGGCCCTTTACTTATGACACAGGCGCACGCTTGGCACTACTTTGTTGATGCACGTCCGGCTACTGCGCACACAATTCACAAACACAGAAAATAATTTTTTTTTTGGTTTGGACTGGAGTGTACTTTGGGGGTTACAGCACCCTTTAATGGTCAAGCCAGCCGGCCCTTTACTTATGACACAGGCGCACGCTTGGCACTACTTTGCTGATGCACGTGCGGCTACTGCGCACACAATTCACAAACACAGAAAATAATTTTTCATTTGGTTTGGACTGGAGTGTACCTTCGGGGGTTACAGCGCCCTTTAACGGTCAAGCCAGCCGGCCCTTTACTTATGACACAGGCGCACGCTTGGCACTACTTTGTTGATGCACGTGCAGCTGCTGCGCACACAAGTCACAAACACAGAAAATAATTTTTTTTTTGGTTTGGACTGGAGTGTACTTTCGGGGGTTACAGCACCTTTAACGGTCAAGCCAGCCGGCCCTTTACTTATGACACAGGCGCACGCTTGGCACTACTTTGTTCATGCACGTGCGGCTACTGCGCACACAATTCACAAACACAGAAAATAATTTTTTTTCTGTTTTGGACTGGAGTGTACTTTGGGAGTTACAGCACCCTTTAACGGTCAAGCCAGCCGGCCCTTTACTTATGACACAGGCGCACGCTTGGCACTACTTTGTTGATGCACGTGCGGCTACTGCGCACACAATTCACAAACACAGAAAATAATTTTTTTTTTGGTTTGGACTGGAGTGTACTTTCGGGGGTTACAGCACCCTTTAATGGTCAAGCCAGCCGGCCCTTTACTTATGACACAGGCGCACGCTTGGCACTACTTTGTTGATGCACGTCCGGCTACTGCGCACACAATTCACAAACACAGAAAATAATTTTTTTTTTGGTTTGGACTGGAGTGTACTTTCGGGGGTTACAGCACCCTTAACGGTCAAGCCAGCCGGCCCTTTACTTATGACACAGGCGCACGCTTGGCACTACTTTGTTGATGCACGTGCGGCTACTGCGCACACAATTCACAAACACAGAAAATTATTTTTTTTTTGGTTTGGACTGGAGTGTACTTTGGGGGTTACAGCACCCTTTAACGGTCAAGCCAGCCGGCCCTTTACTTATGACACAGGCGCACGCTTGGCACTACTTTGTTGATGCACGTCCGGCTACTGCGCACACAATTCACAAACACAGAAAATAATTTTTTTTTTGTTTGGACTGGAGTGTACTTTGGGGGTTACAGCACCCTTTAACGGTCAAGCCAGCTGGCCCTTTACTTATGAAACAGGCACACGCTATGCACTACTTTGTTGATGCACGTGCGGCTACTGCGCACACAATTCACAAACACAGAAAATAATTTTTCATTTGGTTTGGACTGGAGTGTACCTTCGGGGGTTACAGCGCCCTTTAACGGTCAAGCCAGCCGGCCCTTTACTTATGACACAGGCGCACGCTTGGCACTACTTTGTTGATGCACGTGCGGCTACTGCGCACACAATTCACAAACACAGAAAATAATTTTTTTTTTGGTTTGGACTGGAGTGTACTTTGGGGGTTACAGCACCCTTTAACGGTCAAGCCAGCCGGCCCTTTACTTATGACACAGGCGCACGCTTGGCACTACTTTGTTGATGCACGTGCGGCTACTGCGCACACAATTCACAAACACAGAAAATAATTTTTTTTTTGTTTGGACTGGAGTGTACTTTGGGGGTTACAGCACCCTTTAATGGTCAAGCTAACCGGCCCTTTACTTATGACACAGGCGCACGCTTGGCACTACTTTGTTGATGCACGTGCGGCTACTGCGCACACAATTCACAAACACAGAAAATAATTTTTTTTTTGGTTTGGACTGGAGTGTACTTTCGGGGGTTACAGCACCCTTTAACGGTCAAGCCAGCCGGCCCTTTACTTATGACACAGGCGCACGCTTGGCACTACTTTGTTGATGCACGTGAGGCTACTGCGCACACAATTCACAAACACAGAAAATAATTTTTTTTTTGGTTTGGACTGGAGTGTACTTTCGGGGGTTACAGCACCCTTAACGGTCAAGCCAGCCAGCCCTTTACTTATGACACAGGCGCACGCTTGGCACTACTTTGTTGATGCTCGTGCGGCTACTGCGCACACAATTCACAAACACAGAAAATAATTTTTTTTTTGTTTGGACTGGAGTGTACTTTGGGGGTTACAGCACCCTTTAATGGTCAAGCCAGCCGGCCCTTTACTTATGACACAGGCACACGCTTGGCACTACTTTGTTGATGCACGTGCGGCTACTGCGCACACAATTCACAAACACAGAAAATAATTTTTTTTTTGGTTTGGACTGGAGTGTACTTTCGGGGGTTACAGCACCCTTAACGGTCAAGCCAGCCGGCCCTTTACTTATGACACAGACGCACGCTTGGCAATACTTTGTTGATGCACGTGCGGCTACTGCGCACACAATTCACAAACACAGAAAATAATTTTTTTTTTGGTTTGGACTGGAGTGTACTTTCGGGGGTTACAGCACCCTTAACGGTCAAGCCAGCCGGCCCTTTACTTATGACACAGGCGCACGCTTGGCACTACTTTGTTCATGCACGTGCAGCTACTGCGCACACAATTCACAAACACAGAAAATAATTTTTTTTTTGGTTTGGACTGGAGTGTACTTTCGGGGGTTACAGCACCCTTTAACGGTCAAGCCAGCCGGCCCTTTACTTATGACACAGGCGCACGCTTGGCACTACTTTGTTGATGCACGTGGGCTACACAACAATTCACAAACACAGAAAATAATTTTTTTTTTGGTTTGGACTGGAGTGTACTTTGGGGGTTACAGCACCCTTTAACGGTCAAGCCAGCCGGCCCTTTACTTATGACACAGGCGCACGCTTGGCACTACTTTGTTGATGCACGTGCGGCTACTGCGCACACAATTCACAAACACAGAAAATAATTTTTTTTTTTGGTTTGGACTGGAGTGTACTTTGGGGGTTACAGCACCCTTTAACGGTCAAGCCAGCCGGCCCTTTACTTATGACACAGGCGCACGCTTGGCACTACTTTGTTGATGCACGTGCGGCTACTGCGCACACAATTCACAAACACAGAAAATATATATTTTTTTGGTTTGGACTGGAGTGTACTTTGGGGGTTACAGCACCCTTTAACGGTCAAGCCAGCCGGCCCTTTACTTATGACACAGGCGCACGCTTGGCACTACTTTGTTGATGCACGTGCGGCTACTGCGCACACAATTCACAAACACAGAAAATATATATTTTTCTGGTTTGGACTGGAGTGTACTTTGGGGGTTACAGCACCCTTTAACGGTCAAGCCAGCCGGCCCTTTACTTATGACACAGGCGCACGCTTGGCACTACTTTGTTGATGCACGTGCGGCTACTGCGCACACAATTCACAAACACAGAAAATAATTTTTTTTCTGGTTTGGACTGGAGTGTACTTTGGGGGTTATAGCACCCTTTAACGGTCAAGCCAGCCGGCCCTTTACTTATGACACAGGCGCATGCTTGGCACTACTTTGTTGATGCACGTGCGGCTACTGCGCACACAATTCACAAACACAGAAAATTATTTTTTTTTTGGTTTGGACTGGACTGTACTTTCGGGGGTTACAGCACCCTTTAACGGTCAAGCCAGCCGGCCCTTTACTTATGACACAGGCGCACGCTTGGCACTACTTTGTTGATGCACGTGAGGCTACTGCGCACACAATTCACAAACACAGAAAATAATTTTTTTTTTGGTTTGGACTGGAGTGTACTTTCGGGGGTTACAGCACCCTTAACGGTCAAGCCAGCCGGCCCTTTACTTATGACACAGGCGCACGCTTGGCACTACTTTGTTGATGCACGTGCGGCTACTGCGCACACAATTCACAAACACAGAAAATTATTATTTTTTTGGTTTGGACTGGAGTGTACTTTGGGGGTTACAGCACCCTTTAACGGTCAAGCCAGCTGGCCCTTTACTTATGACACAGGCGCACGCTTGGCACTACTTTGTTGATGCACGTCCGGCTACTGCGCACACAATTCACAAACACAGAAAATAATTTTTTTTTTGGTTTGGACTGGAGTGTACTTTGGGGGTTACAGCACCCTTTAACGGTCAAGCCAGCCGGCCCTTTACTTATGACACAGGCACACGCTTGGCACTACTTTGCTGATGCACGTGCGGCTACTGCGCACACAATTCACAAACACAGAAAATAATTTTTCATTTGGTTTGGACTGGAGTGTACCTTCGGGGGTTACAGCGCCCTTTAACGGTCAAGCCAGCCGGCCCTTTACTTATGACACAGGCGCACGCTTGGCACTACTTTGTTGATGCACGTGCGGCTGCTGCGCACACAATTCACAAACACAGAAAATAATTTTTTTTTTGGTTTGGACTGGAGTGTACTTTCGGGGGTTACAGCACCCTTAACGGTCAAGCCAGCCGGCCCTTTACTTATGACACAGGCGCACGCTTGGCACTACTTTGTTGATGCACGTGCGGCTACTGCGCACACAATTCACAAACACAGAAAATTATTTTTTTTTTGGTTTGGACTGGAGTGTACTTTGGGGGTTACAGCACCCTTTAACGGTCAAGCCAGCCGGCCCTTTACTTATGACACAGGCGCACGCTTGGCACTACTTTGTTGATGCACGTGCGGCTACTGCGCACACAATTCACAAACACAGAAAATAATTTTTTTTTTGGTTTGGACTGGAGTGTACTTTGGGGGTTACAGCACCCTTTAACGGTCAAGCCAGCCGGCCCTTTACTTATGACACAGGCGCACGCTTGGCACTACTTTGTTGATGCACGTGCGGCTACTGCGCACACAATTCACAAACACAGAAAATAATTTTTTTTTTGTTTGGACTGGAGTGTACTTTGGGGGTTACAGCACCCTTTAATGGTCAAGCCAGCCGGCCCTTTACTTATGACACAGGCGCACGCTTGGCACTACTTTGTTGATGCACGTGCGGCTACTGCGCACACAATTCACAAACACAGAAAATAATTTTTTTTTTGGTTTGGACTGGAGTGTACTTTCGGGGGTTACAGCACCCTTAACGGTCAAGCCAGCCGGCCCTTTACTTATGACACAGACACACGCTTGGCAATACTTTGTTGATGCACGTGCGGCTACTGCGCACACAATTCACAAACACAGAAAATAATTTCTTTTTTGGTTTGGACTGGAGTGTACTTTCGGGGGTTACAGCACCCTTTAACGATCAAGCCAGCCGGCCCTTTACTTATGACACAGGCGCACGCTTGGCACTACTTTGTTGATGCACGTGGGCTACACAACAATTCACAAACACAGAAAATAAATTTTTTTTTGGTTTGGACTGGAGTGTACTTTGGGGGTTACAGCACCCTTTAACGGACAAGCCAGCCGGCCCTTTACTTATGACACAGGCGCACGCTTGGCACTACTTTGTTGATGCACGTGCGGCTACTGCGCACACAATTCACAAACACAGAAAATAATTTTTTTTTTGGTTTGGACTGGAGTGTACTTTCGGGGGTTACAGCACCCTTAACGGTCAAGCCAGCAGGCCCTTTACTTATGACACAGACGTACGCTTGGCAATACTTTGTTGATGCACGTGCGGCTACTGCGCACACAATTCACAAACACAGAAAATATTTTTTTTTTTGGTTTGGACTGGAGTGTACTTTCGGGGGTTACAGCACCCTTAACAGTCAAGCCAGCCGGCCCTTTACTTATGACACAGGCGCACGCTTGGCACTACTTTGTTCATGCACGTGCGGCTACTGCGCACACAATTCACAAACACAGAAAATAATTTTTTTTTTTGTTTGGACTGGAGTGTACTTTCGGGGGTTACAGCACCCTTTAACGGTCAAGCCAGCCGGCCCTTTACTTATGACACAGGCGCACGCTTGGCACTACTTTGTTGATGCACGTGCGGCTACTGCGCACACAATTCGCAAACACAGAAAATAATTTTTTTTTTGGTTTGGACTGGAGTGTACTTTGGGGGTTACAGCACCCTTTAACGGTCAAGCCAGCCGGCCCTTTACTTATGACACAGGCGCACGCTTGGCACTACTTTGTTGATGCACGTGCGGCTACTGCGCATACAATTCACAAACACAGAATATATATATTTTTTTGGTTTGGACTAGAGTGTACTTTGGGGGTTACAGCACCCTTTAACGGTCTAGCCAGCCGGCCCTTTACTTATGACACAGGCGCACGCTTGGCACTACTTTGTTGATGCACGTGCGGCTACTGCGCACACAATTCACAAACACAGAAAATATATATTTTTTTGGTTTGGACTGGAGTGTACTTTGGGGGTTACAGCACCCTTTAACGGTCAAGCCAGCCGGCCCTTTACTTATGACACAGGCGCACGCTTGGCACTACTTTGTTGATGCACGTGCGGCTACTGCGCACACAATTCACAAACCCAGAAAATAATTTTTTTTCTGGTTTGGACTGGAGTGTACTTTGGGGGTTATAGCACCCTTTAACGGTCAAGCCAGCCGGCCCTTTACTTATGACACAGGCGCACGCTTGGCACTACTTTGTTGATGCACGTGCGGCTACTGCGCACACAATTCACAAACACAGAAAATAATTTTTTTTTTGGTTTGGACTGGAGTGTACTTTCGGGGGTTACAGCACCCTTTAACGGTCAAGCCAGCCGGCCCTTTACTTATGACACAGGCGCACGCTTGGCACTACTTTGTTGATGCACGTGAGGCTACTGCGCACACAATTCACAAACACAGAAAATAATTTTTTTTTTGGTTTGGACTGGAGTGTACTTTCGGGGGTTACAGCACCCTTAACGGTCAAGCCAGCCGGCCCTTTACTTATGACACAGGCGCACGCTTGGCACTACTTTGTTGATGCACGTGCGGCTACTGCGCACACAATTCACAAACACAGAAAATTATTATTTTTTTGGTTTGGACTGGAGTGTACTTTGGGGGTTACAGCACCCTTTAACGGTCAAGCCAGCTGGCCCTTTACTTATGACACAGGCGCACGCTTGGCACTACTTTGTTGATGCACGTCCGGCTACTGCGCACACAATTCACAAACACAGAAAATAATTTTTTTTTTGGTTTGGACTCGAGTGTACTTTGGGGGTTACAGCACCCTTTAACGGTCAAGCCAGCCGGCCCTTTACTTATGACACAGGCGCACGCTTGGCACTACTTTGCTGATGCACGTGCGGCTACTGCGCACACAATTCACAAACACAGAAAATAATTTTCATTTGGTTTGGACTGGAGTGTACCTTCGGGGGTTACAGCGCCCTTTAACGGTCAAGCCAGCCGGCCCTTTACTTATGACACAGGCGCACGCTTGGCACTACTTTGTTGATGCACGTGCGGCTGCTGCGCACACAATTCACAAACACAGAAAATAATTTTTTTTTTGGTTTGGACTGGAGTGTACTTTCGGGGGTTACAGCACCCTTAACGGTCAAGCCAGCCGGCCCTTTACTTATGACACAGGCGCACGCTTGGCACTACTTTTTTCATGCACGTGCGGCTACTGCGCACACAATTCACAAACACAGAAAATAATTTTTTTTCTGGTTTGGACTGGAGTGTACTTTGGGAGTTACAGCACCCTTTAACGGTCAAGCCAGCCGGCCCTTTACTTATGACACAGGCGCACGCTTGGCACTACTTTGTTGATGCACGTGCGGCTACTGCGCACACAATTCACAAACACAGAAAATAATTTTTTTTTTGGTTTGGACTGGAGTGTACTTTCGGGGGTTACAGCACCCTTTAATGGTCAAGCCAGCCGGCCCTTTACTTATGACACAGGCGCACGCTTGGCACTACTTTGTTGATGCACGTGAGGCTTCTGCGCACACAATTCACAAACACAGAAAATATTTTTTTTTTTGGTTTGGACTGGAGTGTACTTTCGGGGGTTACAGCACCCTTAACGGTCAAGCCAGCCGGCCCTTTACTTATGACACAGGCGCACGCTTGGCACTACTTTGTTGATGCACGTGCGGCTACTGCGCACACAATTCACAAACACAGAAAATTATTTTTTTTTTGGTTTGGACTGGAGTGTACTTTGGGGGTTACAGCACCCTTTAACGGTCAAGCCAGCCGGCCCTTTACTTATGACACAGGCGCACGCTTGGCACTACTTTGTTGATGCACGTCCGGCTACTGCGCACACAATTCACAAACACAGAAAATAATTTTTTTTTTGTTTGGACTGGAGTGTACTTTGGGGGTTACAGCACCCTTTAACGGTCAAGCCAGCCGGCCCTTTACTTATGACACAGGCACACGCTTGGCACTACTTTGTTGATGCACGTGCGGCTACTGCGCACACAATTCACAAACACAGAAAATAATTTTTCATTTGGTTTGGACTGGAGTGTACCTTCGGGGGTTACAGCGCCCTTTAACGGTCAAGCCAGCCGGCCCTTTACTTATGACACAGGCGCACGCTTGGCACTACTTTGTTGATGCACGTGCGGCTACTGCGCACACAATTCACAAACACAGAAAATAAATTTTTTTTTGGTTTGGACTGGAGTGTACTTTGGGGGTTACAGCACCCTTTAACGGTCAAGCCAGCCGGCCCTTTACTTATGACACAGGCGCACGCTTGGCACTACTTTGTTGATGCACGTGCGGCTACTGCGCACACAATTCACAAACACAGAAAATAATTTTTTTTTTGTTTGGACTGGAGTGTACTTTGGGGGTTACAGCACCCTTTAATGGTCAAGCCAGCCGGCCCTTTACTTATGACACAGGCGCACGCTTGGCACTACTTTGTTGATGCACGTGCGGCTACTGCGCACACAATTCACAAACACAGAAAATAAATTTTTTTTTGGTTTGGACTGGAGTGTACTTTCGGGGGTTACAGCACCCTTTAACGGTCAAGCCAGCCGGCCCTTTACTTATGACACAGGCGCACGCTTGGCACTACTTTGTTGATGCACATGAGGCTACTGCGCACACAATTCACAAACACAGAAAATAATTTTTTTTTTGGTTTGGACTGGAGTGTACTTTCGGGGGTTACAGCACCCTTAACGGTCAAGCCAGCCAGCCCTTTACTTATGACACAGGCGCACGCTTGGCACTACTTTGTTGATGCACGTGCGGCTACTGCGCACACAATTCACAAACACAGAAAATTATTTTTTTTTTGGTTTGGACTGGAGTGTACTTTGGGGGTTACAGCACCCTTTAATGGTCAAGCCAGCTGGCCCTTTACTTATGACACAGGCGCACGCTTGGCACTACTTTGTTGATGCACGTGCCACTACTGCGCACACAATTCACAAACACAGAAAATAATTTTTTTTTTGGTTTGGACTGGAGTGTACTTTCGGGGGTTACAGCACCCTTAACGGTCAAGCCAGCATGCCCTTTACTTATGACACAGACGTACGCTTGGCAATACTTTGTTGATGCACGTGCGGCTACTGCGCACACAATTCACAAACACAGAAAATAATTTTTTTTTTGGTTTGGACTGGAGTGTACTTTCGGGGGTTACAGCACCCTTAACGGTCAAGCCAGCTGGCCCTTTACTTATGACACAGGCGCACGCTTGGCACTACTTTGTTCATGCACGTGCGGCTACTGCGCACACAATTCGCAAACACAGAAAATAATTTTTTTTTTGGTTTGGACTGGAGTGTACTTTGGGGGTTACAGCACCCTTTAACGGTCAAGCCAGCCGGCCCTTTACTTATGACACAGGCGCACGCTTGGCACTACTTTGTTGATGCACGTGCGGCTACTGCGCATACAATTCACAAACACAGAAAATATTTTTTTTTTTGGTTTGGACTGGAGTGTACTTTGGGGGTTACAGCACCCTTTAACGGTCAAGCCAGCCGGCCCTTTACTTATGACACAGGCGCACGCTTGGCACTACTTTGTTGATGCACGTGCGGCTACTGCGCACACAATTCACAAACACAGAAAATATTTTTTTTTTTGGTTTGGACTGGAGTGTACTTTGGGGGTTACAGCACCCTTTAACGGTCAAGCCAGCCGGCCCTTTACTTATGACACAGGCGCACGCTTGGCACTACTTTGTTGATGCACGTGCAGCTACTACGCACACAATTCACAAACACAGAAAATAATTTTTTTTCTGGTTTGGACTGGAGTGTACTTTGGGGGTTATAGCACCCTTTAACGGTCAAGCCAGCCGGCCCTTTACTTATGACACAGGCGCACGCTTGGCACTACTTTGTTGATGCACGTGCGGCTACTGCGCACACAATTCACAAACACAGAAAATAATTTTTTTTTTGGTTTGGACTGGAGTGTACTTTCGGGGGTTACAGCACCCTTTAACGGTCAAGCCAGCCGGCCCTTTACTTATGACACAGGCGCACGCTTGGCACTACTTTGTTGATGCACGTGAGGCTACTGCGCACACAATTCACAAACACAGAAAATAATTTTTTTTTTGGTTTGGACTGGAGTGTACTTTCGGGGGTTACAGCACCCTTAACGGTCAAGCCAGCCGGCCCTTTACTTATGACACAGGCGCACGCTTGGCACTACTTTGTTGATGCACGTGCGGCTACTGCGCACACAATTCACAAACACAGAAAATTATTTTTTTTTTGGTTTGGACTGGAGTGTACTTTGGGGGTTACAGCACCCTTTAACGGTCAAGCCAGCCGGCCCTTTACTTATGACACAGGCGCACGCTTGGCACTACTTTGTTGATGCACGTCCGGCTACTGCGCACACAATTCACAAACACAGAAAATAATTTTTTTTTTGGTTTGGACTGGAGTGTACTTTGGGGGTTACAGCACCCTTTAACGGTCAAGCCAGCCGGCCCTTTACTTATGACACAGGTGCACGCTTGGCACTACTTTGTTGATGCACGTGCGGCTACTGCGCACACAATTCACAAACACAGAAAATAATTTTTCATTTGGTTTGGACTGGAGTGTACCTTCGGGGGTTACAGCGCCCTTTAACGTTCAAGCCAGCCGGCCCTTTACTTATGACACAGGCGCATGCTTGGCACTACTTTGTTGATGCACGTCAGGCTACTGCGCACACAATTCACAAACACAGAAAATAATTTTTTTTTTGGTTTGGACTGGAGTGTACTTTCGGGGGTTACAGCACCCTTAACGGTCAAGCCAGCCGGCCCTTTACTTATGACACAGGCGCACGCTTGGCACTACTTTGTTGATGCACGTGCGGCTACTGCGCACACAATTCACAAACACAGAAAATTATTTTTTTTTTGGGTTTGGACTGGAGTGTACTTTGGGGGTTACAGCACCCTTTAACGGTCAAGCCAGCCGGCCCTTTACTTATGACACAGGCGCACGCTTGGCACTACTTTGTTGATGCACGTGCGGCTACTGCGCACACAATTCACAAACACAGAAAATAATTTTTTTTTTGTTTGGACTGGAGTGTACTTTGGGGGCTACAGCACCCTTTAATGGTCAAGCCAGCCGGCCCTTTACTTATGACACAGGCGCACGCTTGGCACTACTTTGTTGATGCACGTGCGGCTACTGCGCACACAATTCACAAACACAGAAAATAATTTTTTTTTTGGTTTGGACTGGAGTGTACTTTGGGGGTTACAGCACCCTTTAACGGTCAAAACAGCCGGCCCTTTACTTATGACACAGGCGCACGCTTGGCACTACTTTGTTGATGCACGTGCGGCTACTGCGCACACAATTCACAAACACAGAAAATTTTTTTTTTTTTGGTTTGGACTGGAGTGTACTTTGGGGGTTACAGCACCCTTTAACGGTCAAGCCAGCCGGCCCTTTACTTATGACACAGGCGCACGCTTGGCACTACTTTGTTGATGCACGTCCGGCTACTGCGCACACAATTCACAAACACAGAAAATAATTTTTTTTTTGGTTTGGACTGGAGTGTACTTTGGGGGTTACAGCACCCTTTAACGGTCAAGCCAGCCGGCCCTTTACTTATGACACAGGCGCACGCTTGGCACTACTTTGTTGATGCACGTGCGGCTACTGCGCACACAATTCACAAACACAGAAAATATTTTTTTTTTTTGTTTGGACTGGAGTGTACTTTGGGGGTTACAGCACCCTTTCATGGTCAAGCCAGCCGGCCCTTTACTTATGACACAGGCGCACGCTTGGCACTACTTTGTTGATGCACGTGCGGCTACTGCGCACACAATTCACAAACACAGAAAATAATTTTTTTTTTGGTTTGGACTGGAGTGTACTTTGGGGGTTACAGCACCCTTTAACGGTCAAGCCAGCCGGCCCTTTACTTATGACACAGGCGCACGCTTGGCACTACTTTGTTGATGCACGTGCGGCTACTGCGCACACAATTCACAAACACAGAAAATAATTTTTTTTTTGGTTTGGACTGGAGTGTACTTTCGGGGGTTACAGCACCCTTAACGGTCAAGCCAGCCGGCCCTTTACTTATGACACAGGCGCACGCTTGGCACTACTTTGTTGATGCACGTGCGGCTACTGCGCACACAATTCACAAACACAGAAAATAATTTTTCATTTGGTTTGGACTGGAGTGTACCTTCGGGGGTTACAGCGCCCTTTAACGGTCAAGCCAGCCGGCCCTTTACTTATGACACAGGCGCACGCTTGGCACTACTTTGTTGATGCACGTGCGGCTACTGCGCACTCAATTCACAAACACAGAAAATAATTTTTTTTTTGGTTTGGACTGGAGTGTACTTTGGGGGTTACAGCACCCTTTAACGGTCAAGCCAGCCGGCCCTTTACTTATGACACAGGCGCACGCTTGGCACTACTTTGTTGATGCACGTGCGGCTACTGCGCACACAATTCACAAACACAGAAAATATTTTTTTTTTTTGTTTGGACTGGAGTGTACTTTGGGGGTTACAGCACCCTTTAATGGTCAAGCCAGCCGGCCCTTTACTTATGACACAGGCGCACGCTTGGCACTACTTTGTTGATGCACGTGCGGCTACTGCGCACACAATTCACAAACACAGAAAATAATTTTTTTTTTGGTTTGGACTGGAGTGTACTTTGGGGGTTACAGCACCCTTTAACGGTCAAGCCAGCCGGCCCTTTACTTATGACACAGGCGCACGCTTGGTACTACTTTGTTGATGCACGTGCGGCTACTGCGCACACAATTCACAAACACAGAAAATAATTTTTTTTTTGGTTTGGACTGGAGTGTACTTTTGGGGGTTACAGCACCCTTAACGGTCAAGCCAGCCGGCCCTTTACTTATGACACAGGCGCACGCTTGGCACTACTTTGTTGATGCACGTGCGGCTACTGCGCACACAATTCACAAACACAGAAAATAATTTTTCATTTGGTTTGGACTGGAGTGTACCTTCGGGGGTTACAGCACCCTTTAACGGTCAAGCCAGCCGGCCCTTTACTTATGACACAGGCGCACGCTTGGCACTACTTTGTTGATGCACGTGCGGCTACTGCGCACTCAATTCACAAACACAGAAAATAATTTTTTTTTTGGTTTGGACTGGAGTGTACTTTGGGAGGTACAGCACCCTTTAACGGTCAAGCCAGCCGACCCTTTACTTATGACACAGGCGCACGCTTGGCACTACTTTGTTGATGCACGTGCGGCTACTGCGCACACAATTCACAAACACAGAAAATAATTTTTTTTTTGTTTGGACTGGAGTGTACTTTGGGGGTTACAGCACCCTTTAATGGTCAAGCCAGCCGGCCCTTTACTTATGACACAGGCGCACGCTTGGCACTACTTTGTTGATGCACGTGCGGCTACTGCGCACACAATTCACAAACACAGAAAATAATTTTTTTTTTGGTTTGGACTGGAGTGTACTTTGGGGGTTACAGCACCCTTTAACGGTCAAAACAGCCGGCCCTTTACTTATGACACAGGCGCACGCTTGGCACTACTTTGTTGATGCACGTGCGGCTACTGCGCACACAATTCACAAACACAGAAAATTTTTTTTTTTGGTTTTGACTGGAGTGTACTTTGGGGGTTACAGCACCCTTTAACGGTCAAGCCAGCCGGCCCTTTACTTATGACACAGGCGCACGCTTGGCACTACTTTGTTGATGCACGTCCGGCTACTGCGCACACAATTCACAAACACAGAAAATAATTTTTTTTTTGGTTTGGACTGGAGTGTACTTTGGGGGTTACAGCACCCTTTAACGGTCAAGCCAGCCGGCCCTTTACTTATGACACAGGAGCACGCTTGGCACTACTTTGTTGATGCACGTGCGGCTACTGCGCACACAATTCACAAACACAGAAAATATTTTTTTTTTTTGTTTGGACTGGAGTGTACTTTGGGGGTTACAGCACCCTTTAATGGTCAAGCCAGCCGGCCCTTTACTTATGACACAGGCGCACGCTTGGCACTACTTTGTTGATGCACGTGCGGCTACTGCGCACACAATTCACAAACACAGAAAATAATTTTTTTTTTGGTTTGGACTGGAGTGTACTTTGGGGGTTACAGCACCCTTTAACGGTCAAGCCAGCCGGCCAATTACTTATGACACAGGCGCACGCTTGGCACTACTTTGTTGATGCACGTGCGGCTACTGCGCACACAATTCACAAACACAGAAAATAATATTTTTTTTGGTTTGGACTGGAGTGTACTTTCGGGGGTTACAGCACCCTTTAACGGTCAAACCAGCTGGCCCTTTTTTCTTATGACACAGGCGCACGCTTGGCACTACTTTGTTGATGCACGTGCGGCTACTGCGCACACAATTCACAAACACAGAAAATAATTATTTTTTTGGTTTGGACTGGAGTGTACTTTCAGGGGTTACAGCACCCTTAACGGTCAAGCCAGCCGGCCCTTTACTTATGACACAGACGCACGCTTGGCAATACTTTGTTGATGCACGTGCGGCTACTGCGCACACAATTCACAAACACAGAAAATAATTTTTTTTTTGGTTTGGACTGGAGTGTACTTTCGGGGGTTACAGCACCCTTAACGGTCAAGCCAGCCGGCCCTTTACTTATGACACAGGCGCACGCTTGGCACTACTTTGTTCATGCACGTGCGGCTACTGCGCACACAATTCACAAACACAGAAAATAATTTTTTTTTTGGTTTGGACTGGAGTGTACTTTCGGGGGTTACAGCACCCTTTAACGGTCAAGCCAGCCGGCCCTTTACTTATGACACAGGCGCACGCTTGGCACTACTTTGTTGATGCACGTGCGGCTACTGCGCACACAATTCACAAACACAGAAAATAATTTTTCATTTGGTTTGGACTGGAGTGTACCTTCGGGGGTTACAGCTCCCTTTAACGGTCAAGCCAGCCGGCCCTTTACTTATGACACAGGCGCACGCTTGGCACTACTTTGTTGATGCACGTCAGGCTACTGCGCACACAATTCACAAACACAGAAAATAATTTTTTTTTTGGTTTGGACTGGAGTGTACTTTCGGGGGTTACAGCACCCTTAACGGTCAAGCCAGCCGGCCCTTTACTTATGACACAGGCGCACGCTTGGCACTACTTTGTTGATGCACGTGCGGCTACTGCGCACACAATTCACAAACACAGAAAATTATTTTTTTTTTGGTTTGGACTGGAGTGTACTTTGGGGGTTACAGCACCCTTTAACGGTCAAGCCAGCCGGCCCTTTACTTATGACACAGGCGCACGCTTGGCACTACTTTGTTGATGCACGTCCGGCTACTGCGCACACAATTCACAAACACAGAAAATAATTTTTTTTTTGGTTTGGACTGGAGTGTACTTTGGGGGTTACAGCACCCTTTAACGGTCAAGCCAGCCGGCCCTTTACTTATGACACAGGCACACGCTTGGCACTACTTTGTTGATGCACGTGCGGCTACTGCGCACACAATTCACAAACACAGAAAATAATTTTTCATTTGGTTTGGACTGGAGTGTACCTTCGGGGGTTACAGTGCCCTTTAACGGTCAAGCCAGCCGGCCCTTTACTTATGACACAGGCGCACGCTTGGCACTACTTTGTTGATGCACGTGCGGCTACTGCGCACTCAATTCACAAACACAGAAAATAATTTTTTTTTTGGTTTGGACTGGAGTGTACTTTGGGGGTTACAGCACCCTTTAACGGTCAAGCCAGCCGGCCCTTTACTTATGACACAGGTGCACGCTTGGCACTACTTTGTTGATGCACGTGCGGCTACTGCGCACACAATTCACAAACACAGAATATAATTTTTTTTTTGTTTGGACTGGAGTGTACTTTGGGGGTTACAGCACCCTTTAATGGTCAAGCCAGCCGGCCCTTTACTTATGACACAGGCGCACGCTTGGCACTACTTTGTTGATGCACGTGCGGCTACTGCGCACACAATTCACAAACACAGAAAATAATTTTTTTTTTGGTTTGGACTGGAGTGTACTTTGGGGGTTACAGCACCCTTTAACGGTCAAAACAGCCGGCCCTTTACTTATGACACAGGCGCACGCTTGGCACTACTTTGTTGATGCACGTGCGGCTACTGCGCACACAATTCACAAACACAGAGAAATTTTTTTTTTTTTTGGTTTGGACTGGAGTGTACTTTGCGGGTTACAGCACCCTTTAACGGTCAAGCCAGCCGGCCCTTTACTTATGACACAGGCGCACGCTTGGCACTACTTTGTTGATGCACGTCCGGCTACTGCGCACACAATTCACAAACACAGAAAATAATTTTTTTTTTGGTTTGGACTGGAGTGTACTTTGGGGGTTACAGCACCCTTTAACGGTCAAGCCAGCCGGCCCTTTACTTATGACACAGGCGCACGCTTGGCACTACTTTGTTGATGCACGTGCGGCTACTGCGCACACAATTCACAAACACAGAAAATATATTTTTTTTTTGTTTGGACTGGAGTGTACTTTGGGGGTTACAGCACCCTTTAATGGTCAAGCCAGCCGGCCCTTTACTTATGACACAGGCGCACGCTTGGCACTACTTTGTTGATGCACGTGCGGCTACTGCGCACACAATTCACAAACACAGAAAATAATTTTTTTTTTGGTTTGGACTGGAGTGTACTTTGGGGGTTACAGCACCCTTTAACGGTCAAGCCAGCCGGCCCTTTACTTATGACACAGGCGCACGCTTGGCACTACTTTGTTGATGCACGTGCGGCTACTGCGTACACAATTCACAAACACAGAAAATAATATTTTTTTTGGTTTGGACTGGAGTGTACTTTCGGGGGTTACAGCACCCTTTAACGGTCAAACCAGCCGGCCCTTTACTTATGACACAGGCGCACGCTTGGCACTACTTTGTTGATGCACGTGCGGCTACTGCGCACACAATTCACAAACACAGAAAATAATTTTTTTTTTGGTTTGGACTGGAGTGTACTTTCGGGGGTTACAGCACCCTTAACGGTCAAGCCAGCCGGCCCTTTACTTATGACACAGACGCACGCTTGGCAATACTTTGTTGATGCACGTGCGGCTACTGCGCACACAATTCAGAAACACAGAAAATTATTTTTTTTTTGGTTTAGACTGGAGTGTACTTTCGGGGGTTACAGCACCCTTAACGGTCAAGCCAGCCGGCCCTTTACTTATGACACAGGCGCACGCTTGGCACTACTTTGTTCATGCACGTGCGGCTACTGCGCACACAATTCACAAACACAGAAAATAATTTTTTTTTTGGTTTGGACTGGAGTGTACTTTCGGGGGTTACAGCACCCTTTAACGGTCAAGCCAGCCGGCCCTTTACTTATGACACAGGCGCACGCTTGGCACTACTTTGTTGATGCACGTGGGCTACACAACAATTCACAAACACAGAAAATAATTTTTTTTTTGGTTTGGACTGGAGTGTACTTTGGGGGTTACAGCACCCTTTAACGGTCAAGCCAGCCGGCCCTTTACTTATGACACAGGCGCACGCTTGGCACTACTTTGTTGATGCACGTGCGGCTACTGCGCACACAATTCACAAACACAGAAAATAATTTTTTTTTGGTTTGGACTGGAGTGTACTTTTGGGGGTTACGGCACCCTTAATGGTCAAGCCAGCAGGCCCTTTACTTATGACACAGACGTACGCTTGGCACTACTTTGTTGATGCACGTGCGGCTACTGCGCACACAATTCACAAACACAGAAAATATTTTTTTTTTTTGTTTGGACTGGAGTGTACTTTGGGGGTTACAGCACCCTTTAATGGTCAAGCCAGCCGGCCCTTTACTTATGACACAGGCGCACGCTTGGCACTACTTTGTTGATGCACGTGCGGCTACTGCGCACACAATTCGCAAACACAGAAAATAATTTTTTTTTTGGTTTGGACTGGAGTGTACTTTGGGGGTTACAGCACCCTTTAACGGTTAAGCCAGCCGGCCCTTTACTTATGACACAGGCGCACGCTTGGCACTACTTTGTTGATGCACGTGCGGCTACTGCGCATACAATTCACAAACACAGAAAATATTTTTTTTTTTGGTTTGGACTGGAGTGTACTTTGGGGGTTACAGCACCCTTTAACGGTCAAGCCAGCCGGCCCTTTACTTATGACACAGGCGCACGCTTGGCACTACTTTGTTGATGCACGTGCGGCTACTGCGCACACAATTCACAAACACAGAAAATATTTTTTTTTTTGGTTTGGACTGGAGTGTACTTTGGGGGTTACAGCACCCTTTAACGGTCAAGCCAGCCGGCCCTTTACTTATGACACAGGCGCACGGTTGGCACTACTTTGTTGATGCACGTGCGGCTACTGCGCACACAATTCACAAACACAGAAAATAATTTTTTTTCTGGTTTGGACTGGAGTGTACTTTGGGGGTTATAGCACCCTTTAACGGTCAAGCCAGCCGGCCCTTTACTTATGACACAGGCGCACGCTTGGCACTACTTTGTTGATGCACGTGCGGCTACTGCGCACACAATTCACAAACACAGAAAATAATTTTTTTTTTGGTTTGGACTGGAGTGTACTTTCGGGGGTTACAGCACCCTTTAACGGTCAAGCCAGCCGGCCCTTTACTTATGACACAGGCGCACGCTTGGCACTACTTTGTTGATGCACGTGATGCTACTGCGCACACAATTCACAAACACAGAAAATATTTTTTTTTTTGGTTTGGACTGGAGTGTACTTTCGGTGGTTACAGCACCCTTAACGGTCAAGCCAGCCGGCCCTTTACTTATGACACAGGCGCACGCTTGGCACTACTTTGTTGATGCACGTGCGGCTACTGCGCACACAATTCACAAACACAGAAAATTATTTTTTTTTTGGTTTGGACTGGAGTGTACTTTGGGGGTTACAGCACCCTTTAACGGTCAAGCCAGCCGGCCCTTTACTTATGACACAGGCGCACGCTTGGCACTACTTTGTTGATGCACGTCCGGCTACTGCGCACACAATTCACAAACACAGAAAATAATTTTTTTTTTGGTTTGGACTGGAGTGTACTTTGGGGGATACAGCACCCTTTAACGGTCAAGCCAGCCGGCCCTTTACTTATGACACAGGCGCACGCTTGGCACTACTTTGTTGATGCACGTGCGGCTACTGCGCACACAATTCACAAACACAGAAAATAATTTTTCATTTGGTTTGGACTGGAGTGTACCTTCGGGGGTTACAGCGCCCTTTAACGGTCAAGCCAGCCGGCCCTTTACTTATGACACAGGCGCACGCTTGGCACTACTTTGTTGATGCACGTGCGGCTACTGCGCACACAATTCACAAACACAGAAAATAATTTTTTTTTTGTTTGGACTGGAGTGTACTTTGGGGGTTACAGCACCCTTTAACGGTCAAGCCAGCCGGCCCTTTACTTATGACACAGGCGCACGCTTGGCACTACTTTGTTGATGCACGTGCGGCTGCTGCGCACACAATTCACAAACACAGAAAATAATTTTTTTTTTGGTTTGGACTGGAGTGTACTTTCGGGGGTTACAGCACCCTTAACGGTCAAGCCAGCCGGCCTTTTACTTATGACACAGGCGCACGCTTGGCACTACTTTGTTCATGCACGTGCGGCTACTGCGCACACAATTCACAAACACAGAAAAGAAATTTTTTTTTGGTTTGGACTGGAGTGTACTTTCGGGGGTTACAGCACCCTTAACGGTCAAGCCAGCCGGCCCTTTACTTATGACACAGACTCACGCTTGGCAATACTTTGTTGATGCACGTGCGGCTACTGCGCACACAATTCACAAACACAGAAAATATTTTTTTTTTTGGTTTGGACTGGAGTGTACTTTCGGGGGTTACAGCACCCTTAACGGTCAAGCCAGCCGGCCCTTTACTTATGACACAGGCGCACGCTTGGCACTACTTTGTTCATGCACGTGCAGCTACTGCGCACACAATTCACAAACACAGAAAATATATTTTTTTTTGGTTTGGACTGGAGTGTACTTTCGGGGGTTACAGCACCCTTTAACGGTCAAGCCAGCCGGCCCTTTACTTATGACACAGGCGCACGCTTGGCACTACTTTGTTGATGCACGTGCGGCTACTGCGCACACAATTCACAAACACAGAAAATAATTTTTTTTTTGGTTTGGACTGGAGTGTACTTTCGGGGGTTACAGCACCCTTAACGGTCAAGCCAGCCGGCCCTTTACTTATGACAAAGGCGTACGCTTGGCACTACTTTGTTGATGCACGTGCGGCTACTGCGCACACAATTCACAAACACAGAAAATAATTTTTTTTCTGGTTTGGACTGGAGTGTACTTTGGGGGTTATAGCACCCTTTAACGGTCAAGCCAGCCGGCCCTTTACTTATGACACAGGCGCACGCTTGGCACTACTTTGTTGATGCACGTGCGGCTACTGCGCACACAATTCACAAACACAGAAAATAATCTTTTTTTTGGTTTGGACTGGAGTGTACTTTCGGGGGTTACAGCACCCTTTAACGGTCAAGCCAGCCGGCCCTTTACTTATGACACAGGCGCACGCTTGGCACTACTTTGTTGATGCACGTGAGGCTACTGCGCACACAATTCACAAACACAGAAAATAATTTTTCATTTGGTTTGGACTGGAGTGTACCTTCGGGCGTTACAGCGCCCTTTAACGGTCAAGCCAGCCGGCCCTTTACTTATGACACAGGCGCACGCTTGGCACTACTTTGTTGATGCACGTGCGGCTACTGCGCACACAATTCACAAACACAGAAAATAATTTTTTTTTTGTTTGGACTGGAGTGTACTTTGGGGGTTACAGCACCCTTTAACGGTCAAGCCAGCCGGCCCTTTACTTATGACACAGGCGCACGCTTGGCACTACTTTGTTGATGCACGTGCGGCTGCTGCGCACACAATTCACAAACACAGAAAATAATTTTTTTTTTGGTTTGGACTGGAGTGTACTTTCGGGGGTTACAGCACCCTTAATGGTCAAGCCAGCCGGCCTTTTACTTATGACACAGGCGCACGCTTGGCACTACTTTGTTCATGCACGTGCGGCTACTGCGCACACAATTCACAAACACAGAAAAGAAATTTTTTTTTGGTTTGGACTGGAGTGTACTTTCGGGGGTTACAGCACCCTTAACGGTCAAGCCAGCCGGCCCTTTACTTATGACACAGACTCACGCTTGGCAATACTTTGTTGATGCACGTGCGGCTACTGCGCACACAATTCACAAACACAGAAAATATTTTTTTTTTTGGTTTGGACTGGAGTGTACTTTCGGGGGTTACAGCACCCTTAACGGTCAAGCCAGCCGGCCCTTTACTTATGACACAGGCGCACGCTTGGCACTACTTTGTTCATGCACGTGCAGCTACTGCGCACACAATTCACAAACACAGAAAATATTTTTTTTTTTGGTTTGGACTGGAGTGTACTTTCGGGGGTTACAGCACCCTTTAACGGTCAAGCCAGCCGGCCCTTTACTTATGACACAGGCGCACGCTTGGCACTACTTTGTTGATGCACGTGCGGCTACTGCGCACACAATTCACAAACACAGAAAATAATTTTTTTTTTGGTTTGGACTGGAGTGTACTTTCGGGGGTTACAGCACCCTTAACGGTCAAGCCAGCCGGCCCTTTACTTATGACAAAGGCGTACGCTTGGCACTACTTTGTTGATGCACGTGCGGCTACTGCGCACACAATTCACAAACACAGAAAATAATTTTTTTTCTGGTTTGGACTGGAGTGTACTTTGGGGGTTATAGCACCCTTTAACGGTCAAGCCAGCCGGCCCTTTACTTATGACACAGGCGCACGCTTGGCACTACTTTGTTGATGCACGTGCGGCTACTGCGCACACAATTCACAAACACAGAAAATAATCTTTTTTTTGGTTTGGACTGGAGTGTACTTTCGGGGGTTACAGCACCCTTTAACGGTCAAGCCAGCCGGCCCTTTACTTATGACACAGGCGCACGCTTGGCACTACTTTGTTGATGCACGTGAGGCTACTGCGCACACAATTCACAAACACAGAAAATAATTTTTTTTTTGGTTTGGACTGGAGTGTACTTTCGGGGGTTACAGCACCCTTAACGGTCAAGCCAGCCGGCCCTTTACTTATGACACAGGCGCACGCTTGGCACTACTTTGTTGATGCACGTGCGGCTACTGCGCACACAATTCACAAACACAGAAAATTATTTTTTTTTTGGTTTGGACTGGAGTGTACTTTGGGGGTTACAGCACCCTTTAACGGTCAAGCCAGCTGGCCCTTTACTTATGACACAGGCGCACGCTTGGCACTACTTTGTTGATGCACGTCCGGCTACTGCGCACACAATTCACAAACACAGAAAATAATTTTTCATTTGGTTTGAACTGGAGTGTACCTTCGGGGGTTACAGCGCCCTTTAACGGTCAAGCCAGCCGGCCCTTTACTTATGACACAGGCGCACGCTTGGCACTACTTTGTTGATGCACGTGCGGCTGCTGCGCACACAATTCACAAACACAGAAAATAATTTTTTTTTTGGTTTGGACTGGAGTGTACTTTCGGGGGTTACAGCACCCTTAACGGTCAAGCCAGCCGGCCCTTTACTTATGACACAGGCGCACACTTGGCACTACTTTGTTCATGCACGTGCGGCTACTGCGCACACAATTCACAAACACAGAAAATAATTTTTTTTCTGGTTTGGACTGGAGTGTACTTTGGGAGTTACAGCACCCTTTAACGGTCAAGCCAGCCGGCCAATTACTTATGACACAGGCGCACGCTTGGCACTACTTTGTTGATGCACGTGCGGCTACTGCGCACACAATTCACAAACACAGAAAATAATTTTTTTTTTGGTTTGGACTGGAGTGTACTTTCGGGGGTTACAGCACCCTTTAATGGTCAAGCCAGCCGGCCCTTTACTTATGACACAGGCGCACGCTTGGCACTACTTTGTTGATGCACGTGAGGCTACTGCGCACACAATTCACAAACACAGAAATTTTTTTTTTTTTTTGGTTTGGACTGGAGTGTACTTTCGGGGGTTACAGCACCCTTAACGGTCAAGCCAGCCGGCCCTTTACTTATGACACAGGCGCACGCTTGGCACTACTTTGTTGATGCACGTGCGGCTACTGCGCACACAATTCACAAACACAGAAAATAATTTTTTTTTTGGTTTGGACTGGAGTGTACTTTGGGGGTTACAGCACCCTTTAACGGTCAAGCCAGCCGGCCCTTTACTTATGACACAGGCGCACGCTTGGCACTACTTTGTTGATGCACGTCTGGCTACTGCGCACACAATTCACAAACACAGAAAATAATTTTTTTTTTGGTTTGGACTGGAGTGTACTTTGGGGGTTACAGCACCCTTTAACGGTCAAGCCAGCCGGCCCTTTACTTATGACACAGGCGCACGCTTGGCACTACTTTGTTGATGCACGTGCGGCTACTGCGCACACAATTCACAAACACAGAAAATAATTTTTCATTTGGTTTGGACTGGAGTGTACCTTCGGGGGTTACAGCGCCCTTTAACGGTCAAGCCAGCCGGCCCTTTACTTATGACACAGGCGCACGCTTGGCACTACTTTGTTGATGCACGTGCGGCTACTGCGCACACAATTCACAAACACAGAAAATAATTTTTTTTTTGGTTTGGACTGGAGTGTACTTTGGGGGTTACAGCACCCTTTAACGGTCAAGCCAGCCGGCCCATTACTTATGACACAGGCGCACGCTTGGCACTACTTTGTTGATGCACGTGCGGCTACTGCGCACACAATTCACAAACACAGAAAATAATTTTTTTTTTGTTTGGACTGGAGTGTACTTTGGGGGTTACAGCACCCTTTAATGGTCAAGCCAGCCGGCCCTTTACTTATGACACAGGCGCACGCTTGGCACTACTTTGTTGATGCACGTGCGGCTACTGCGCACACAATTCACAAACACAGAAAATAATTTTTTTTCTGGTTTGGACTGGAGTGTACTTTGGGGGTTATAGCACCCTTTAACGGTCAAGCCAGCCGGCCCTTTACTTATGACACAGGCGCACGCTTGGCACTACTTTGTTGATGCACGTGCGGCTTCTGTGCACACAATTCACAAACACAGAAAATAATTTTTTTTTTGGTTTGGACTGGAGTGTACTTTCGGGGGTTACAGCACCCTTTAACGGTCAAGCCAGCCGGCCCTTTACTTATGACACAGGCGCACGCTTGGCACTACTTTGTTGATGCACGTGCGGCTGCTGCGCACACAATTCACAAACACAGAAAATAATTTTTTTTTTGGTTTGGACTGGAGTGTACTTTCGGGGGTTACAGCACCCTTAACGGTCAAGCCAGCCGGCCCTTTACTTATGACACAGGCGCACACTTGGCACTACTTTGTTCATGCACGTGCGGCTACTGCGCACACAATTCACAAACACAGAAAATAATTTTTTTTCTGGTTTGGACTGGAGTGTACTTTGGGAGTTACAGCACCCTTTAACGGTCAAGCCAGCCGGCCAATTACTTATGACACAGGCGCACGCTTGGCACTACTTTGTTGATGCACGTGCGGCTACTGCGCACACAATTCACAAACACAGAAAATAATTTTTTTTTTGGTTTGGACTGGAGTGTACTTTCGGGGGTTACAGCACCCTTTAATGGTCAAGCCAGCCGGCCCTTTACTTATGACACAGGCGCACGCTTGGCACTACTTTGTTGATGCACGTGAGGCTACTGCGCACACAATTCACAAACACAGAAATTTTTTTTTTTTTTTGGTTTGGACTGGAGTGTACTTTCGGGGGTTACAGCACCCTTAACGGTCAAGCCAGCCGGCCCTTTACTTATGACACAGGCGCACGCTTGGCACTACTTTGTTGATGCACGTGCGGCTACTGCGCACACAATTCACAAACACAGAAAATAATTTTTTTTTTGGTTTGGACTGGAGTGTACTTTGGGGGTTACAGCACCCTTTAACGGTCAAGCCAGCCGGCCCTTTACTTATGACACAGGCGCACGCTTGGCACTACTTTGTTGATGCACGTCTGGCTACTGCGCACACAATTCACAAACACAGAAAATAATTTTTTTTTTGGTTTGGACTGGAGTGTACTTTGGGGGTTACAGCACCCTTTAACGGTCAAGCCAGCCGGCCCTTTACTTATGACACAGGCGCACGCTTGGCACTACTTTGTTGATGCACGTGCGGCTACTGCGCACACAATTCACAAACACAGAAAATAATTTTTCATTTGGTTTGGACTGGAGTGTACCTTCGGGGGTTACAGCGCCCTTTAACGGTCAAGCCAGCCGGCCCTTTACTTATGACACAGGCGCACGCTTGGCACTACTTTGTTGATGCACGTGCGGCTACTGCGCACACAATTCACAAACACAGAAAATAATTTTTTTTTTGGTTTGGACTGGAGTGTACTTTGGGGGTTACAGCACCCTTTAACGGTCAAGCCAGCCGGCCCATTACTTATGACACAGGCGCACGCTTGGCACTACTTTGTTGATGCACGTGCGGCTACTGCGCACACAATTCACAAACACAGAAAATAATTTTTTTTTTGTTTGGACTGGAGTGTACTTTGGGGGTTACAGCACCCTTTAATGGTCAAGCCAGCCGGCCCTTTACTTATGACACAGGCGCACGCTTGGCACTACTTTGTTGATGCACGTGCGGCTACTGCGCACACAATTCACAAACACAGAAAATAATTTTTTTTCTGGTTTGGACTGGAGTGTACTTTGGGGGTTATAGCACCCTTTAACGGTCAAGCCAGCCGGCCCTTTACTTATGACACAGGCGCACGCTTGGCACTACTTTGTTGATGCACGTGCGGCTTCTGTGCACACAATTCACAAACACAGAAAATAATTTTTTTTTTGGTTTGGACTGGAGTGTACTTTCGGGGGTTACAGCACCCTTTAACGGTCAAGCCAGCCGGCCCTTTACTTATGACACAGGCGCACGCTTGGCACTACTTTGTTGATGCACGTGAGGCTACTGCGCACACAATTCACAAACACAGAAAATAATT
This sequence comes from Taudactylus pleione, assembly GCA_031769625.1. Lineage (NCBI taxonomy): Eukaryota > Metazoa > Chordata > Amphibia > Anura > Myobatrachidae > Taudactylus > Taudactylus pleione. Next base: position 1,208,098 of record JAUIMM010000638.1, read on the forward strand.
TTTTTTTTGGTTTGGACAGGAGTGTACTTTTGGGGGTTACAGCACCCTTAACGGTCAAGCCAGCCGGCCCTTTACTTATGACACAGGCGCACGCTTGGCACTACTTTGTTGATGCACGTGCGGCTACTGCGCACACAATTCACAAACACAGAAAATTATTTTTTTTTTGGTTTGGACTGGAGTGTACTTTGGGGGTTACAGCACCCTTTAACGGTCAAGCCAGCTGGCCCTTTACTTATGACACAGGCGCACGCTTGGCACTACTTTGTTGATGCACGTCCGGCTACTGCGCACACAATTCACAAACACAGAAAATAATTTTTTTTTTGGTTTGGACTGGAGTGTACTTTGGGGGTTACAGCACCCTTTAACGGTCAAGCCAGCCGGCCCTTTACTTATGACACAGGCGCACGCTTGGCACTACTTTGTTGATGCACGTGCGGCTACTGCGCACACAATTCACAAACACAGAAAATAATTTTTCATTTGGTTTGGACTGGAGTGTACCTTCGGGGGTTACAGCGCCCTTTAACGGTCAAGCCAGCCGGCCCTTTACTTATGACACAGGCGCACGCTTGGCACTACTTTGTTGATGCACGTGCGGCTGCTGCGCACACAATTCACAAACACAGAAAATAATTTTTTTTTTGGTTTGGACTGGAGTGTACTTTCGGGGGTTACAGCACCCTTTAATGGTCAAGCCAGCCGGCCCTTTACTTATGATACAGGCGCACGCTTGGCACTACTTTGTTGATGCACGTGAGGCTACTGCGCACACAATTCACAAACACAGAAAATAATTTTTTTTTTGGTTTGGACTGGAGTGTACTTTCGGGGGTTACAGCACCCTTAACGGTCAAGCCAGCCGGCCCTTTACTTATGACACAGGCGCACGCTTGGCACTACTTTGTTGATGCACGTGCGGCTACTGCGCACACAATTCACAAACACAGAAAATTATTTTTTTTTTGGTTTGGACTGGAGTGTACTTTGGGGGTTACAGCACCCTTTAACGGTCAAGCCATCCGGCCCTTTACTTATGACACAGGCGCACGCTTGGCACTACTTTGTTGATGCACGTCCGGCTTCTGCGCACACAATTCACAAACACAGAAAATAATTTTTTTTGGGGTTTGGACTGGAGTGTACTTTGGGGGTTACAGCACCCTTTAACGGTCAAGCCAGCCGGCCCTTTACTTATGACACAGGCACACGCTTGGCACTACTTTGTTGATGCACGTGCGGCTACTGCGCACACAATTCACAAACACAGAAAATAATTTTTCATTTGGTTTGGACTGGAGTGTACCTTCGGGGGTTACAGCGCCCTTTAACGGTCAAGCCAGCCGGCCCTTTACTTATGACACAGGCGCACGCTTGGCACTACTTTGTTGATGCACGTGCGGTTACTGCGCACACAATTCACAAACACAGAAAATAATTTTTTTTTTGGTTTGGACTGGAGTGTACTTTGGGGGTTACAGCACCCTTTAACGGTCAAGCCAGCCGGCCCATTACTTATGACACAGGCGCACGCTTGGCACTACTTTGTTGATGCACGTGCGGCTACTGCGCACACAATTCACAAACACAGAAAATAATTTTTTTTTTGTTTGGACTGGAGTGTACTTTGGGGGTTACAGCACCCTTTAATGGTCAAGCCAGCCGGCCCTTTACTTATGACACAGGCGCACGCTTGGCACTACTTTGTTGATGCACGTGCGGCTACTGCGCACACAATTCACAAACACAGAAAATAATTTTTTTTCTGGTTTGGACTGGAGTGTACTTTGGGGGTTATAGCACCCTTTAACGGTCAAGCCAGCCGGCCCTTTACTTATGACACAGGCGCACGCTTGGCACTACTTTGTTGATGCACGTGCGGCTTCTGTGCACACAATTCACAAACACAGAAAATAATTTTTTTTTTGGTTTGGACTGGAGTGTACTTTCGGGGGTTACAGCACCCTTTAACGGTCAAGCCAGCCGGCCCTTTACTTATGACACAGGCGCACGCTTGGCACTACTTTGTTGATGCACGTGAGGCTACTGCGCACACAATTCACAAACACAGAAAATAATTTTTTTTTTGGTTTGGACAGGAGTGTACTTTTGGGGGTTACAGCACCCTTAACGGTCAAGCCAGCCGGCCCTTTACTTATGACACAGGCGCACGCTTGGCACTACTTTGTTGATGCACGTGCGGCTACTGCGCACACAATTCACAAACACAGAAAATTATTTTTTTTTTGGTTTGGACTGGAGTGTACTTTGGGGGTTACAGCACCCTTTAACGGTCAAGCCAGCTGGCCCTTTACTTATGACACAGGCGCACGCTTGGCACTACTTTGTTGATGCACGTCCGGCTACTGCGCACACAATTCACAAACACAGAAAATAATTTTTTTTTTGGTTTGGACTGGAGTGTACTTTGGGGGTTACAGCACCCTTTAACGGTCAAGCCAGCCGGCCCTTTACTTATGACACAGGCGCACGCTTGGCACTACTTTGTTGATGCACGTGCGGCTACTGCGCACACAATTCACAAACACAGAAAATAATTTTTCATTTGGTTTGGACTGGAGTGTACCTTCGGGGGTTACAGCGCCCTTTAACGGTCAAGCCAGCCGGCCCTTTACTTATGACACAGGCGCACGCTTGGCACTACTTTGTTGATGCACGTGCGGCTGCTGCGCACACAATTCACAAACACAGAAAATAATTTTTTTTTTGGTTTGGACTGGAGTGTACTTTCGGGGGTTACAGCACCCTTTAATGGTCAAGCCAGCCGGCCCTTTACTTATGATACAGGCGCACGCTTGGCACTACTTTGTTGATGCACGTGAGGCTACTGCGCACACAATTCACAAACACAGAAAATAATTTTTTTTTTGGTTTGGACTGGAGTGTACTTTCGGGGGTTACAGCACCCTTAACGGTCAAGCCAGCCGGCCCTTTACTTATGACACAGGCGCACGCTTGGCACTACTTTGTTGATGCACGTGCGGCTACTGCGCACACAATTCACAAACACAGAAAATTATTTTTTTTTTGGTTTGGACTGGAGTGTACTTTGGGGGTTACAGCACCCTTTAACGGTCAAGCCATCCGGCCCTTTACTTATGACACAGGCGCACGCTTGGCACTACTTTGTTGATGCACGTCCGGCTTCTGCGCACACAATTCACAAACACAGAAAATAATTTTTTTTGGGGTTTGGACTGGAGTGTACTTTGGGGGTTACAGCACCCTTTAACGGTCAAGCCAGCCGGCCCTTTACTTATGACACAGGCACACGCTTGGCACTACTTTGTTGATGCACGTGCGGCTACTGCGCACACAATTCACAAACACAGAAAATAATTTTTCATTTGGTTTGGACTGGAGTGTACCTTCGGGGGTTACAGCGCCCTTTAACGGTCAAGCCAGCCGGCCCTTTACTTATGACACAGGCGCACGCTTGGCACTACTTTGTTGATGCACGTGCGGTTACTGCGCACACAATTCACAAACACAGAAAATAATTTTTTTTTTGGTTTGGACTGGAGTGTACTTTGGGGGTTACAGCACCCTTTAACGGTCAAGCCAGCTGGCCCTTTACTTATGACACAGGCGCACGCTTATCACTACTTTGTTGATGCACGTGCGGCTACTGCGCACACAATTCACAAACACAGAAAATAATTTTTTTTTTGTTTGGACTGGAGTGTACTTTGGGGGTTACAGCACCCTTTAATGGTCAAGCCAGCCGGCCCTTTACTTATGACACAGGCGCACGCTTGGCACTACTTTGTTGATGCACGTGCGGCTACTGCGCACACAATTCACAAACACCGAAAATAATTATTTTTTTGGTTTGGACTGGAGTGTACTTTGGGGGTTACAGCAGCCTTTAACGGTCAAAACAGCCGGCCCTTTACTTATGACACAGGCGCACGCTTGGCACTACTTTGTTGATGCACGTGCGGCTACTGCGCACACAATTCACAAACACAGAAAATTATTTTTTTTTTGGTTTGGACTGGAGTGTACTTTGGGGGTTACAGCACCCTTTAACGGTCAAGCCAGCCGGCCCTTTACTTATGACACAGGCGCACGCTTGGCACTACTTTGTTGATGCACGTCCGGCTACTGCGCACACAATTCACAAACACAGAAAATAATTTTTTTTTGGTTTGGACTGGAGTGTACTTTGGGGGTTACAGCACCCTTTAACGGTCAAGCCAGCCGGCCCTTTACTTATGACACAGGCGCACGCTTGGCACTACTTTGTTGATGCACGTGCGGCTACTGCGCACACAATTCACAAACACAGAAAATAATTTTTTATTTGGTTTGGACTGGAGTGTACCTTCGGTGGTTACAGCGCCCTTTAACGGTCAAGCCAGCCGGCCCTTTACTTATGACACAGGCACACGCTTGGCACTACTTTGTTGATGCACGTGCGGCTACTGCGCACACAATTCACAAACACAGAAAATAATTTTTTTGGGGGTTTGGACTGGAGTGTACTTTGGGGGTTACAGCACCCTTTAACGGTCAAGCCAGCAGGCCCTTTACTTATGACACAGGCACACGCTTGGCACTACTTTGTTGATGCACGTGCGGCTACTGCGCACACAATTCACAAACACAGAAAATAATTTTTCATTTGGTTTGGACTGGAGTGTACCTTCGGGGGTTACAGCGCCCTTTAACGGTCAAGCCAGCCGGCCCTTTACTTATGACACAGGCGCACGCTTGGCACTACTTTGTTGATGCACGTGCGGTTACTGCGCACACAATTCACAAACACAGAAAATAATTTTTTTTTTGGTTTGGACTGGAGTGTACTTTGGGGGTTACAGCACCCTTTAACGGTCAAGCCAGCTGGCCCTTTACTTATGACACAGGCGCACGCTTGGCACTACTTTGTTGATGCACGTGCGGCTACTGCGCACACAATTCACAAACACAGAAAATAATTTTTTTTTTGTTTGGACTGGAGTGTACTTTGGGGGTTACAGCACCCTTTAATGGTCAAGCCAGCCGGCCCTTTACTTATGACACAGGCGCACGCTTGGCACTACTTTGTTGATGCACGTGCGGCTACTGCGCACACAATTCACAAACACAGAAAATAATTTTTTTTTTGGTTTGGACTGGAGTGTACTTTGGGGGTTACAGCACCCTTTAACGGTCAAGCCAGACGGCCCTTTACTTATGACACAGGCGCACGCTTGGCACTACTTTGTTGATGCACGTGCGGCTACTGCGCACACAATTCACAAACACAGAAAATATATATTTTTTTTGTTTGGACTGGAGTGTACTTTGGGGGTTACAGCACCCTTTAATGGTCAAGCCAGCCGGCCCTTTACTTATGACACAGGCGCACGCTTGGCACTACTTTGTTGATGCACGTGCGGCTACTGCGCACACAATTCACAAACACAGAAAATAATTTTTTTTTTGGTTTGGACTGGAGTGTACTTTGGGGGTTACAGCACCCTTTAACGGTCAAGCCAGCCGGCCCTTTACTTATGACACAGGCGCACGCTTGGCACTACTTTGTTGATGCACGTGCGGCTACTGCGCACACAATTCACAAACACAGAAAATAATTTTTTATTTGGTTTGGACTGGAGTGTACCTTCGGGGGTTACAGCGCCCTTTAACGGTCAAGCCAGCCGGCCCTTTACTTATGACACAGGCGCACGCTTGGCACTACTTTGTTGATGCACGTGCGACTACTGCGCACACAATTCACAAACACAGAAAATTATTTTTTTTTTGGTTTGGACTGGAGTGTACTTTGGGGGTTACAGCACCCTTTAACGGTCAAGCCAGCCGGCCCTTTACTTATGACACAGGCGCACGCTTGGCACTACTTTGTTGATGCACGTGCGGCTACTGCGCACACAATTCACAAACACAGAAAATAATTTTTTTTTTTGGTTTGGACTGGAGTGTACTTTCGGGGGTTACAGCACCCTTAACGGTCAAGCCAGCCGGCCCTTTACTTATGACACAGACGCACGCTTGGCAATACTTTGTTGATGCACGTGCGGCTACTGCGCACACAATTCACAAACACAGAAAATAATTTTTTTTTTGGTTTGGACTGGAGTGTACTTTCGGGGGTTACAGCACCCTTAACGGTCAAGCCAGCCGGCCCTTTACTTATGACACAGGCGCACGCTTGGCACTACTTTGTTCATGCACGTGCGGCTACTGCGCACACAATTCACAAACACAGAAAATAATTTTTTTTTTGGTTTGGACTGGAGTGTACTTTCGGGGGTTACAGCACCCTTTAACGGTCAAGCCAGCCGGCCCTTTACTTATGACACAGGCGCACGCTTGGCACTACTTTGTTGATGCACGTGCGGCTACTGCGCACACAATTCACAAACACAGAAAATAATTTTTTTTTTGGTTTGGACTGGAGTGTACTTTGGGGGTTACAGCACCCTTTAACGGTCAAGCCAGCCGGCCCTTTACTTATGACACAGGCGCACGCTTGGCACTACTTTGTTGATGCACGTGCGGCTACTGCGCACACAATTCACAAACACAGAAAATAATTTTTTTTTTGGTTTGGACTGGAGTGTACTTTCGGGGGTTACAGCACCCTTAACGGTCAAGCCAGCCGGCCCTTTACTTATGACACAGACGTACGCTTGGCAATACTTTGTTGATGCACGTGCGGCTACTGCGCACACAATTCACAAACACAGAAAATAATTTTTTTTTTGGTTTGGACTGGAGTGTACTTTCGGGGGTTACAGCACCCTTAACGGTCAAGCCAGCCGGCCCTTTACTTATGACACAGGCGCACGCTTGGCACTACTTTGTTCATGCACGTGCGGCTATTGCGCACACAATTCACAAACACAGAAAATAATTTTTTATTTTGTTTGGACTGGAGTGTACTTTCGGGGGTTACAGCACCCTTTAACGGTCAAGCCAGCCGGCCCTTTACTTATGACACAGGCGCACGCTTGGCACTACTTTGTTGATGCACGTGCGGCTACTGCGCACACAATTCGCAAACACAGAAAATAATTTTTTTTTTGGTTTGGACTGGAGTGTACTTTGGGGGTTACAGCACCCTTTAACGGTCAAGCCAGCCGGCCCTTTACTTATGACACAGGCGCACGCTTGGCACTACTTTGTTGAAGCACGTGCGGCTACTGCGCATACAATTCACAAACACAGAAAATATTTTTTTTTTTGGTTTGGACTGGAGTGTACTTTGGGGGTTACAGCACCCTTTAACGGTCAAGCCAGCCGGCCCTTTACTTATGACACAGGCGCACGCTTGGCACTACTTTGTTGATGCACGTGCGGCTACTGCGCACACAATTCACAAACACAGAAAAAAATTTTTTTTTCTGGTTTGGACTGGAGTGTACTTTGGGGGTTATAGCACCCTTTAACGTTCAAGCCAGCTGGCCCTTTACTTATGACACAGGCGCACGCTTGGCACTACTTTGTTGATGCACGTGCGGCTACTGCGCACACAATTCACAAACACAGAAAATTATTTTTTTTTTGGTTTGGACTGGAGTGTACTTTCGGGGGTTACAGCACCCTTTAATGGTCAAGCCAGCCGGCCCTTTACTTATGACACAGGCGCACGCTTGGCACTACTTTGTTGATGCACGTGCGGCTACTGCGCACACAATTCACAAACACAGAAAATAATTTTTTTTTTGGTTTGGACTGGAGTGTACTTTGGGGGTTACAGCACCCTTTAACGGTCAAGCCAGCCGGCCCTTTACTTATGACACAGGCGCACGCTTGGCACTACTTTGTTGATGCACGTCCGGCTACTGCGCACACAATTCACAAACACAGAAAATAATTTTTTTTTTGGTTTGGACTGGAGTGTACTTTGGGGGTTACACCACCCTTTAATGGTCAAGCCAGCCGGCCCTTTACTTATGACACAGGCGCACGCTTGGCACTACTTTGTTGATGCACGTGCGGCTACTGCGCACACAATTCACAAACACAGAAAATAATTTTTCATTTGGTTTGGACTGGAGTGTACCTTCGGGGGTTACAGCGCCCTTTAACGGTCAAGCCAGCCGGCCCTTTACTTATGACACAGGCGCACGCTTGGCACTACTTTGTTGATGCACGTGCGGCTACTGCGCACACAATTCACAAACACAGAAAATAATTTTTTTTTTGGTTTGGACTGGAGTGTACTTTGGGGGTTACAGCACCCTTTAACAGTCAAGCCTGCCGGCCCTTTACTTATGACACAGGCGCACGCTTGGCACTACTTTGTTGATGCACGTGCGGCTACTGCGCACACAATTCACAAACACAGAAAATAATTTTTTTTTTTGTTTGGACTGGAGTGTACTTTGGGGGTTACAGCACCCTTTAATGGTCAAGCCAGCCGGCCCTTTACTTATGACACAGGCGCACGCTTGGCACTACTTTGTTGATGCACGTGCGGCTACTGCGCACACAATTCACAAACACAGAAAATAATTTTTTTTTTGGTTTGGACTGGAGTGTACTTTGGGGGTTACAGCACCCTTTAACGGTCAAGCCTGCCGGCCCTTTACTTATGACACAGGCGCACGCTTGGCACTACTTTGTTGATGCACGTGCGGCTACTGCGCACACAATTCACAAACACAGAAAATTATTTTTTTTTTGGTTTGGACTGGAGTGTACTTTGGGGGTTACAGCACCCTTTAACGGTCAAGCCAGCTGGCCCTTTACTTATGACACAGGCGCACGCTTGGCACTACTTTGTTCATGCACGTCCGGCTACTGCGCACACAATTCACAAACACAGAAAATAATTTTTTTTTTGGTTTGGACTGGAGTGTACTTTGGGGGTTACAGCACCCTTTAATGGTCAAGCCAGCCGGCCCTTTACTTATGACACAGGCGCACGCTTGGCACTACTTTGTTGATGCACGTGCGGCTACTGCGCACACAATTCACAAACACAGAAAATAATTTTTTATTTGGTTTGGACTGGAGTGTACCTTCGGGGGTTACAGCGCCCTTTAACGGTCAAGCCAGCTGGCCCTTTACTTATGACACAGGCGCACGCTTGGCACTACTTTGTTGATGCACGTGCGGCTACTGCGCACACAATTCACAAACACAGAAAATAATTTTTTTTTTGGTTTGGACTGGAGTGTACTTTGGGGGTTACAGCACCCTTTAACGGTCAAGCCAGCCGGCCCTTTACTTATGACACAGGCGCAAGCTTGGCACTTCTTTGTTGATGCACGTGCGGCTACTGCGCACACAATTCACAAACACAGAAAATATTTTTTTCTTTTGTTTGGACTGGAGTGTACTTTGGGGGTTATAGCACCCTTTAATGGACAAGCCAGCCGGCCCTTTACTTATGACACAGGCGCACGCTTGGCACTACTTTGTTGATGCACGTGCGGCTACTGCGCACACAATTCACAAACACAGAAAATAATTTTTTTTTTGGTTTGGACTGGAGTGTACTTTGGGGGTTACAGCACCCTTTAACGGTCAAGCCAGCCGGCCCTTTACTTATGACACAGGCGCACGCTTGGCACTACTTTGTTGATGCACGTGCGGCTACTGCGCACACAATTCACAAACACAGAAAATAATTTTTTTTTTGGTTTGGACTGGAGTGTACTTTGGGGGTTACAGCACCCTTTAACGGTCAAGCCAGCCGGCCCTTTACTTATGACACAGGCGCACGCTTGGCACTACTTTGTTGATGCACGTGCGGCTACTGCGCACACAATTCACAAACACAGAAAATAATTTTTTTTTTGGTTTGGACTGGAGTGTACTTTCGGGGGTTACAGCACCCTTAACGGTCAAGCCAGCCGGCCCTTTACTTATGACACAGGCACACGCTTGGCACTACTTTGTTGATGCACGTGCGGCTACTGCGCACACAATTCACAAACACAGAAAATAATTTTTTTTTTGGTTTGGACTGGAGTGTACTTTGGGGGTTACAGCACCCTTTAACGGTCAAGCCAGACGGCCCTTTACTTATGACACAGGCGCACGCTTGGCACTACTTTGTTGATGCACGTGCGGCTACTGCGCACACAATTCACAAACACAGAAAATATATTTTTTTTTTGTTTGGACTGGAGTGTACTTTGGGGGTTACAGCACCCTTTAATGGTCAAGCCAGCCGGCCCTTTACTTATGACACAGGCGCACGCTTGGCACTACTTTGTTGATGCACGTGCGGCTACTGCGCACACAATTCACAAACACAGAAAATAATTTTTTTTTTGGTTTGGACTGGAGTGTACTTTGGGGGTTACAGCACCCTTTAACGGTCAAGCCAGCCGGCCCTTTACTTATGACACAGGCGCACGCTTGGCACTACTTTGTTGATGCACGTGCGGCTACTGCGCACACAATTCACAAACACAGAAAATAATTTTTTATTTGGTTTGGACTGGAGTGTACCTTCGGGGGTTACAGCGCCCTTTAACGGTCAAGCCAGCCGGCCCTTTACTTATGACACAGGCGCACGCTTGGCACTACTTTGTTGATGCACGTGCGACTACTGCGCACACAATTCACAAACACAGAAAATAATTTTTTTTTGGGTTTGGACTGGAGTGTACTTTGGGGGTTACAGCACCCTTTAACGGTCAACCCAGCCGGCCCTTTACTTATGACACAGGCGCACGCTTGGCACTACTTTGTTGATGCACGTGCGGCTACTGCGCACACAATTCACAAACACAGAAAATAATTTTTTTTTTGGTTTGGACTGGAGTGTACTTTCGGGGGTTACAGCACCCTTAACGGTCAAGCCAGCCGGCCCTTTACTTATGACACAGACGCACGCTTGGCAATACTTTGTTGATGCACGTGCGGCTACTGCGCACACAATTCACAAACACAGAAAATAATTTTTTTTTTGGTTTGGACTGGAGTGTACTTTCGGGGGTTACAGCACCCTTAACGGTCAAGCCAGCCGGCCCTTTACTTATGACACAGGCGCACGCTTGGCACTACTTTGTTCATGCACGTGCGGCTACTGCGCACACAATTCACAAACACAGAAAATAATTTTTTTTTTGGTTTGGACTGGAGTGTACTTTCGGGGGTTACAGCACCCATTAACGGTCAAGCCAGCCGGCCCTTTACTTATGACACAGGCGCACGCTTGGCACTACTTTGTTGATGCACGTGCGGCTACTGCGCACACAATTCACAAACACAGAAAATAATTTTTTTTTGGGTTTGGACTGGAGTGTACTTTGGGGGTTACAGCACCCTTTAACGGTCAAGCCAGCCGGCCCTTTACTTATGACACAGGCGCACGCTTGGCACTACTTTGTTGATGCACGTGCGGCTACTGCGCACACAATTCACAAACACAGAAAATAATTTTTTTTTTGGTTTGGACTGGAGTGTACTTTCGGGGGTTACAGCACCCTTAACGGTCAAGCCAGCCGGCCCTTTACTTATGACACAGACGTACGCTTGGCAATACTTTGTTGATGCACGTGCGGCTACTGCGCACACAATTCACAAACACAGAAAATTATTTTTTTTTTGGTTTGGACTGGAGTGTACTTTCGGGGGTTACAGCACCCTTAACGGTCAAGCCAGCCGGCCCTTTACTTATGACACAGGCGCACGCTTGGCACTACTTTGTTCATGCACGTGCGGCTATTGCGCACACAATTCACAAACACAGAAAATAATTTTTTATTTTGTTTGGACTGGAGTGTACTTTCGGGGGTTACAGCACCCTTTAACGGTCAAGCCAGCCGGCCCTTTACTTATGACACAGGCGCACGCTTGGCACTACTTTGTTGATGCACGTGCGGCTACTGCGCACACAATTCGCAAACACAGAAAATAATTTTTTTTTTGGTTTGGACTGGAGTGTACTTTGGGGGTTACAGCACCCTTTAACGGTCAAGCCAGCCGGCCCTTTACTTATGACACAGGCGCACGCTTGGCACTACTTTGTTGAAGCACGTGCGGCTACTGCGCATACAATTCACAAACACAGAAAATATTTTTTTTTTTGGTTTGGACTGGAGTGTACTTTGGGGGTTACAGCACCCTTTAACGGTCAAGCCAGCCGGCCCTTTACTTATGACACAGGCGCACGCTTGGCACTACTTTGTTGATGCACGTGCGGCTACTGCGCACACAATTCACAAACACAGAAAAAAATTTTTTTTTCTGGTTTGGACTGGAGTGTACTTTGGGGGTTATAGCACCCTTTAACGTTCAAGCCAGCTGGCCCTTTACTTATGACACAGGCGCACGCTTGGCACTACTTTGTTGATGCACGTGCGGCTACTGCGCACACAATTCACAAACACAGAAAATTATTTTTTTTTTGGTTTGGACTGGAGTGTACTTTCGGGGGTTACAGCACCCTTTAATGGTCAAGCCAGCCGGCCCTTTACTTATGACACAGGCGCACGCTTGGCACTACTTTGTTGATGCACGTGCGGCTACTGCGCACACAATTCACAAACACAGAAAATAATTTTTTTTTTGGTTTGGACTGGAGTGTACTTTGGGGGTTACAGCACCCTTTAACGGTCAAGCCAGCCGGCCCTTTACTTATGACACAGGCGCACGCTTGGCACTACTTTGTTGATGCACGTCCGGCTACTGCGCACACAATTCACAAACACAGAAAATAATTTTTTTTTTGGTTTGGACTGGAGTGTACTTTGGGGGTTACACCACCCTTTAATGGTCAAGCCAGCCGGCCCTTTACTTATGACACAGGCGCACGCTTGGCACTACTTTGTTGATGCACGTGCGGCTACTGCGCACACAATTCACAAACACAGAAAATAATTTTTCATTTGGTTTGGACTGGAGTGTACCTTCGGGGGTTACAGCGCCCTTTAACGGTCAAGCCAGCCGGCCCTTTACTTATGACACAGGCGCACGCTTGGCACTACTTTGTTGATGCACGTGCGGCTACTGCGCACACAATTCACAAACACAGAAAATAATTTTTTTTTTGGTTTGGACTGGAGTGTACTTTGGGGGTTACAGCACCCTTTAACGGTCAAGCCAGCCGGCCCTTTACTTATGACACAGGCGCACGCTTGGCACTACTTTGTTGATGCACGTGCGGCTACTGCGCACACAATTCACAAACACAGAAAATAATTTTTTTTTTTGTTTGGACTGGAGTGTACTTTGGGGGTTACAGCACCCTTTAATGGTCAAGCCAGCCGGCCCTTTACTTATGACACAGGCGCACGCTTGGCACTACTTTGTTGATGCACGTGCGGCTACTGCGCACACAATTCACAAACACAGAAAATAATTTTTTTTTTGGTTTGGACTGGAGTGTACTTTGGGGGTTACAGCACCCTTTAACGGTCAAGCCTGCCGGCCCTTTACTTATGACACAGGCGCACGCTTGGCACTACTTTGTTGATGCACGTGCGGCTACTGCGCACACAATTCACAAACACAGAAAATTATTTTTTTTTTGGTTTGGACTGGAGTGTACTTTGGGGGTTACAGCACCCTTTAACGGTCAAGCCAGCTGGCCCTTTACTTATGACACAGGCGCACGCTTGGCACTACTTTGTTGATGCACGTGCGGCTACTGCGCACACAATTCACAAACACAGAAAATAATTTTTTTTTTGGTTTGGACTGGAGTGTACTTTGGGGGTTACAGCACCCTTTAACGGTCAAGCCAGCCGGCCCTTTACTTATGACACAGGCGCACGCTTGGCACTACTTTGTTGATGCACGTGCGGCTACTGCGCACACAATTCACAAACACAGAAAATAATTTTTTATTTGGTTTGGACTGGAGTGTACCTTCGGGGGTTACAGCGCCCTTTAACGGTCAAGCCAGCTGGCCCTTTACTTATGACACAGGCGCACGCTTGGCACTACTTTGTTGATGCACGTGCGGCTACTGCGCACACAATTCACAAACACAGAAAATAATTTTTTTTTTGGTTTGGACTGGAGTGTACTTTGGGGGTTACAGCACCCTTTAACGGTCAAGCCAGCCGGCCCTTTACTTATGACACAGGCGCAAGCTTGGCACTTCTTTGTTGATGCACGTGCGGCTACTGCGCACACAATTCACAAACACAGAAAATATTATTTTTTTTTGTTTGGACTGGAGTGTACTTTGGGGGTTACAGCACCCTTTAATGGACAAGCCAGCCGGCCCTTTACTTATGACACAGGCGCACGCTTGGCACTACTTTGTTGATGCACGTGCGGCTACTGCGCACACAATTCACAAACACAGAAAATAATTTTTTTTTTGGTTTGGACTGGAGTGTACTTTGGGGGTTACAGCACCCTTTAACGGTCAAGCCAGCCGGCCCTTTACTTATGACACAGGCGCACGCTTGGCACTACTTTGTTGATGCACGTGCGGCTACTGCGCACACAATTCACAAACACAACACAGAAAATAATTTTTTTTTTGGTTTGGACTGGAGTGTACTTTCGGGGGTTACAGCACCCTTTAACGGTCAAGCCAGCGGCCCTTTACTTATGACACAGGCGCACGCTTGGCACTACTTTGTTGATGCACGTGCGGCTACTGCGCACACAATTCACAAACACAGAAAATAATTTTTTTTTTGGTTTGGACTGGAGTGTACTTTCGGAGGGTTACAGTCACCCTTAACGGTCCAGCCAGCGGCCCTTTACTTATGACACAGGCGCACGCTTGGCACTACTTTGTTGATGCACGTGCGGCTACTGCGCACACAATTCACAAACACAGAAAATAATTTTTTTTTTGGTTTGGACTGGAGTGTACTTTCGGGGGTTACAGTACCCTTAACGGTCAAGCCAGCAGGCCCTTTACTTATGACACAGGCGCACGCTTGGCACTACTTTGTTCATGCACGTTCGGCTACTGCGCACACAATTCACAAACACAGAAAATAATTTTTTTTTTGGTTTGGACTGGAGTGTACTTTCGGGGGTTACAGCACCCTTTAACGGTCAAACCAGCCGGCCCTTTACTTATGACACAGGCGCACGCTTGGCACTACTTTGTTGATGCACGTGCGGCTACTGCGACACAATTCACAAACACAGAAAATAATTTTTTTTTTGGTTTGGACTGGAGTGTACTTTGGGGGTTACAGCACCCTTTAACAGTCAAGCAAGCGGCCCTTTACTTATGACACAGGCGCACGCTTGGCACTACTTTGTTGATGCACGTGCGGCTACTGCGCACACAATTCACAAACACAGAAAATACTTTTTTTTTTGGTTTGGACTGGAGTGTACTTTCGGGGGTTACAGTACCCTTAACGGTCAAGCCAGCCGGCCCTTTACATATGACACAGGCGCACGCTTGGCACTACTTTGTTCATGCACGTGCGGCTACTGGGCACACAATTCACAAACACAGAAAATAATTTTTTTTCTGGTTTGGACTGGAGTATACTTTGGGGGTTACAGCACCCTTTAACGGTCAAGCCAGCCGGCCCTTTACTTATGACACAGGCGCACGCTTGGCACTACTTTGTTGATGCACGTGCATCTACTGCGCACACAATTCACAAACACAGAAAAACATTTTTTTTTGGTTTGGACTGGAGTGTACTTTCGGGGGTTACAGCACCCTTTAACGGTCAAGCCAGCCGGCCCTTTACTTATGACACAGGCGCACGCTTGGCACTACTTTGTTGATGCACGTGCGGCTACTGCGCACACAATTCACAAACACAGAAAATAATTTTTTTTTTGGTTTGGACTGGAGTGTACTTTGGGGGTTACAGCACCCTTTAATGGTCAGCCAGCCGGCCCTTTACTTATGACACAGGCGCACGCTTGGCACTACTTTGTTGATGCACGTGCGGCTACTGCGCACACAATTCACAAACACAGAAAATAATTTTTTTTTTGGTTTGGACTGGAGTGTACTTTTGGGGGTTACAGCACCCTTTAACGGTCAAGCCAGCCGGCCCTTTACTTATGACACAGGCGCACGCTTGGCACTACTTTGTTGATGCACGTGCGGCTACTGCGCACACAATTCACAAACACAGAAAATAATTTTTTTGGGGGTTTGGACTGGAGTGTACTTTGGGGGTTACAGCACCCTTTAACGGTCAAGCCAGCCGGCCCTTTACTTATGACACAGGCGCACGCTTGGCACTACTTTGTTGATGCACGTGCTGCTACTGCGCACACAATTCACAAACACAGAAACTAATTTTTTTGTTTGTTTGGACTGGAGTGTACTTTGGGGGTTACAGCACCCTTTAACGGTCAAGCCAGCCGGCCCTTTACTTATGACACAGGCGCACGCTTGGCACTACTTTGTTCATGCACGTGCGGCTACTGCGCACACAATTCACAAACACAGAAAATAATTTTTTTTTGGTTTGGACTGGAGTGTACTTTCGGGGGTTACAGCACCCTTTAACGGTCAAGCCAGCCGGCCCTTTACTTATGACACAGGCGCACGCTTGGCACTACTTTGTTGATGCACGTGCGGCTACTGCGCACACAATTCACAAACACAGAAATAATTTTTTTTTTGGTTTGGACTGGAGTGTACTTTGGGGGTTACAGCACCCTTTAACGGTCAAGCCAGCCGGCCCTTTACTTATGACACAGGCGCACGCTTGGCACTACTTTGTTGATGCACGTGCGGCTACTGCGCACACAATTCTCAAACACAGAAAATATATATTTTTTTGGTTTGGACTGGAGTGTACTTTGGGGGTTACAGCACCCTTTAACGGTCAAGCCAGCCAGCCCTTTACTTATGACACAGGCGCACGCTTGGCACTACTTTGTTGATGCACGTGCGGCTACTGCGCACACAATTCACAAACACAGAAAATAATTTTTTTTCTGGTTTGGACTGGAGTGTACTTTGGGGGTTACAGCACCCTTTAACGGTCAAGCCAGCCGGCCCTTTACTTATGACACAGGCGCACGCTTGGCACTACTTTGTTGATGCACGTGCGGCTACTGCGCACACAATTCACAACACAGAAAAACATTTTTTTTTTGGTTTGGACTGGAGTGTACTTTCGGGGGTTACAGCACCCTTTAACGGTCAAGCCAGCCGGCCCTTTACTTATGACACAGGCGCACGCTTGGCACTACTTTGTTGATGCACGTGCGGCTACTGCGCACACAATTCACAAACACAGAAAATAATTTTTTTTTTGGTTTGGACTGGAGTGTACATTGGGGGTTACAGCACCCTTAACGGTCAGCCAGCCGGCCCTTTACTTATGACACAGGCGCATGCTTGGCACTACTTTGTTGATGCACGTGCGGCTACTGCGCACACAATTCACAAACACAGAAAATAATTTTTTTTTTGGTTTGGACTGGAGTGTACTTTTGGGGGTTACAGCACCCTTTAACGGTCAAGCCAGCTGGCCCTGTACTTATGACACAGGCGCACGCTTGGCACTACTTTGTTGATGCACGTGCGGCTACTGCGCACACAATTCACAAACACAGAAAATAATTTTTTTTTTGGTTTGGACTGGAGTGTACTTTGGCAGTTACAGCACCCTTTAACGGTCAAGCCAGCTGGCCCTTTACTTATGACACAGGCGCACGCTTGGCACTACTTTGTTGATGCACGTGCTGCTACTGCGCACACAATTCACAAACACAGAAACTAATTTTTTTTTTGTTTGGACTGGAGTGTACTTTGGGGGTTACAGCACCTTTTAATGGTCAAGCCAGCCGGCCCTTTACTTATGACACAGGCGCACGCTTGGCACTACTTTGTTGATGCACGTGCGGCTACTGCGCACACAATTCACAAACACAGAAAATATTTTTTTTTTTGGTTTTGACTGGAGTGTACTTTGGGGGTTACAGCACCCTTTAACTGTCAAGCCAGCCGGCCCTTTACTTATGACACAGGCGCACGCTTGGCACTACTTTGTTGATGCACGTGCGGCTACTGCGCACACAATTCACAAACACAGAAAATAATTTTTTTTTGGTTTGGACTGGAGTGTACTTTCGGGGGTTACAGTACCCTTAACGGTCAAGCCAGCCGGCCCTTTACTTATGACACAGGCGCACGCTTGGCACTACTTTGTTCATGCACGTGCGGCTACTGGGCACACAATTCACAAACACAGAAAATAATTTTTTTTTTGGTTTGGACTGGAGTGTACTTTCGGGGGTTACAGCACCCTTTAACGGTCAAACCAGCCGGCCCTTTACTTATGACACAGGCGCACGCTTGGCACTACTTTGTTGATGCACGTGCGGCTACTGCGCACACAATTCACAAAAACAGAAAATAATTTTTTTTTTGGTTTGGACTGGAGTGTACTTTGGGGGTTACAGCACCCTTTAACGGTCAAGCCAGCCGGCCCTTTACTTATGACACAGGCGCACGCTTGGCACTACTTTGTTGATGCACGTGCGGCTACTGCGCACACAATTCACAAACACAGAAAATAACTTTTTTTTTGGTTTGGACTGGAGTGTACTTTCGGGGGTTACAGCACCCTTAACGGTCAAGCCAGCCGGCCCTTTACTTATGACACAGACGTACGCTTGGCAATACTTTGTTCATGCACGTGCGGCTACTGCGCACACAATTCACAAACACAGAAAATAATTTTTTTTTTGGTTTGGACTGGAGTGTACTTTCGGGGGTTACAGCACTCTTAACGGTCAAGCCAGCCGGCCCTTTACTTATGACACAGGCGCACGCTTGGCACTACTTTGTTCATGCACGTGCGGCTACTGCGCACACAATTCACAAACACAGAAAATAATTTTTTTTTTGGTTTGGACTGGAGTGTACTTTCGGGGGTTACAGTACCCTTAACGGTCAAGCCAGCCGGCCCTTCACTTATGACACAGGCGCACGCTTGGCACTACTTTGTTCATGCACGTGCGGCTACTGCGCACACAATTCACAAACACAGAAAATAATTTTTTTTTTGGTTTGGACTGGAGTGTACTTTCGGGGGTTACAGTACCCTTAACGGTCAAGCCAGCAGGCCCTTTACTTATGACACAGGCGCACGCTTGGCACTACTTTGTTCATGCACGTTCGGCTACTGCGCACACAATTCACAAACACAGAAAATAATTT
The DNA here is from genome assembly GCA_031769625.1 of Taudactylus pleione. Classification (NCBI taxonomy): domain Eukaryota; kingdom Metazoa; phylum Chordata; class Amphibia; order Anura; family Myobatrachidae; genus Taudactylus; species Taudactylus pleione. The sequence continues at coordinate 1,227,161 of JAUIMM010000638.1, forward strand.
TTTTTTTGGTTTGGACTGGAGTGTACTTTCGGGGGTTACAGCACCCTTTAACGGTCAAACCAGCCGGCCCTTTACTTATGACACAGGCGCACGCTTGGCACTACTTTGTTGATGCACGTGCGGCTACTGCGCACACAATTCACAAACACAGAAAATAATTTTTTTTTTGGTTTGGACTGGAGTGTACTTTGGGGGTTACAGCACCCTTTAACAGTCAAGCAAGCGGCCCTTTACTTATGACACAGGCGCACGCTTGGCACTACTTTGTTGATGCACGTGCGGCTACTGCGCACACAATTCACAAACACAGAAAATACTTTTTTTTTGGTTTGGACTGGAGTGTACTTTCGGGGGTTACAGTACCCTTAACGGTCAAGCCAGCCGGCCCTTTACATATGACACAGGCGCACGCTTGGCACTACTTTGTTCATGCACGTGCGGCTACTGGGCACACAATTCACAAACACAGAAAATAATTTTTTTTTTGGTTTGGACTGGAGTGTACTTTCGGGGGTTACAGCACCCTTTAACGGTCAAACCAGCCGGCCCTTTACTTATGACACAGGCGCACGCTTGGCACTACTTTGTTGATGCACGTGCGGCTACTGCGCACACAATTCACAAACACAGAAAATAATTTTTTTTTTGGTTTGGACTGGAGTGTACTTTGGGGGTTACAGCACCCTTTAATGGTCAAGCCAGCCGGCCCTTTACTTATGACACAGGCGCACGCTTGGCACTACTTTGTTGATGCACGTGCGGCTACTGCGCACACAATTCACAAACACAGAAAATAACTTTTTTTTTGGTTTGGACTGGAGTGTACTTTCAGGGGTTACAGCACCCTTAACGGTCAAGCCAGCCGGCCCTTTACTTATGACACAGACGTACGCTTGGCAATACTTTGTTGATGCACGTGCGGCTACTGCGCACACAATTCACAAACACAGAAAATAATTTTTTTTTTGGTTTGGACTGGAGTGTACTTTCGGGGGTTACAGCACCCTTAACGGTCAAGCCAGCCGGCCCTTTACTTATGACACAGGCACACGCTTGGCACTACTTTGTTCATGCACGTGCGGCTACTGCGCACACAATTCACAAACACAGAAAATGATTTTTTTTTTGGTTTGGACTGGAGTGTACTTTCGGGGGTTACAGTACCCTTAACGGTCAAGCCAGCCGGCCCTTTACTTATGACACAGGCGCACGCTTGGCACTACTTTGTTCATGCACGTGCGGCTACTGCGCACACAATTCACAAACACAGAAAATATTTTTTTTTTTGGTTTGGACTGGAGTGTACTTTCGGGGGTTACAGTACCCTTAACGGTCAAGCCAGCAGGCCCTTTACTTATGACACAGGCGCACGCTTGGCACTACTTTGTTCATGCACGTTCGGCTACTGCGCACACAATTCACAAACACAGAAAATAATTTTTTTTTTGGTTTGGACTGGAGTGTACTTTCGGGGGTTACAGCACCCTTTAACGGTCAAACCAGCCGGCCCTTTACTTATGACACAGGCGCACGCTTGGCACTACTTTGTTGATGCACGTGCGGCTACTGCGCACACAATTCACAAACACAGAAAATAATTTTTTTTTTGGTTTGGACTGGAGTGTACTTTGGGGGTTACAGCACGCTTTAACGGTCAAGCCAGCCGGCCCTTTACTTATGACACAGGCGCACGCTTGGCACTACTTTGTTGATGCACGTGCGGCTACTGCGCATACAATTCACAAACACAGAAAATAATTTTTTTTTTGGTTTGGACTGGAGTGTACTTTCGGGGGTTACAGCACCCTTAACGGTCAAGCCAGCCGGCCCTTTACTTATGACACAGACGTACGCTTGGCAATACTTTGTTGATGCACGTGCGGCTACTGCGCACACAATTCACAAACACAGAAAATATTTTTTTTTTTGGTTTGGACTGGAGTGTACTTTGGGGGTTACAGCACCCTTTAACGGTCAAGCCAGCCGGCCCTTTACTTATGACACAGGCGCACGCTGGGCACTACTTTGTTGATGCACGTGCGGCTACTGCGCACACAATTCACAAACACAGAAAATAATTTTTTTTCTGGTTTGGACTGGAGTGTACTTTGGGGGTTACAGCACCCTTTAACGGTCAAGCCAGCCGGCCCTTTACTTATGACACAGGCGCACGCTTGGCACTACTTTGTTGATGCACGTGCGTCTACTGCGCACACAATTCACAAACACAGAAAAACATTTTTTTTTTGGTTTGGACTGGAGTGTACTTTCGGGGGTTACAGCACCCTTTAACGGTCAAGCCAGCCGGCCCTTTACTTATGACACAGGTGCACGCTTGGCACTACTTTGTTGATGCACGTGCGGCTACTGCGCACACAATTCACAAACACAGAAAATAATTTTTTTTTTGGTTTGGACTGGAGTGTACTTTGGGGGTTACAGCACCCTTTAATGGTCAGCCAGCCGGCCCTTTACTTATGACACAGGCGCACGCTTGGCACTACTTTGTTGATGCACGTGCGGCTACTGCGCACACAATTCACAAACACAGAAAATAATTTTTTTTTTGGTTTGGACTGGAGTGTACTTTTGGGGGTTACAGCACCCTTTAACGGTCAAGCCAGCCGGCCCTTTACTTATGACACAGGCGCACGCTTGGCACTACTTTGTTGATGCACGTGCGGCTACTGCGCACACAATTCACAAACACAGAAAATAATTTTTTTTGGGGTTTGGACTGGAGTGTACTTTGGGGGTTACAGCACCCTTTAACGGTCAAGCCAGCCGGCCCTTTACTTATGACACAGGCCCACGCTTGGCACTACTTTGTTGATGCACGTGCTGCTACTGCGCACACAATTCACAAACACAGAAAATAATTTTTTTTCTGGTTTGGACTGGAGTGTACTTTGGGGGTTACAGCACCCTTTAACGGTCAAGCCAGCCGGCCCTTTACTTATGACACAGGCGCACGCTTGGCACTACTTTGTTGATGCACGTGCATCTACTGCGCACACAATTCACAAACACAGAAAAACATTTTTTTTTTGGTTTGGACTGGAGTGTACTTTCGGGGGTTACAGCACCCTTTAACGGTCAAGCCAGCCGGCCCTTTACTTATGACACAGGCGCACGTTTGGCACTACTTTGTTGATGCACGTGCGGCTACTGCGCACACAATTCACAAACACAGAAAATAATTTTTTTTTTGGTTTGGACTGGAGTGTACTTTGGGGGTTACAGCACCCTTTAATGGTCAGCCAGCCGGCCCTTTACTTATGACACAGGCGCACGCTTGGCACTACTTTGTTGATGCACGTGCGGCTACTGCGCACACAATTCACAAACACAGAAAATAATTTTTTTTTTGGTTTGGACTGGAGTGTACTTTTGGGGGTTACAGCACCCTTTAACGGTCAAGCCAGCCGGCCCTTTACTTATGACACAGGCGCACGCTTGGCACTACTTTGTTGATGCACGTGCGGCTACTGCGCACACAATTCACAAACACAGAAAATAATTTTTTTGGGGGTTTGGACTGGAGTGTACTTTGGGGGTTACAGCACCCTTTAACGGTCAAGCCAGCCGGCCCTTTACTTATGACACAGGCGCACGCTTGGCACTACTTTGTTGATGCACGTGCTGCTACTGCGCACACAATTCACAAACACAGAAACTAATTTTTTTGTTTGTTTGGACTGGAGTGTACTTTCGGGGGTTACAGCACCCTTTAATGGTCAAGCCAGCCGGCCCTTTACTTATGACACAGGCGCACGCTTGGCACTACTTTGTTGATGCACGTGATGCTACTGCGCACACAATTCACAAACACAGAAAATAATTTTTTTTTTGGTTTTGACTGGAGTGTACTTTGGGGGTTACAGCACCCTTTAACTGTCAAGCCAGCCGGCCCTTTACTTATGACACAGGCGCACGCTTGGCACTACTTTGTTGATGCACGTGCGGCTACTGCGCACACAATTCACAAACACAGAAAATAATATTTTTTTTGGTTTGGACTGGAGTGTACTTTGGGGGTTACAGCACCCTTTAACGGTCAAGCCAGCCGGCCCTTTACTTATGACACAGGCGCACGCTTGGCACTACTTTGTTCATGCACGTGCGGCTACTGCGCACACAATTCACAAACACAGAAAATAATTTTTTTTTTGGTTTGGACTGGAGTGTACTTTCGGGGGTTACAGCACCCTTTAACGGTCAAGCCAGCCGGCCCTTTACTTATGACACAGGCGCACGCTTGGCACTACTTTGTTGATGCACGTGCGGCTACTGCGCACACAATTCACAAACACAGAAATAATTTTTTTTTTGGTTTGGACTGGAGTGTACTTTGGGGGTTACAGCACCCTTTAATGGTCAAGCCAGCCGGCCCTTTACTTATGACACAGGCGCACGCTTGGCACTACTTTGTTGATGCACGTGCGGCTACTGCGCACACAATTCTCAAACACAGAAAATATATATTTTTTTGGTTTGGACTGGAGTGTACTTTGGGGGTTACAGCACCCTTTAACGGTCAAGCCAGCCAGCCCTTTACTTATGACACAGGCGCACGCTTGGCACTACTTTGTTGATGCACGTGCGGCTACTGCGCACACAATTCACAAACACAGAAAATAATTTTTTTTCTGGTTTGGACTGGAGTGTACTTTGGGGGTTACAGCACCCTTTAACGGTCAAGCCAGCCGGCCCTTTACTTATGACACAGGCGCACGCTTGGCACTACTTTGTTGATGCACGTGCGGCTACTGCGCACACAATTCACAACACAGAAAAACATTTTTTTTTTGGTTTGGACTGGAGTGTACTTTCGGGGGTTACAGCACCCTTTAACGGTCAAGCCAGCCGGCCCTTTACTTATGACACAGGCGCACGCTTGGCACTACTTTGTTGATGCACGTGCGGCTACTGCGCACACAATTCACAAACACAGAAAATAATTTTTTTTTGGTTTGGACTGGAGTGTACATTGGGGGTTACAGCACCCTTAACGGTCAGCCAGCCGGCCCTTTACTTATGACACAGGCGCACGCTTGGCACTACTTTGTTGATGCACGTGCGGCTACTGCGCACACAATTCACAAACACAGAAAATAATTTTTTTTTTGGTTTGGACTGGAGTGTACTTTTGGGGGTTACAGCACCCTTTAACGGTCAAGCCAGCTGGCCCTGTACTTATGACACAGGCGCACGCTTGGCACTACTTTGTTGATGCACGTGCGGCTACTGCGCACACAATTCACAAACACAGAAAATAATTTTTTTTTTGGTTTGGACTGGAGTGTACTTTGGCAGTTACAGCACCCTTTAACGGTCAAGCCAGCTGGCCCTTTACTTATGACACAGGCGCACGCTTGGCACTACTTTGTTGATGCACGTGCTGCTACTGCGCACACAATTCACAAACACAGAAACTAATTTTTTTTTTGTTTGGACTGGAGTGTACTTTGGGGGTTACAGCACCTTTTAATGGTCAAGCCAGCCGGCCCTTTACTTATGACACAGGCGCACGCTTGGCACTACTTTGTTGATGCACGTGCGGCTACTGCGCACACAATTCACAAACACAGAAAATATTTTTTTTTTTGGTTTTGACTGGAGTGTACTTTGGGGGTTACAGCACCCTTTAACTGTCAAGCCAGCCGGCCCTTTACTTATGACACAGGCGCACGCTTGGCACTACTTTGTTGATGCACGTGCGGCTACTGCGCACACAATTCACAAACACAGAAAATAATTTTTTTTTGGTTTGGACTGGAGTGTACTTTCGGGGGTTACAGTACCCTTAACGGTCAAGCCAGCCGGCCCTTTACTTATGACACAGGCGCACGCTTGGCACTACTTTGTTCATGCACGTGCGGCTACTGGGCACACAATTCACAAACACAGAAAATAATTTTTTTTTTGGTTTGGACTGGAGTGTACTTTCGGGGGTTACAGCACCCTTTAACGGTCAAACCAGCCGGCCCTTTACTTATGACACAGGCGCACGCTTGGCACTACTTTGTTGATGCACGTGCGGCTACTGCGCACACAATTCACAAAAACAGAAAATAATTTTTTTTTTGGTTTGGACTGGAGTGTACTTTGGGGGTTACAGCACCCTTTAACGGTCAAGCCAGCCGGCCCTTTACTTATGACACAGGCGCACGCTTGGCACTACTTTGTTGATGCACGTGCGGCTACTGCGCACACAATTCACAAACACAGAAAATAACTTTTTTTTTGGTTTGGACTGGAGTGTACTTTCGGGGGTTACAGCACCCTTAACGGTCAAGCCAGCCGGCCCTTTACTTATGACACAGACGTACGCTTGGCAATACTTTGTTCATGCACGTGCGGCTACTGCGCACACAATTCACAAACACAGAATATAATTTTTTTTTTGGTTTGGACTGGAGTGTACTTTCGGGGGTTACAGCACTCTTAACGGTCAAGCCAGCCGGCCCTTTACTTATGACACAGGCGCACACTTGGCACTACTTTGTTCATGCACGTGCGGCTACTGCGCACACAATTCACAAACACAGAAAATAATTTTTTTTTTGGTTTGGACTGGAGTGTACTTTCGGGGGTTACAGTACCCTTAACGGTCAAGCCAGCCGGCCCTTTACTTATGACACAGGCGCACGCTTGGCACTACTTTGTTCATGCACGTGCGGCTACTGCGCACACAATTCACAAACACAGAAAATAATTTTTTTTTTGGTTTGGACTGGAGTGTACTTTCGGGGGTTACAGTACCCTTAACGGTCAAGCCAGCAGGCCCTTTACTTATGACACAGGCGCACGCTTGGCACTACTTTGTTCATGCACGTTCGGCTACTGCGCACACAATTCAGAAACACAGAAAATAATTTTTTTTTTGGTTTGGACTGGAGTGTACTTTCGGGGGTTACAGCACCCTTTAACGGTCAAACCAGCCGGCCCTTTACTTATGACACAGGCGCATGCTTGGCACTACTTTGTTGATGCACGTGCGGCTACTGCGCACACAATTCACAAACACAGAAAATAATTTTTTTTTTGGTTTGGACTGGAGTGTACTTTGGGGGTTACAGCACCCTTTAACGGTCAAGCCAGCCGGCCCTTTACTTATGACACAGGCGCACACTTGGCACTACTTTGTTGATGCACGTGCGGCTACTGCGCACACAATTCACAAACACAGAAAATAATTTTTTTTTTGGTTTGGACTGGAGTGTACTTTCGGGGGTTACAGCACCCTTACCGGTCAAGCCAGCCGGCCCTTTACTTATGACACAGACGTATGCTTGGCAATACTTTGTTGATGCACGTGCGGCTACTGCGCACACAATTCACAAACACAGAAAATATTTTTTTTTTTGGTTTGGACTGGAGTGTACTTTCGGGGGTTACAGCACCCTTAAATGGTCAAGCCAGCCGGCCCTTTACTTATGACACAGACGTACACTTGGCAATACTTTGTTGATGCACGTGCGGCTACTGCGCACCCAATTCACAAACACAGAAAATAATTTTTTTTTTGGTTTGGACTGGAGTGTACTTTCAGGGGTTACAGCACCCTTAATGGTCAAGCCAGCCGGCCCTTTACTTATGACACAGGCGCACGCTTGGCACTACTTTGTTCATGCACGTGCGGCTACTGCGCACACAATTCACAAACACAGAAAATAATTTTTTTTTTGGTTTGGACTGGAGTGTACTTTCGGGGGTTACAGCACCCTTTAACGGTCAAGCCAGCCGACCCTTTACTTATGACAAAGGCGCACGCTTGGCACTACTTTGTTGATGCACGTGCGGCTACTGCGCACACAATTCACAAACACAGAAAATAATTTTTTTTTTGGTTTGGACTGGAGAGTACTTTGGGGGTTACAGCACCCTTTAACGGTCAAGCCAGCCGGCCCTTTACTTATGACACAGGCGCACGCTTGGCATTACTTTGTTGATGCACGTGCGGCTACTGCGCACACAATTCACAAACACAGAAAATAATTTTTTTTTTGGTTTGGACTGGAGTGTACTTTGGGGGTTACAGCACCCTTTAACGGTCAAGCCAGCCGGCCCTTTACTTATGACACAGGCGCACGCTTGGCACTACTTTGTTGATGCACGTGCGGCTACTGCGCACACAATTCACAAACACAGAAAATATTTTTTTTTTTGGTTTGGACTGGAGTGTACTTTCGGGGGTTACAGTACCCTTAACGGTCAAGCCAGCCGGCCCTTTACTTATGACACAGGCGCACGCTGGGCACTACTTTGTTGATGCACGTGCGGCTACTGCGCACACAATTCACAAACACAGAAAATAATTTTTTTTCTGGTTTGGACTGGAGTGTACTTTGGGGGTTACAGCACCCTTTAACGGTCAAGCCAGCCGGCCCTTTACTTATGACACAGGCGCACGCTTGGCACTACTTTGTTGATGCACGTGCGTCTACTGCGCACACAATTCACAAACATAGAAAATAATTTTTTTTTTGGTTTGGACTGGAGTGTACTTTGGGGGTTACAGCACCCTTTAACGGTCAAGCCAGCCGGCCCTTTACTTATGACACAGGCGCACGCTTGGCACTACTTTGTTGATGCACGTGCGGCTACTGCGCACACAATTCACAAACACAGAAAATATATATTTTTTTGGTTTGGACTGGAGTGTACTTTGGGGGTTACAGCACCCTTTAACGGTCAAGCCAGCCAGCCCTTTACTTATGACACAGGCGCACGCTTGGCACTACTTTGTTGATGCACGTGCGGCTACTGCGCACACAATTCACAAACACAGAAAATAATTTTTTTTCTGGTATGGACTGGAGTGTACTTTGGGGGTTACAGCACCCTTTAACGGTCAGCCAGCCAGCCCTTTACTGATGACACAGGCGCACGCTTGGCACTACTTTGTTGATGCACGTGCGGCTACTGCGCACACAATTCACAAACACAGAAAATAATTTTTTTTTTGGTTTGGACTGGAGTGTACTTTTGGGGGTTACAGCACCCTTTAACGGTCAAGCCAGCTGGCCCTTTACTTATGACACAGGCGCACGCTTGGCACTACTTTGTTGATGCACGTGCGGCTACTGCGCACACAATTCACAAACACAGAAAATATTTTTTTTTTTGGTTTGGACTGGAGTGTACTTTCGGGGGTTACAGCACCCTTTAACGGTCAAGCCAGCCGGCCCTTTACTTATGACACAGGCGCACGCTTGGCACTACTTTGTTGATGCACGTGCGGCTACTGCGCACACAATTCACAAACACAGAAAATAATTTTTTTTTTGGTTTGGACTGGAGTGTACTTTGGGGGTTACAGCACCCTTTAATGGTCAAGCCAGCCGGCCCTTTACTTATGACACAGGCGCACGCTTGGCACTACTTTGTTGATGCACGTGCGGCTACTGCGCACACAATTCACAAACACAGAAAATAATTTTTTTTCTGGTTTGGACTGGAGTGTACTTTGGGGGTTACAGCACCCTTTAACGGTCAAGCCAGCCGGCCCTTTACTTATGACACAGGCGCACGCTTGGCACTACTTTGTTGATGCACGTGCGGCTACTGCGCACACAATTCACAACACAGAAAAACATTTTTTTTTTGGTTTGGACTGGAGTGTACTTTCGGGGGTTACAGCACCCTTTAACGGTCAAGCCAGCCGGCCCTTTACTTATGACACAGGCGCACGCTTGGCACTACTTTGTTGATGCACGTGCGGCTACTGCGCACACAATTCACAAACACAGAAAATAATTTTTTTTTTGGTTTGGACTGGAGTGTACATTGGGGGTAACAGCACCCTTAACGGTCAGCCAGCCGGCCCTTTACTTATGACACAGGCGCACGCTTGGCACTACTTTGTTGATGCACGTGCGGCTACTGCGCACACAATTCACAAACACAGAAAATAATTTTTTTTTTGGTTTGGACTGGAGTGTACTTTTGGGGGTTACAGCACCCTTTAACGGTCAAGCCAGCTGGCCCTTTACTTATGACACAGGCGCACGCTTGGCACTACTTTGTTGATGCACGTGCGGCTACTGCGCACACAATTCACAAACACAGAAAATAATTTTTTTTTTGGTTTGGACTGGAGTGTACTTTCGGGGGTTACAGCACCCTTTAACGGTCAAGCCAGCCGGCCCTTTACTTATGACACAGGCGCACGCTTGGCACTACTTTGTTGATGCACGTGCGGCTACTGCGCACACAATTCACAAACACAGAAAATAATTTTTTTTTTGGTTTGGACTGGAGTGTACTTTCGGGGGTTACAGCACCCTTAACGGTCAAGCCAGCCGGCCCTTTACTTATGACACAGACGTACGCTTGGCAATACTTTGTTGATGCACGTGCGGCTACTGCGCACACAATTCACAAACACAGAAAATATTTTTTTTTTGGGGTTTGGACTGGAGTGTACTTTGGGGGTTACAGCACCCTTTAACGGTCAAGCCAGCCGGCCCTTTACTTATGACACAGGCGCACGCTTGGCATTACCTTGTTCATGCACGTGCGGCTACTGCGCACACAATTCACAAACACAGAAAATAATTTTTTTTTTGGTTTGGACTGGAGTGTACTTTCGGGGGTTACAGCACCCTTTAATGGTCAAGCCAGCTGGCCCTTTACTTATGACACAGGCGCACGCTTGGCACTACTTTGTTGATGCACGTGCGGCTACTGCGCACACAATTCACAAACACAGAAAATAATTTTTTTTTTGGTTTGGACTGGAGTGTACTTTGGGGGTTACAGCACCCTTTAATGGTCAAGCCAGCCGGCCCTTTACTTATGACACAGGCGCACGCTTGGCACTACTTTGTTGATGCACGTGCGGCTACTGCGCACACAATTCTCAAACACAGAAAATATATATTTTTTTGGTTTGGACTGGAGTGTACTTTGGGGGTTACAGCACCCTTTAACGGTCAAGCCAGCCAGCCCTTTACTTATGACACAGGCGCACGCTTGGCACTACTTTGTTGATGCACGTGCGGCTACTGCGCACACAATTCACAAACACAGAAAATAATTTTTTTTCTGGTTTGGACTGGAGTGTACTTTGGGGGTTACAGCACCCTTTAACGGTCAAGCCAGCCGGCCCTTTACTTATGACACAGGCGCACGCTTGGCACTACTTTGTTGATGCACGTGCGGCTACTGCGCACACAATTCACAACACAGAAAAACATTTTTTTTTTGGTTTGGACTGGAGTGTACTTTCGGGGGTTACAGCACCCTTTAACGGTCAAGCCAGCCGGCCCTTTACTTATGACACAGGCGCACGCTTGGCACTACTTTGTTGATGCACGTGCGGCTACTGCGCACACAATTCACAAACACAGAAAATAATTTTTTTTTTGGTTTGGACTGGAGTGTACATTGGGGGTTACAGCACCCTTAACGGTCAGCCAGCCGGCCCTTTACTTATGACACAGGCGCACGCTTGGCACTACTTTGTTGATGCACGTGCGGCTACTGCGCACACAATTCACAAACACAGAAAATAATTTTTTTTTTGGTTTGGACTGGAGTGTACTTTTGGGGGTTACAGCACCCTTTAACGGTCAAGCCAGCTGGCCCTTTACTTATGACACAGGCGCACGCTTGGCACTACTTTGTTGATGCACGTGCGGCTACTGCGCACACAATTCACAAACACAGAAAATAATTTTTTTTTTGGTTTGGACTGGAGTGTACTTTGGGGGTTACAGCACCCTTTAACGGTCAAGCCAGCTGTCCCTTTACTTATGACACAGGCGCACGCTTGGCACTACTTTCATGATGCACGTGCTGCTACTGCGCACACAATTCACAAACACAGAAACTAATTTTTTTTTTTGTTTGGACTGGAGTGTACTTTGGGGGTTACAGCACCTTTTAATGGTCAAGCCAGCCGGCCCTTTACTTATGACACAGGCGCACGCTTGGCACTACTTTGTTGATGCACGTGCGGCTACTGCGCACACAATTCACAAACACAGAAAATATTTTTTTTTTTGGTTTTGACTGGAGTGTACTTTGGGGGTTACAGCACCCTTTAACTGTCAAGCCAGCCGGCCCTTTACTTATGACACAGGCGCACGCTTGGCACTACTTTGTTGATGCACGTGCGGCTACTGCGCACACAATTCACAAACACAGAAAATAATATTTTTTTTGGTTTGGACTGGAGTGTACTTTGGGGGTTACAGCACCCTTAAATGGTCAAGCCAGCCGGCCCTTTACTTATGACACAGACGTACACTTGGCAATACTTTGTTGATGCACGTGCGGCTACTGCGCACCCAATTCACAAACACAGAAAATAATTTTTTTTTTGGTTTGGACTGGAGTGTACTTTCAGGGGTTACAGCACCCTTAACGGTCAAGCCAGCCGGCCCTTTACTTATGACACAGGCGCACGCTTGGCACTACTTTGTTCATGCACGTGCGGCTACTGCGCACACAATTCACAAACACAGAAAATAATTTTTTTTTTGGTTTGGACTGGAGTGTACTTTCGGGGGTTACAGCACCCTTTAACGGTCAAGCCAGCCGACCCTTTACTTATGACAAAGGCGCACGCTTGGCACTACTTTGTTGATGCACGTGCGGCTACTGCGCACACAATTCACAAACACAGAAAATAATTTTTTTTTTGGTTTGGACTGGAGTGTACTTTGGGGGTTACAGCACCCTTTAACGGTCAAGCCAGCCGGCCCTTTACTTATGACACAGGCGCACGCTTGGCACTACTTTGTTGATGCACGTGCGGCTACTGCGCACACAATTCACAAACACAGAAAATATTTTTTTTTTTGGTTTGGACTGGAGTGTACTTTCGGGGGTTACAGTACCCTTAACAGTCAAGCCAGCCGGCCCTTTACTTATGACACAGGCGCACGCTGGGCACTACTTTGTTGATGCACGTGTGGCTACTGCGCACACAATTCACAAACACAGAAAATAATTTTTTTTCTGGTTTGGACTGGAGTGTACTTTGGGGGTTACAGCACCCTTTAACGGTCAAGCCAGCCGGCCCTTTACTTATGACACAGGCGCACGTTTGGCACTACTTTGTTGATGCACGTGCGTCTACTGCGCACACAATTCACAAACATAGAAAATAATTTTTTTTTTGGTTTGGACTGGAGTGTACTTTGGGGGTTACAGCACCCTTTAATGGTCAAGCCAGCCGGCCCTTTACTTATGACACAGGCGCACGCTTGGCACTACTTTGTTGATGCACGTGCGGCTACTGCGCACACAATTCACAAACACAGAAAATATATATTTTTTTGGTTTGGACTGGAGTGTACTTTGGGGGTTACAGCACCCTTTAACGGTCAAGCCAGCCAGCCCTTTACTTATGACACAGGCGCACGCTTGGCACTACTTTGTTGATGCACGTGCGGCTACTGCGCACACAATTCACAAACACAGAAAATAATTTTTTTCTGGTTTGGACTGGAGTGTACTTTGGGGGTTACAGCACCCTTTAACGGTCAGCCAGCCAGCCCTTTACTGATGACACAGGCGCACGCTTGGCACTACTTTGTTGATGCACGTGCGGCTACTGCGCACACAATTCACAAACACAGAAAATAATTTTTTTTTTGGTTTGGACTGGAGTGTACTTTGGGGGTTACAGCACCCTTTAACGGTCAAGCCAGCCGGCCCTTTACTTATGACACAGGCGCACGCTTGGCACTACTTTGTTGATGCACGTGCGGCTACTGCGCACACAATTCACAAACACAGAAAATATTTTTTTTTTTGGTTTGGACTGGAGTGTACTTTCGGGGGTTACAGTACCCTTAACAGTCAAGCCAGCCGGCCCTTTACTTATGACACAGGCGCACGCTGGGCACTACTTTGTTGATGCACGTGCGGCTACTGCGCACACAATTCACAAACACAGAAAATAATTTTTTTTCTGGTTTGGACTGGAGTGTACTTTGGGGGTTACAGCACCCTTTAACGGTCAAGCCAGCCGGCCCTTTACTTATGACACAGGCGCACGTTTGGCACTACTTTGTTGATGCACGTGCGTCTACTGCGCACACAATTCACAAACATAGAAAATAATTTTTTTTTTGGTTTGGACTGGAGTGTACTTTGGGGGTTACAGCACCCTTTAATGGTCAAGCCAGCCGGCCCTTTACTTATGACACAGGCGCACGCTTGGCACTACTTTGTTGATGCACGTGCGGCTACTGCGCACACAATTCACAAACACAGAAAATATATATTTTTTTGGTTTGGACTGGAGTGTACTTTGGGGGTTACAGCACCCTTTAACGGTCAAGCCAGCCAGCCCTTTACTTATGACACAGGCGCACGCTTGGCACTACTTTGTTGATGCACGTGCGGCTACTGCGCACACAATTCACAAACACAGAAAATAATTTTTTTCTGGTTTGGACTGGAGTGTACTTTGGGGGTTACAGCACCCTTTAACGGTCAGCCAGCCAGCCCTTTACTGATGACACAGGCGCACGCTTGGCACTACTTTGTTGATGCACGTGCGGCTACTGCGCACACAATTCACAAACACAGAAAATAATTTTTTTTTTGGTTTGGACTGGAGTGTACTTTTGGGGGTTACAGCACCCTTTAACGGTCAAGCCAGCTGGCCCTTTACTTATGACACAGGCGCACGCTTGGCACTACTTTGTTGATGCACGTGCGGCTACTGCGCACACAATTCACAAACACAGAAAATATTTTTTTTTTTGGGGTTTGGACTGGAGTGTACTTTGGGGGTTACAGCACCCTTTAACGGTCAAGCCAGCCGGCCCTTTACTTATGACACAGGCGCACGCTTGGCATTACCTTGTTCATGCACGTGCGGCTACTGCGCACACAATTCACAAACACAGAAAATAATTTTTTTTTTGGTTTGGACTGGAGTGTACTTTCGGGGGTTACAGCACCCTTTAATGGTCAAGCCAGCTGGCCCTTTACTTATGACACAGGCGCACGCTTGGCACTACTTTGTTGATGCACGTGCGGCTACTGCGCACACAATTCACAAACACAGAAAATATATATTTTTTTGGTTTGGACTGGAGTGTACTTTGGGGGTTACAGCACCCTTTAACGGTCAAGCCAGCCAGCCCTTTACTTATGACACAGGCGCACGCTTGGCACTACTTTGTTGATGCACGTGCGGCTACTGCGCACACAATTCACAAACACAGAAAATAATTTTTTTTCTGGTTTGGACTGGAGTGTACTTTGGGGGTTACAGCACCCTTTAACGGTCAAGCCAGCCGGCCCTTTACTTATGACACAGGCGCACGCTTGGCACTACTTTGTTGATGCACGTGCGGCTACTGCGCACACAATTCACAACACAGAAAAACATTTTTTTTTTGGTTTGGACTGGAGTGTACTTTCGGGGGTTACAGCACCCTTTAACGGTCAAGCCAGCCGGCCCTTTACTTATGACACAGGCGCACGCTTGGCACTACTTTGTTGATGCACGTGCGGCTACTGCGCACACAATTCACAAACACAGAAAATAATTTTTTTTTTGGTTTGGACTGGAGTGTACATTGGGGGTTACAGCACCCTTAACGGTCAGCCAGCCGGCCCTTTACTTATGACACAGGCGCACGCTTGGCACTACTTTGTTGATGCACGTGCGGCTACTGCGCACACAATTCACAAACACAGAAAATAATTTTTTTTTTGGTTTGGACTGGAGTGTACTTTTGGGGGTTACAGCACCCTTTAACGGTCAAGCCAGCTGGCCCTTTACTTATGACACAGGCGCACGCTTGGCACTACTTTGTTGATGCACGTGCGGCTACTGCGCACACAATTCACAAACACAGAAAATAATTTTTTTTTTGGTTTGGACTGGAGTGTACTTTGGGGGTTACAGCACCCTTTAACGGTCAAGCCAGCTGTCCCTTTACTTATGACACAGGCGCACGCTTGGCACTACTTTCATGATGCACGTGCTGCTACTGCGCACACAATTCACAAACACAGAAACTAATTTTTTTTTTTGTTTGGACTGGAGTGTACTTTGGGGGTTACAGCACCTTTTAATGGTCAAGCCAGCCGGCCCTTTACTTATGACACAGGCGCACGCTTGGCACTACTTTGTTGATGCACGTGCGGCTACTGCGCACACAATTCACAAACACAGAAAATATTTTTTTTTTTGGTTTTGACTGGAGTGTACTTTGGGGGTTACAGCACCCTTTAACTGTCAAGCCAGCCGGCCCTTTACTTATGACACAGGCGCACGCTTGGCACTACTTTGTTGATGCACGTGCGGCTACTGCGCACACAATTCACAAACACAGAAAATAATATTTTTTTTGGTTTGGACTGGAGTGTACTTTGGGGGTTACAGCACCCTTAAATGGTCAAGCCAGCCGGCCCTTTACTTATGACACAGACGTACACTTGGCAATACTTTGTTGATGCACGTGCGGCTACTGCGCACCCAATTCACAAACACAGAAAATAATTTTTTTTTTGGTTTGGACTGGAGTGTACTTTCAGGGGTTACAGCACCCTTAACGGTCAAGCCAGCCGGCCCTTTACTTATGACACAGGCGCACGCTTGGCACTACTTTGTTCATGCACGTGCGGCTACTGCGCACACAATTCACAAACACAGAAAATAATTTTTTTTTTGGTTTGGACTGGAGTGTACTTTCGGGGGTTACAGCACCCTTTAACGGTCAAGCCAGCCGACCCTTTACTTATGACAAAGGCGCACGCTTGGCACTACTTTGTTGATGCACGTGCGGCTACTGCGCACACAATTCACAAACACAGAAAATAATTTTTTTTTTGGTTTGGACTGGAGTGTACTTTGGGGGTTACAGCACCCTTTAACGGTCAAGCCAGCCGGCCCTTTACTTATGACACAGGCGCACGCTTGGCATTACTTTGTTGATGCACGTGCGGCTACTGCGCACACAATTCACAAACACAGAAAATAATTTTTTTTTTGGTTTGGACTGGAGTGTACTTTGGGGGTTACAGCACCCTTTAACGGTCAAGCCAGCCGGCCCTTTACTTATGACACAGGCGCACGCTTGGCACTACTTTGTTGATGCACGTGCGGCTACTGCGCACACAATTCACAAACACAGAAAATATTTTTTTTTTTGGTTTGGACTGGAGTGTACTTTCGGGGGTTACAGTACCCTTAACAGTCAAGCCAGCCGGCCCTTTACTTATGACACAGGCGCACGCTGGGCACTACTTTGTTGATGCACGTGCGGCTACTGCGCACACAATTCACAAACACAGAAAATAATTTTTTTTCTGGTTTGGACTGGAGTGTACTTTGGGGGTTACAGCACCCTTTAACGGTCAAGCCAGCCGGCCCTTTACTTATGACACAGGCGCACGTTTGGCACTACTTTGTTGATGCACGTGCGTCTACTGCGCACACAATTCACAAACATAGAAAATAATTTTTTTTTTGGTTTGGACTGGAGTGTACTTTGGGGGTTACAGCACCCTTTAATGGTCAAGCCAGCCGGCCCTTTACTTATGACACAGGCGCACGCTTGGCACTACTTTGTTGATGCACGTGCGGCTACTGCGCACACAATTCACAAACACAGAAAATATATATTTTTTTGGTTTGGACTGGAGTGTACTTTGGGGGTTACAGCACCCTTTAACGGTCAAGCCAGCCAGCCCTTTACTTATGACACAGGCGCACGCTTGGCACTACTTTGTTGATGCACGTGCGGCTACTGCGCACACAATTCACAAACACAGAAAATAATTTTTTTCTGGTTTGGACTGGAGTGTACTTTGGGGGTTACAGCACCCTTTAACGGTCAGCCAGCCAGCCCTTTACTGATGACACAGGCGCACGCTTGGCACTACTTTGTTGATGCACGTGCGGCTACTGCGCACACAATTCACAAACACAGAAAATAATTTTTTTTTTGGTTTGGACTGGAGTGTACTTTTGGGGGTTACAGCACCCTTTAACGGTCAAGCCAGCTGGCCCTTTACTTATGACACAGGCGCACGCTTGGCACTACTTTGTTGATGCACGTGCGGCTACTGCGCACACAATTCACAAACACAGAAAATAATTTTTTTTTTGGTTTGGACTGGAGTGTACTTTGGGGGTTACAGCACCCTTTAACGGTCAAGCCAGCCGGCCCTTTACTTATGACACAGGCGCACGCTTGGCACTACTTTGTTGATGCACGTGCTGCTACTGCGCACACTATTCACAAACACAGAAACTAATTTTTTTTTTTGTTTGGACTGGAGTGTACTTTGGGGGTTACAGCACCTTTTAATGGTCAAGCCAGCCGGCCCTTTACTTATGACACAGGCGCACGCTTGGCACTACTTTGTTGATGCACGTGCGGCTACTGCGCACACAATTCACAAACACAGAAAATAATTTTTTTTTTGGTTTTGACTGGAGTGTACTTTGGGGGTTACAGCACCCTTTAACTGTCAAGCCAGCCGGCCCTTTACTTATGACACAGGCGCACGCTTGGCACTACTTTGTTGATGCACGTGCGGCTACTGCGCACACAATTCACAAACACAGAAAATAATATTTTTTTTGGTTTGGACTGGAGTGTACTTTGGGGGTTACAGCACCCTTTAACGGTCAAGCAAGCGGCCCTTTACGTATGACACAGGCGCACGCTTTTTCACTACTTTGTTGATGCACGTGCGGCTACTGCGCACACAATTCACAAACACAGAAAATAATTTTTTTTTGGTTTGGACTGGAGTGTACTTTCGGGGGTTACAGTACCCTTAACGGTCAAGCCAGCCGGCCCTTTACTTATGACACAGGCGCACGCTTGGCACTACTTTGTTCATGCACGTGCGGCTACTGGGCACACAATTCAGAAACACAGAAAATAATTTTTTTTTTGGTTTGGACTGGAGTGTACTTTCGGGGGTTACAGCACCCTTTAACGGTCAAACCAGCCGGCCCTTTACTTATGACACAGGCACACGCTTGGCACTACTTTGTTGATGCACGTGCGGCTACTGCGCACACAATTCACAAACACAGAAAATAATTTTTTTTTTTGTTTGGACTGGAGTGTACTTTGGGGGTTACAGCACCCTTTAACGGTCAAGCCAGCCGGCCCTTTACTTATGACACAGGCGCACGCTTGGCACTACTTTGTTGATGCACGTGCGGCTACTGCGCACACAATTCACAAACACAGAAAATAACTTTTTTTTGGTTTGGACTGGAGTGTACTTTCAGGGGTTACAGCACCCTTAACGGTCAAGCCAGCCGGCCCTTTACTTATGACACAGGCGCACGCTTGGCACTACTTTGTTCATGCACGTGCGGCTACTGCGCACACAATTCACAAACACAGAAAATAATTTTTTTTTGGTTTGGACTGGAGTGTACTTTCGGGGGTTACAGTACCCTTAACGGTCAAGCCAGCCGGCCCTTTACTTATGACACAGGCGCACGCTTGGCACTACTTTGTTCATGCACGTGCGGCTACTGCGCACACAATTCACAAACACAGAAAATATTTTTTTTTTGGTTTGGACTGGAGTGTACTTTGGGGGTTACAGCACCCTTTAACGTTCAAGCCAGCCGGCCCTTTACTTATGACACAGGCGCACGCTGGGCACTACTTTGTTGATGCACGTGCGGCTACTGCGCACACAATTCACAAACACAGAAAATAATTTTTTTTCTGGTTTGGACTGGAGTGTACTTTGGGGGTTACAGCACCCTTTAACGGTCAAGCCAGCCGGCCATTTACTTATGACACAGGCGCACGCTTGGCACTACTTTGTTGATGCACGTGCGTCTACTGCGCACACAATTCACAAACACAGAAAAACATTTTTTTTTTGGTTTGGACTGGAGTGTACTTTCGGGGGTTACAGCACCCTTTAACGGTCAAGCCAGCCGGCCCTTTACTTATGACACAGGCACACGCTTGGCACTACTTTGTTGATGCACGTGCGGCTACTGCGCACACAATTCACAAACACAGAAAATAATTTTTTTTTTGGTTTGGACTGGAGTGTACTTTGGGGGTTACAGCACCCTTTAATGGTCAGCCAGCCGGCCCTTTACTTATGACACAGGCGCACGCTTGGCACTACTTTGTTGATGCACGTGCGGCTACTGCGCACACAATTCACAAACACAGAAAATAATTTTTTTTTTGGTTTGGACTGGAGTGTACTTTTGGGGGTTACAGCACCCTTTAACGGTCAAGCCAGCCGGCCCTTTACTTATGACACAGGCGCACGCTTGGCACTACTTTGTTGATGCACGTGCGGCTACTGCGCACACAATTCACAAACACAGAAAATAATTTTTTTTTGGGTTTGGACTGGAGTGTACTTTGGGGGTTACAGCACCCTTTAACGGTCAAGCCAGCCGGCCCTTTACTTATGACACAGGCGCACGCTTGGCACTACTTTGTTGATGCACGTGCTGCTACTGCGCACACAATTCACAAACACAGAAACTAATTTTTTTTTTTGTTTGGACTGGAGTGTACTTTGGGGGTTACAGCTCCCTTTAATGGTCAAGCCAGCCGGCCCTTTACTTATGACACAGGCGCACGCTTGGCACTACTTTGTTGATGCACGTGCGGCTACTGCGCACACAATTCACAAACACAGAAAATAATTTTTTTTTTGGTTTTGACTGGAGTGTACTTTGGGGGTTACAGCACCCTTTAACTGTCAAGCCAGCCGGCCCTTTACTTATGACACAGGCGCACGCTTGGCACTACTTTGTTGATGCACGTGCGGCTACTGCGCACACAATTCACAAACACAGAAAATAATATTTTTTTTGTTTGGACTGGAGTGTACTTTGGGGGTTACAGCACCCTTTAACGGTCAAGCCAGCCGGCCCTTTACTTATGACACAGGCGCACGCTTGGCACTACTTTGTTCATGCACGTGCGGCTACTGCGCACACAATTCACAAACACAGAAAATAATTTTTTTTTTGGTTTGGACTGGAGTGTACTTTCGGGGGTTACAGCACCCTTTAACGGTCAAGCCAGCCGGCCCTTTACTTATGACACAGGCGCACGCTTGGCACTACTTTGTTGATGCACGTGCGGCTACTGCGCACACAATTCACAAACACAGAAAATAATTTTTTTTTTGGTTTGGACTGGAGTGTACTTTGGGGGTTACAGCACCCTTTAATGGTCAAGCCAGCCGGCCCTTTACTTATGACACAGGCGCACGCTTGGCACTACTTTGTTGATGCACGTGCGGCTACTGCGCACACAATTCTCAAACACAGAAAATAATTTTTTTTCTGGTTTGGACTGGAGTGTACTTTGGGGGTTACAGCACCCTTTAACGGTCAAGCCAGCCGGCCCTTTACTTATGACACAGGCGCACGCTTGGCACTACTTTGTTGATGCACGTGCGGCTACTGCGCACACAATTCACAACACAGAAAAACATTTTTTTTTTGGTTTGGACTGGAGTGTACTTTCGGGGGTTACAGCACCCTTTAACGGTCAAGCCAGCCGGCCCTTTACTTATGACACAGGCGCACGCTTGGCACTACTTTGTTGATGCACGTGCGGCTACTGCGCACACAATTCACAAACACAGAAAATAATTTTTTTTTTGGTTTGGACTGGAGTGTACATTGGGGGTTACAGCACCCTTAATGGTCAGCCAGCCGGCCCTTTACTTATGACACAGGCGCACGCTTGGCACTACTTTGTTGATGCACGTGCGGCTACTGCGCACACAATTCACAAACACAGAAAATATTTTTTTTTTTGGTTTGGACTGGAGTGTACTTTTGGGGGTTACAGCACCCTTTAACGGTCAAGCCAGCTGGCCCTTTACTTATGACACAGGCGCACGCTTGGCACTACTTTGTTGATGCACGTGCGGCTACTGCGCACACAATTCACAAACACAGAAAATAATTTTTTTTTTGGTTTGGACTGGAGTGTACTTTGGGGGTTACAGCACCCTTTAACGGTCAAGCCAGCTGGCCCTTTACTTATGACACAGGCGCACGCTTGGCACTACTTTGTTGATGCACGTGCGGCTACTGCGCACACAATTCACAAACACAGAAAATAATTTTTTTTTTGTTTGGACTGGAGTGTACTTTGGGGGTTACAGCACCTTTTAATGGTCAAGCCAGCCGGCCCTTTACTTATGACACAGGCGCACGCTTGGCACTACTTTGTTGATGCACGTGCGGCTACTGCGCACACAATTCACAAACACAGAAAATATTTTTTTTTTTGGTTTTGACTGGAGTGTACTTTGGGGGTTACAGCACCCTTTAACGGTCACGCCAGCCGGCCCTTTACTTATGACACAGGCGCACGCTTGGCACTACTTTGTTGATGCACGTGCGGCTACTGCGCACACAATTCACAAACACAGAAAATAACTTTTTTTTTGGTTTGGACTGGAGTGTACTTTCGGGGGTTACAGCACCCTTAACGGTCAAGCCAGCCGGCCCTTTACTTATGACACAGACGTACGCTTGGCAATACTTTGTTCATGCACGTGCGGCTACTGCGCACACAATTCACAAACACAGAAAATAATTTTTTTTTTGGTTTGGACTGGAGTGTACTTTCGGGGGTTACAGCACTCTTAACGGTCAAGCCAGCCGGCCCTTTACTTATGACACAGGCGCACGCTTGGCACTACTTTGTTCATGCACGTGCGGCTACTGCGCACACAATTCACAAACACAGAAAATAATTTTTTTTTTTGTTTGCACTGGAGTGTACTTTCGGGGGTTACAGTACCCTTAACGGTCAAGCCAGCCGGCCCTTTACTTATGACACAGGCGCACGCTTGGCACTACTTTGTTCATGCACGTGCGGCTACTGCGCACACAATTCACAAACACAGAAAATAATTTTTTTTTTGGTTTGGACTGGAGTGTACTTTCGGGGGTTACAGCACCCTTTAACGGTCAAACCAGCTGGCCCTTTACTTATGACACAGGCGCACGCTTGGCACTACTTTGTTGATGCACGTGCGGCTACTGCGCACACAATTCACAAACACAGAAAATAATTTTTTTTTTGGTTTGGACTGGAGTGTACTTTGGGGGTTACAGCACCCTTTAACGGTCAAGCCAGCCGGCCCTTTACTTATGACACAGGCGCACGCTTGGCACTACTTTGTTGATGCACGTGCGGCTACTGCGCACACAATTCACAAACACAGAAAATAATTTTTTTTTTGGTTTGGACTGGAGTGTACTTTCGGGGGTTACAGCACCCTTACCGGTCAAGCCAGCCGGCCCTTTACTTATGACACAGACGTACGCTTGGCAATACTTTGTTGATGCACGTGCGGCTACTGCGCACACAATTCACAAACACAGAAAATATTTTTTTTTTTGGTTTGGACTGGAGTGTACTTTCGGGGGTTACAGCACCCTTAAATGGTCAAGCCAGCCGGCCCTTTACTTATGACACAGACGTACACTTGGCAATACTTTGTTGATGCACGTGCGGCTACTGCGCACCCAATTCACAAACACAGAAAATAATTTTTTTTTTGGTTTGGACTGGAGTGTACTTTCAGGGGTTACAGCACCCTTAACGGTCAAGCCAGCCGGCGCTTTACTTATGACACAGGCGCACGCTTGGCACTACTTTGTTCATGCACGTGCGGCTACTGCGCACACAATTCACAAACACAAAAAATAATTTTTTTTTTGGTTTGGACTGGAGTGTACTTTCGGGGGTTACAGCACCCTTTAACGGTCAAGCCAGCCGACCCTTTACTTATGACAAAGGCGCACGCTTGGCACTACTTTGTTGATGCACGTGCGGCTACTGCGCACACAATTCACAAACACAGAAAATAATTTTTTTTTTGGTTTGGACTGGAGTGTACTTTGGGGGTTACAGCACCCTTTAACGGTCAAGCCAGCCGGCCCTTTACTTATGACACAGGCGCACGCTTGGCATTACTTTGTTGATGCACGTGCGGCTACTGCGCACACAATTCACAAACACAGAAAATAATTTTTTTTTTGGTTTGGACTGGAGTGTACTTTCGGGGGTTACAGCACCCTTTAACGGTCAAACCAGCCGGCCCTTTACTTATGACACAGGCGCACGCTTGGCACTACTTTGTTGATGCACGTGCGGCTACTGCGCACACAATTCACAAACACAGAAAATAATTTTTTTTTTGGTTTGGACTGGAGTGTACTTTGGGGGTTACAGCACCCTTTAACGGTCAGCCAGCCGGCCCTTTACTTATGACACAGGCGCACGCTTGGCACTACTTTGTTGATGCACGTTCGGCTACTGCGCACACAATTCACAAACACAGAAAATGATTTTTTTTTTGGTTTGGACTGGAGTGTACTTTTGGGGGTTACAGCACCCTTTAACGGTCAAGCCAGCCGGCCCTTTACTTATGACACAGGCGCACGCTTGGCACTACTTTGTTGATGCACGTGCGGCTACTGCGCACACAATTCACAAACACAGAAAATAATTTTTTTTTTGGTTTGGACTGGAGTGTACTTTGGGGGTTACAGCACCCTTTAACGGTCAAGCCAGCCAGCCCTTTACTTATGACACAGGCGCACGCTTGGCACTACTTTGTTGATGCACGTGCTGCTACTGCGCACACAATTCACAAACACAGAAACTAATTTTTTTTTTGTTTGGACTGGAGTGTACTTTGGGGGTTACAGCACCCTTTAATGGTCAAGCCAGCCGGCCCTTTACTTATGACACAGGCGCACGCTTGGCACTACTTTGTTGATGCACGTGCGGCTACTGCGCACACAATTCACAAACACAGAAAATAATTTTTTTTGGGGTTTTGACTGGAGTGTACTTTGGGGGTTACAGCACCCTTTAACTGTCAAGCCAGCCGGCCCTTTACTTATGACACAGGCGCACGCTTGGCACTACTTTGTTGATGCACGTGCGGCTACTGCGCACACAATTCACAAACACAGAAAATAATTTTTTTTTTGGTTTGGACTGGAGTGTACTTTGGGGGTTACAGCACCCTTTAACGGTCAAGCCAGCCGGCCCTTTACTTATGACACAGGCGCACGCTTGGCACTACTTTGTTGATGCACGTGCTGCTACTGCGCACACAATTCACAAACACAGAAACTAATTTTTTTTTTTGTTTGGACTGGAGTGTACTTTGGGGGTTACAGCACCTTTTAATGGTCAAGCCAGCCGGCCCTTTACTTATGACACAGGCGCACGCTTGGCACTACTTTGTTGATGCACGTGCGGCTACTGCGCACACAATTCACAAACACAGAAAATAATTTTTTTTTTGGTTTTGACTGGAGTGTACTTTGGGGGTTACAGCACCCTTTAACTGTCAAGCCAGCCGGCCCTTTACTTATGACACAGGCGCACGCTTGGCACTACTTTGTTGATGCACGTGCGGCTACTGCGCACACAATTCACAAACACAGAAAATAATATTTTTTTTGGTTTGGACTGGAGTGTACTTTGGGGGTTACAGCACCCTTTAACGGTCAAGCAAGCGGCCCTTTACATATGACACAGGCGCACGCTTGGCACTACTTTGTTGATGCACGTGCGGCTACTGCGCACACAATTCACAAACACAGAAAATAATTTTTTTTTGGTTTGGACTGGAGTGTACTTTCGGGGGTTACAGTACCCTTAACGGTCAAGCCAGCCGGCCCTTTACTTATGACACAGGCGCACGCTTGGCACTACTTTGTTCATGCACGTGCGGCTACTGCGCACACAATTCACAAACACAGAAAATATTTTTTTTTTTGGTTTGGACTGGAGTGTACTTTCGGGGGTTACAGTACCCTTAACGGTCAAGCCAGCAGGCCCTTTACTTATGACACAGGCGCACGCTTGGCACTACTTTGTTCATGCACGTTCGGCTACTGCGCACACAATTCACAAACACAGAAAATAATTTTTTTTTTGGTTTGGACTGGAGTGTACTTTCGGGGGTTACAGCACCCTTTAACGGTCAAACCAGCCGGCCCTTTACTTATGACACAGGCGCACGCTTGGCACTACTTTGTTGATGCACGTGCGGCTACTGCGCACACAATTCACAAACACAGAAAATAATTTTTTTTTTGGTTTGGACTGGAGTGTACTTTGGGGGTTACAGCACCCTTTAACGGTCAAGCCAGCCGGCCCTTTACTTATGACACAGGCGCACGCTTGGCACTACTTTGTTGATGCACGTGCGGCTACTGCGCACACAATTCACAAACACAGAAAATAATTTTTTTTTTGGTTTGGACTGGAGTGTACTTTGGGGGTTACAGCACCCTTTAACGGTCAAGCCAGCCAGCCCTTTACTTATGACACAGGCGCACGCTTGGCACTACTTTGTTGATGCACGTGCTGCTACTGCGCACACAATTCACAAACACAGAAACTAATTTTTTTTTTTGTTTGGACTGGAGTGTACTTTGGGGGTTACAGCACCCTTTAATGGTCAAGCCAGCCGGCCCTTTACTTATGACACAGGCGCACGCTTGGCACTACTTTGTTGATGCACGTGCGGCTACTGCGCACACAATTCACAAACCCAGAAAATAATTTTTTTGGGGGTTTTGACTGGAGTGTACTTTGGGGGTTACAGCACCCTTTAACTGTCAAGCCAGCCGGCCCTTTACTTATGACACAGGCGCACGCTTGGCACTACTTTGTTGATGCACGTGCGGCTACTGCGCACACAATTCACAAACACAGAAAATAATATTTTTTTTGGTTTGGACTGGAGTGTACTTTGGGGGTTACAGCACCCTTTAACGGTCAAGCCAGCCGGCCCTTTACTTATGACACAGGCGCATGCTTGGCACTACTTTGTTCATGCACGTGCGGCTACTGCGCACACAATTCACAAACACAGAAAATAATTTTTTTTTTGGTTTGGACTGGAGTGTACTTTCGGGGGTTACAGCACCCTTTAACGGTCAAGCCAGCCGGCCCTTTACTTATGACAAAGGCGCACGCTTGGCACTACTTTGTTGATGCACGTGCAGCTACTGCGCACACAATTCACAAACACAGAAAATAATTTTTTTTTTGGTTTGGACTGGAGTGTACTTTGGGGGTTACAGCACCCTTTAACGGTCAAGCCAGCCGGCCCTTTACTTATGACACAGGCGCACGCTTGGCACTACTTTGTTGATGCACGTGCGGCTACTGCGCACACAATTCACAAACACAGAAAATAATTTTTTTTTTGGTTTGGACTGGAGTGTACTTTGGGGGTTACAGCACCCTTTAACGGTCAAGCCAGCCGGCCCTTTACTTATGACACAGGCGCACGCTTGGCACTACTTTGTTGATGCACGTGCGGCTACTGCGCACACAATTCACAAACACAGAAAATATATATTTTTTTGGTATAGACTGGAGTGTACTTTGGGGGTTACAGCACCCTTTAACGGTCAAGCCAGCCAGCCCTTTACTTATGACACAGGCGCACGCTTGGCACTACTTTGTTGATGCACGTGCGGCTACTGCGCACACAATTCACAAACACAGAAAATAATTTTTTTTTTGGTTTGGACTGGAGTGTACTTTGGGGGTTACAGCACCCTTTAACGGTCAGCCAGCCGGCCCTTTACTTATGACACAGGCGCACGCTTGGCACTACTTTGTTGATGCACGTGCGGCTACTGCGCACACAATTCACAAACACAGAAAATAATTTTTTTTTTGGTTTGGACTGGAGTGTACTTTCGGGGGTTACAGCACCCTTTAACGGTCAAGCCAGCCGGCCCTTTACTTATGACAAAGGCGCACGCTTGGCACTACTTTGTTGATGCACGTGCGGCTACTGCGCACACAATTCACAAACACAGAAAATAATTTTTTTTCTGGTTTGGACTGGAGTGTACTTTGGGGGTTACAGCACCCTTTAACGGTCAAGCCAGCCGGCCCTTTACTTATGACACAGGCGCACGCTTGGCACTACTTTGTTGATGCACGTGCGGCTACTGCGCACACTATTCACAAACACAGAAAAACATTTTTTTTTGGTTTGGACTGGAGTGTACTTTCGGGGGTTACAGCACCCTTTAACGGTCAAGCCAGCCGGCCCTTTACTTATGACACAGGCGCACGCTTGGCACTACTTTGTTCATGCACGTGCGGCTACTGCGCACACAATTCACAAACACAGAAAATATTTTTTTTTTTGGTTTGGACTGGAGTGTACTTTCGGGGGTTACAGTACCCTTAACGGTCAAGCCAGCCAGCCCTTTACTTATGACACAGGCGCACGCTTGGCACTACTTTGTTCATGCACGTTCGGCTACTGCGCACACAATTCACAAACACAGAAAATAATTTTTTTTTTGGTTTGGACTGGAGTGTACTTTCGGGGGTTACAGCACCCTTTAACGGTCAAACCAGCCGGCCCTTTACTTATGACACAGGCGCACGCTTGGCACTACTTTGTTGATGCACGTGCGGCTACTGCGCACACAATTCACAAACACAGAAAATAATTTTTTTTTTGGTTTGGACTGGAGTGTACTTTGGGGGTTACAGCACCCTTTAACGGTCAAGCCAGCCGGCCCTTTACTTATGACACAGGCGCACGCTTGGCACTACTTTGTTGATGCACGTGCGGCTACTGCGCACACAATTCACAAACACAGAAAATAATTTTTTTTTTGGTTTGGACTGGAGTGTACTTTGGGGGTTACAGCACCCTTTAACGGTCAAGCCAGCCAGCCCTTTACTTATGACACAGGCGCACGCTTGGCACTACTTTGTTGATGCACGTGCTGCTACTGCGCACACAATTCACAAACACAGAAACTAATTTTTTTTTTGTTTGGACTGGAGTGTACTTTGGGGGTTACAGCACCCTTTAATGGTCAAGCCAGCCGGCCCTTTACTTATGACACAGGCGCACGCTTGGCACTACTTTGTTGATGCACGTGCGGCTACTGCGCACACAATTCACAAACCCAGAAAATAATTTTTTTGGGGGTTTTGACTGGAGTGTACTTTGGGGGTTACAGCACCCTTTAACTGTCAAGCCAGCCGGCCCTTTACTTATGACACAGGCGCACGCTTGGCACTACTTTGTTGATGCACGTGCGGCTACTGCGCACACAATTCACAAACACAGAAAATAATATTTTTTTTTGGTTTGGACTGGAGTGTACTTTGGGGGTTACAGCACCCTTTAACGGTCAAGCCAGCCGGCCCTTTACTTATGACACAGGCGCATGCTTGGCACTACTTTGTTCATGCACGTGCGGCTACTGCGCACACAATTCACAAACACAGAAAATAATTTTTTTTTTGGTTTGGACTGGAGTGTACTTTCGGGGGTTACAGCACCCTTTAACGGTCAAGCCAGCCGGCCCTTTACTTATGACAAAGGCGCACGCTTGGCACTACTTTGTTGATGCACGTGCAGCTACTGCGCACACAATTCACAAACACAGAAAATAATTTTTTTTTTGGTTTGGACTGGAGTGTACTTTGGGGGTTACAGCACCCTTTAACGGTCAAGCCAGCCGGCCCTTTACTTATGACACAGGCGCACGCTTGGCACTACTTTGTTGATGCACGTGCGGCTACTGCGCACACAATTCACAAACACAGAAAATAATTTTTTTTTTGGTTTGGACTGGAGTGTACTTTGGGGGTTACAGCACCCTTTAACGGTCAAGCCAGCCGGCCCTTTACTTATGACACAGGCGCACGCTTGGCACTACTTTGTTGATGCACGTGCGGCTACTGCGCACACAATTCACAAACACAGAAAATATATATTTTTTTGGTATAGACTGGAGTGTACTTTGGGGGTTACAGCACCCTTTAACGGTCAAGCCAGCCAGCCCTTTACTTATGACACAGGCGCACGCTTGGCACTACTTTGTTGATGCACGTGCGGCTACTGCGCACACAATTCACAAACACAGAAAATAATTTTTTTTTTGGTTTGGACTGGAGTGTACTTTGGGGGTTACAGCACCCTTTAACGGTCAGCCAGCCGGCCCTTTACTTATGACACAGGCGCACGCTTGGCACTACTTTGTTGATGCACGTGCGGCTACTGCGCACACAATTCACAAACACAGAAAATAATTTTTTTTTTGGTTTGGACTGGAGTGTACTTTCGGGGGTTACAGCACCCTTTAACGGTCAAGCCAGCCGGCCCTTTACTTATGACAAAGGCGCACGCTTGGCACTACTTTGTTGATGCACGTGCGGCTACTGCGCACACAATTCACAAACACAGAAAATAATTTTTTTTCTGGTTTGGACTGGAGTGTACTTTGGGGGTTACAGCACCCTTTAACGGTCAAGCCAGCCGGCCCTTTACTTATGACACAGGCGCACGCTTGGCACTACTTTGTTGATGCACGTGCGGCTACTGCGCACACTATTCACAAACACAGAAAAACATTTTTTTTTTGGTTTGGACTGGAGTGTACTTTCGGGGGTTACAGCACCCTTTAACGGTCAAGCCAGCCGGCCCTTTACTTATGACACAGGCGCACGCTTGGCACTACTTTGTTGATGCACGTGCGGCTACTGCGCACACAATTCACAAACACAGAAAATAATTTTTTTTTTGGTTTGGACTGGAGTGTACTTTGGGGGATACAGCACCCTTTAACGGTCAGCCAGCCGGCCCTTTACTTATGACACAGGCGCACGCTTGGCACTACTTTGTTGATGCACGTGCGGCTACTGCGCACACAATTCACAAACACAGAAAATAATTTTTTTTTTGGTTTGGACTGGAGTGTACTTTTGGGGGTTACAGCACCCTTTAACGGTCAAGCCAGCTGGCCCTTTACTTATGACACAGGCGCACGCTTGGCACTACTTTGTTGATGCACGTGCGGCTACTGCGCACACAATTCACAAACACAGAAAATAATTTTTTTTTTGGTTTGGACTGGAGTGTACTTTGGGGGTTACAGCACCCTTTAACGGTCAAGCCAGCCGGCCCTTTACTTATGAGACAGGCGCACGCTTGGCACTACTTTGTTGATGCACGTGCTGCTACTGCGCACACAATTCACAAACACAGAAACTAATTTTTTTTTTGTTTGGACTGGAGTGTACTTTGGGGGTTACAGCACCTTTTAATGGTCAAGCCAGCCGGCCCTTTACTTATGACACAGGCGCACGCTTGGCACTACTTTGTTGATGTACGTGCGGCTACTGCGCACACAATTCACAAACACAGAAAATAATTTTTTTTTTGGTTTTGACTGGAGTGTACTTTGGGGGTTACAGCACCCTTTAACTGTCAAGCCAGCCGGCCCTTTACTTATGACACAGGCGCACGCTTGGCACTACTTTGTTGATGCACGTGCGGCTACTGCGCACACAATTCACAAACACAGAAAATAATATTTTTTTTGGTTTGGACTGGAGTGTACTTTGGGGGTTACAGCACCCTTTAACGGTCAAGCCAGCCGGCCCTTTACTTATGACACAGGCGCACGCTTGGCACTACTTTGTTGATGCACGTGCGGCTACTGCGCACACAATTCACAAACACAGAAAATAAATTTTTTTTGGTTTGTACTGGAGTGTACTTTCGGGGGTTACAGTACCCTTAACGGTCAAGCCAGCCGGCCCTTTACTTATGACACAGGCGCACGCTTGGCACTACTTTGTTCATGCACGTGCGGCTACTGGGCACACAATTCACAAACACAGAAAATATTTTTTTTTTTGGTTTGGACTGGAGTGTACTTTCGGGGGTTACAGCACCCTTTAACGGTCAAACCAGCCGGCCCTTTACTTATGACACAGGCGCACGCTTGGCACTACTTTGTTGATGCACGTGCGGCTACTGCGCACACAATTCACAAACACAGAAAATAATTTTTTTTTTGGTTTGGACTGGAGTGTACTTTGGGGGTTACAGCACCCTTTAACGGTCAAGCCAGCTGGCCCTTTACT